>CM062812.1:739361436-739791436 GCA_031772625.1 Pinus tabuliformis | reverse complement strand
AAATATTGAAAAGATAAAAATAAAATTTAACATAGTGAAAATTAGTTTTTGATTTATCAGTTTTCAAATATATTTTTTTAATTATCTAATTAAATTTATAATTTATAGAATTTAGTATTATTTTGATTCTCATTTTTATATATATATATATATATATATATATATAATTATTAAAGATATTATTTAAAATATTAGATTTTATATTTTAGTAAAATTGGTTACTAAAATATTATTTAAATGGAATCGGAAATGATTATGCTAATATAATAATAAAATAGAAGACCTGAAATAAATTTATGTATATATACACAATTTTATTTCACATCTATTTAAATTTCTTTTATTATTTTATTTATAATTATTTATATATTATTAAATAAATTTATGTAAAATCAAATTAATTACCAGCTTTCAATATTTTATTTCATTATTTCAAAATTCTGCATGAAATCATTTTCTTTGTAATTATTGAAGTAAAGCTTTTTCTTTGTAATTAAAGTGAATCTTGAATAGGAGAACAACAAAATTCTTTAAGGCTCATTAATGTTAGCTTTGCATTTCATAGCTTAAAAAGGATTTCAATGATAACGAAGTGACCTACACTTGTTTTGTTTCACAATGACATATTACAATGGACAAACCACACTTTGACTAATCCATGATATTTTTACCTTGAAAACTAATTAAATTAATTAAATTAAATTTACTAAATGAAAGATTTAGATATATATTCAATCAAAATAAGGTTTTTCTAAATCAATATGAAAATCAATTTAGTAAAAGAAAATTTTGGGTATATATTCAATCAAAATAAAATATTTTTATGGATCAATAGACACGTAAGTAGATATACATATCCAAACGAATATATACCAAACAAAAGTCTAAGTGCATTAACTAAATTAAGCGTCCAACATGTGAAAAAAATATGTGCAACCCAACCTTCTACTAAATTAATTTCTGACTATGCACAAGAAGGTGGATAGATGGATTTCTAGAATACCGGTAACTATTCTTTCACCATCTGTCTTAAATATTTAATTGAAAATACAAGGCCAAAAATCCATATAAGTTTACCTATTTATTTTTCCATGCATTTCAACAACTCTCACATCTACAAATATTAAAAAGTTAAACATAAGAAAATCTTATGAATAAATAAAGGTAGGAGTAAGAAACAGATGAGAGCATACCCAAATTGTCTCCATGTAGCAACATCTAGAGAAACAAATTATCCTATATAAATCAACCCTCATTCTGCAATTTTTTGGTTGTTATATGTCCCATGGCTTTCATGCTCATATAATATTTCAATAAATACAAATTGATTGGCATACTAAACATGTGGACTATAATGACTTGAAATATACGAAACATGTGGACTATGATAGCATGACATAACAACAATAAAAGACTAACAAATCACAAAAGAGTAACATATCATTCTGCAATTTTTTCGTTGTTATATGTTCCATGGTTTTCATGTTCATATAATATTTTAATAAATACAAATTAATTGCCATACTAAACATGTAGACTATAATGGCATGACATATACCAAATATGTGGACTATGATCACATGAAATAACAAAAATAAAAAGATAACATATCTCACCACAATTAGCATTTAATCATCAATGTACATTATGAGTTATCCTTTCAATAAATAAATTATAGGATTTGCCATATATGTAAGAATAGGAACATCGAGGATGAAAACCACTTCCTCTTAGAGTGCCCCGCGTATAACCACATTAGATCTCAGTTTCACAATCTTTGTTACAATACTGACCTTCATAGCCTTTTACAATGTCAAAATTATAGTGAGCTCGGGAGGCTTCTCTCCAAGCTTTTTGAGCATAGGAATAAAATCTTAAATCAAAATAGATAATTTGTTTCTTTAGGTCCGATAGACCATTATTTGGTCTCGGACATTAACCATCATCATCATCATCATCATATTCATATATGAGCTCCATAAAAATAATACAATAAATATTATAGTTTTTGAATTAGCATGCTATATGGAGAAGAATTTATACATTCTTATTTTAGGGTACGAATTACTAGAAAACCCTTATAAATATAGTCATCAATGAGACATGAAAATTCTATTTTTTTTAATTAAATTTTTTTATGTTGTAAATATTTTTTGTTTTAATTTTTTTTGCAAATAAAATAACTTTATGCTTTTCTTAATAAAATCAAATATTCTTAAAATGAATAAAAATTTATGTTTTAATCTTTAATCTCCGCTATCAAATATATGTTTCTATTTAATAGATTTTGAGATTACTAATTTACTTGATGATAACTACATTAATGATATGTGTTTAGATGCCACTTATATATTTTTCGTTTCTTTCACATTTAAACAAGGAAAATTTTAGGGGCTAATATTCACAAGTGGGCTAGTTTTCCATGGTTTTTCCAAAAAATGATTCACCAATTTCTACTATTTTTAAAACTAATTTGCCCAAATTTTACAGTATAAAATTATGTTATCCTAAAAATCCCCGAAATTTTATAGAGACTATATAAAGTCATTAGAAATTTGATATATCCTTAAAAAAAATACCAACAAACTTTTTACAGTCTACATAAGACTCTTAAGATTCGCCAAAATTTATAAATTTTAAAATAAATTTCCATTCCTAAGATTTTCATCCATAAAATTTCCCATTTCCAAATACTCATGTATTCCTTTAGGTCCATCATTATTCAAATGTAACCTATTGACTTATGCATTCTTAATCTTCCTTACAAGTATTATTTACGTATCTTTCTTCATTCTTTTATGATTAACTATGTCGGTTTATTCTTTATTCTTTTCCTCTTTCGTGGTTTCTTGGAATGTTGAGATCATCCCAATAACTAAAAAGAAATTTTAAATTTCCATTGTAGATGGGAATTTATCACCTTAAACTTAGCTATCACTCAATTGTCTATATCAATTGGTGATGGAGAAATTTTTTATCTTTATGTAAGAAGATTGTATAATATTATTAAGCTAATTTTATCATTAATAATATAAAATTTCTAATACTAAATAATGAAAATCAATAATAAGAACAAATTTACGTGGAAAAAATAATATATATTTTTTTAATATTAAAACGTAAATTAGTTAAAATAATGCTTAAGATGTAAACATATTAGTTCGAATAGCATTATAGAATTATACACAAATGTATAAATAATGAGATCCTTTTCATTTGTAATTCTAAATTTATTTCATATATAATTAGTTGCACATTTATAATTAAGAAAACATTGTCACAACAATATTTTCCTTGTTACTGAAAAATTTACTATGACTACTGTAAAGACTTAGTAAGCAAGTTAGGTCTTATGGCAACAAGATATCAGCCATCACTATCCTCTGAATGGCTTTTTTTAGGTATTTAGAGGTGGATGTTATCTCCACAAGGGAGGCTTCACTGCAAAAGATCACCAACAAGATATTCAATTAAGGAGGGCTCAATGGCAATGCAAGATGTAATAGTTGAAGGAAAAGGCATTGAGAAAGCCTTGATAAGTCAAGCTAAGAGTTATCTATAGTCTGAATACGCTTTCCTAATACCTTTATGACTTAAGGATGTAAAAAATCCATGGAGTTAGGAATTTTTTTCATCATTTACGAATATGAAAATTTCTAAATTAATTTTTATATTCCCTCAATGATCATTA
Organism: Pinus tabuliformis; assembly: GCA_031772625.1. NCBI lineage: Eukaryota > Viridiplantae > Streptophyta > Pinopsida > Pinales > Pinaceae > Pinus > Pinus tabuliformis. The sequence goes on along the minus strand of CM062812.1, from coordinate 739,787,745 downwards.
GAATAACCATCATCATTACATGGAGAAATATTTAAGAAAAGCATAGTGAGTTACACAACCATTAATTGTCATTGTTGTAGCATACTAACTTAAATTTATTATTATAACTATGCTTCAATTCCATGATTCTTTTAACTCAGTTAGTAAATCACATACTCGATAATATAAACATCAAATAATGAAATGAATTAACATCATAAGAATGACATAATGAACAATCACATCATTAGACACCAATATATGTTGGAAACCTTGTAAGGTGAAAACTAGCAAACATTTAATTTTATTATTCAACGCTTGTGAGGGTGTTCACCCCTCAATCAATGTTTATAAGGGAGTCCATCGCTTGACAATTGTCATAAAATTTTACATAGAAAATTCATGTTAAATGCAACATAAGTAGTTATGATCTATTGCAATCATCATGATATCATTTACCCATGAATTCTCAATCTCTATGTCTTTGTAGTTTGACTGTTTCCATCAATGGATCATGATGTAGTTGTAATTCCTCAATTTTCATGGGTCAACAAATCTTTGTTGCCACAATGTTAAACATGAATTATAATTTTCACAAGTCACCATCATTTCCTGCCATTGTTGTTGTTTCCACACTTGATATCACGATTAGATAAAACATAAAATATTAATTAACCAATAATCAAGTTTTATTAATGACACTTCAACATCTATTCATGTGCATGCATAAAGCATAAACATAATGTCATGAAATGTCTTCTTTAGCATAATTGCACATGCATTAATAATAAGAAAATCACTATCATGTGTCATATTTCCAACAAAACGATAACGAAATCTTGCATGCACTTTCATATCCTTTCCAAAGGAAAGCTAACATACTAGATAGTATTCTTATGCATGCAAATGCATAACAAGATTTCAAGAGAACCAAACCAACAAGAAACTTTCTTTATTCCTACTATTATGTTTTATTTTCCAAAGGTATTGACGCAATAGATTATATACTTATACATGTGAAGGCATGCTCTTTTCCAAAAAAATATTTTCCACAGGAAATCTATTCACAATGGATATTATGTATAAAAATGCAATCTCTATTTCAAACAAAGATAAGATACTAGTTATAATTTCTTGCATGCAATTACTTGTCCTCTCCAACAGAAAATGGTGTGATAGCTTTTTTTGCTTGAATGTGAAACGTATATTTCTTTCCAAACGCATCACATGTATTCTTTCATGCATGAAAATAGATGTTTTCTTCTTACCAAAATATCTAGCCTACTAACTATACATAATCTTCTCCCAAAAGAAGTCTAATATCATACATAATCCCTTTAGGTGTGCAAATGCATATTATTTTTCCCAAAACAAGACTAACACAATGAATATTATGCGATTGCACCTTCCTTCCTTTTTTCCAGAAATGTAATACTAATACTATAATTTTCCATGCGTGAAAGTGTATATATTTCTCTAAAGAATCTTCGAAAATAATCTTAACACAATAAAGCATGTGATTACCAATTTTCCTCTCCAAGAATCTAATTTAATAATGCATACAAGGACATGTTTTTCTCTTCTCTTCTTTTTGAAGAGTTCTAGCTTCCTTGCATACACACACACACACACACATATATATATTCCAACGTATTTAACACACTACTTATTATTTTTCCAAAAGTTAGCTACAAAATATATTCCTATCATTTAGCACATTAGATAAGTTTCTAATATTTCCTCAAGAAATAGCATGCATAACAAATAATTTTCAATTAATATAACCAATTGACTTTTATGAAAAGCTTTTATGTGAACTCTTTCTCAAAAAAGTTACTTCTCTTTCTGCACGACTCAAGCTTCCCATGGCTGTAAAATTACATATTCATTTCAAGTAGATCCAATACATTGTATATAATTCCTGTGCATATAAGAACATATTCTCTTTAAGAGTCAAATATTTCTATTTCAAGTTGTAATGCATATGCATCATGAGAACATCCTTGGTAATCTTTTAAATGAAATAACTTAATTTCCTTTTAAGAATTATCAACATAATTGTTCTATTTTTATGCATGCGAATAATAAATTTATTTTCAAGAAATATCAACATCATTGTTATATTTGTGTGCATATGAATAACTTATTTGTTTACAAGAAATATCAAACTTAATAGTTGTTGGTTTGTGCATGAAATTAATTTATTTATTTCAATAACATTAACACAATAGTAATCTCTATATGTACATAAACAGCTATTCATTTCCGGCTGAAAAATCATATAGGAGCACTCTGTTTTACTTTGTTTTTCCTCTTTTAGACATCAACTTTGTACGCAGTTTCTGAACATCTAGAATTTTTATTTTTTTTAAAAAGGGTTTTTTTTGGGAACAAGTTTATTAAAAAAAAAAACTCTCTCAGTTTTTACACGTGCCACGTGCCATAGTTTGGAAGATTCAAATGAACTTTTGAAGCCCATTTTTCCAAACTTAAATATTAAATAATTTTCTATTTTAGTCACCAACTTCACGTGCCATAGATTGGAAGATTCAAATGAACTTTTGAAGCCCACTTTTCCAAACTTAAATATTAAATAATTTTCTATTTTAGTCACCAACTTTGGACATGGTTTTCGAAGACTTGAAAATGAATTGCTCAAATCTAGAAGAGGCTTTTCTTTAGAACACTCTCATTTGTAAAAAAGCTTTTAGTTTTTACACATCTATCATGGTTTGGGAGATACAAAGACATATTTGGACCCTATTTTTCAATAACTCATGCAATTCACACAATTATTTAGCCATGAAAATATTTTAAGAATAAAATGCACATAAAATATTCTGAGAATTTAATGAACAAAACACTTATTCCTCTATGCACGAAATTGCATGAGGTTTTCCCAATAAAATAATCTTGACCCTTTATCATATTAAAATTTTCAAACTAATAAATTTGATTCTTATTTCTTCATACACCATATGCAAACACAGTAATAATTTTCAAAGAGCATAGTTACTTATACTTTAATGCATGCTTGGAATCTTTCGTTCCTCTATCTTCTCTTGATTCTTCATTATTTTGTCATTAGTTCTCATATTTTCCTATAGGCTTACAATAAGTAGAATTAAGAAAATGCAATAGCTTTTCTAAATCTAAAAAGAATTCTATAAATCACTCCATAAATCAGATTTTTCCTAAATCCTAAAATCGCTTCATAAATAATACAGAAATCATTTTTCTAAATTCTAGAATCACCCGATAAATCATCCATAAATCTCTAATGTTTTTTTAAAAGTAAATTTGATTTCACCTTATGGACAAAATATCACTTATCCATAGTTTTCTAAAACTATGACTCATTTTATTTAGATATAACAATATAAATTATTCTCAGTATAAAAAATAAGAATTAATTCTTGTAATATTGTTATAATTAATAATTAAAAGAATATTCTTCTTGTAATACCAATATAAGGATTAATAATATTTAATTATTCAACAACACTCATTTTACGAGTGTTTTTATGGTAGTTTATGGTTGGGATATTGCCAAGGAAAATCAACTATATGTTAGGGTTTATATGATATGTATATTTAGGGTATGCAATGACATATAGAAGCATGGAAAAATAGTTTATGAGTGATAAGTTAAACAAAGGAGAAAATACTATGAAAAAGCAAGCTGGGGTTAAGTAAACAATGATTTTTAATGGGTGAAAGGAATATAACAACAAGTAATATCAATACAGTAGCCAAAATATTAGGGTTACTATATGAAATTAATACTATATTTTTCCTTTTTACATTACCCAAAGCCTAGTTAACATAAATTTAAGAGAAAAAAATAAATTTTGAATGACCACCACAAGTCAGGCTATTACCTTCTCTCAAATGAGGAATGGACATGATGATCGCATGGTCGACAAGGTAGGAACATAGATGGGGTAGGTGTGCAACTAAGAAGCCTCTCTTAGAAACCGCAGTGGCATTATGTGAATGAAAATTTAAGGTCGATGGACACATAAACCAAGTTCCCTTGATGGATTCTTGATAGGCTAATTGTGCAAAGCGTAAAGAAACAATATTTCCTAAAATATACTACACTCTTAATATGAAACATAGAAACCATAATTCCATATATTTATGAAAATGGAATAAAATCAACAATAAACTTACACCATTTTGTGCAAAATCACTTCATCAATGCAAGAGAAGTCTCGTGATGCAAAAATATTCCTCCTAAGAAAAAATTTTCCATCAATATCATACTGCATCAAAGAGAAATGAATCTAATGTACACTTCTTAGGTGAGAGAGAACCATTGTGTTATGTCATTATTATAAATGAAAGTGACTTCCTTGTACTTATATGTAGGCAAACATGTTAGTTGTCATTAATTTAGAAGTAAATACCCTAAAAAAATTACTTGAGCATTCAACTAATCCTCAAGTTCACGAGTCAACCTGAAGACATATTTAGAAAACACAAATATATAAAAAAAATCACATGTGGGAATAAAATCCATCCATGAAAACATCATCCTCTCAAAAGGGTTGATTTCCATAAATAAAGTGAAAAAGAGGCTCAATTCTCCAAACTCTAAGAAACCATTAAAGTGCATGAGTATATATCCAAATAACCCCTCCACCACCATGATTTCATCTTCAAGAAGGTCTGCATTTCCCTTCACAAAAGGTTTACATGGCATCATTTAAAGTAAGCGAAAGCACATGATCATGATGTACTAGACCTCCCAAATCATATTAGTGATAGTCATCCTCATTTAGGCTTTGGAACAAGGAAATGTTCACCAAACAAGTTGAGGATGAGCTTGGAGAAAGATGGATCAATCTAGGCACATAATCAATGAAGTTAGATCTAATACTTTTGTGATCCATCAATTTAGAGAGAAGTCTTCCAGATTAATCACATCGTAAGGATAGGGTCGACATTTCAAACCAACTAATGTGGTTCATCCTTGTCTTGAGGATGAACCACATTAATTGGTTCGAAACGTTGACCCAATCCTTACGATGTGATTAATCCGGAAGAAGTATCTTTAAAATCATCAATGAAGTTAATAAATTGGATTGCTAGTATGATTTGTCAACATTTGGAGGTGTAGAAAAGGAAATATAAGCATGTGGAGTCTCATCAAAGACCACCATCCATATCTTGAGGGAAACATTGGGCCACAACTTCTTTCCTACTCTTAAAATTGGGAAAATGTCCTCTAGAAGGTGCTCAATATGTGTCAAGTCTCCCTTCAAAGTATATTTGATACATGAGTGATGAAATAGATGTAAAATTCCATCAATATCAAGTGATATAAACATCTATTAGGTGCAAAAACCATTAAAGTGTCAATGTGAACCATATTAGTTGTTAGGCGAAAAAATTAATTTCATTATGATTTTTGTATACCATTTAAACATGTAGTAATTTATCACTCATTACCATAGATACATTTGATAATATATTTCTGATGGAGCATGAGATACTGCGGAAGTAGGTGATGGATAATGGGGAGGGTAGAGCACATAGGATTTTTCCCACATCGTTACTAAATACCATCTTTTCTATTTTTATTTTCTCTAATTGTTTCTTCATATTATTTTATACTTTTTTTAATTGCATAATCCTTTTAACGAAATATCTGAAGCCCTATCTCAAAGCTGAGGATAAAGGAAGCCAATCCCTAGTGAGAAATAACAATAAACCCAAGTAATGTATATGACTAACAAATGAAGCATGGAACATGGTAAGTATAGATTATCTTTAGTGTGTTACTTTTATTAGTGCCTCTCATTAGTTCCATTCCTAATAGAAGAAGTTGAAGGAAGGTAAATCTAGACTTGGGGAAACAGATAACCTCCTAGTTGAATTATGAGAACAAGGATATAATCAACATTGGTTGGTATTTCACCTTGTCCTATGATCCATATTAGTGTTCCACAAAACATTAAATGAAATTGTATCATTAGAATTATGTATAGTGTATCCTTCAATAAATGAACTACATTCCTTCACAAAATGTGTCAGATGGGAGAGAACAATGACTGAAAAAATGGTAGTAAGTTGTAATGTAAAGCTAGTTTTGGGCCATCCTAGGACTGTTGGTGGGATTTATGTCAAATGTGAAGAAACAATTTATCCTATGGGTTACATTGTTTTTTTGGAAAACATTTGAATCCAAATTAGGTACAAGCGCCCACCCTAAAATGCATGATCCATGTGCTTGAAGAAAGAGTGCATGGGAATCTCTATAATCCCTAGCACTCATATACATATTACGTGAATACTCACAAAAGTTTGATCATAGGTGTTGATCATCATCCATGTGATATAGGATAATAATAGTAAAAATGAAACTCTATCTAGACAATAATGTCATAGGATTTAACTTTTGTGAAATAAAATTAGCATGTTGACAATCAAATATAGATACATAGATTAGAATGCAAGGTACACAATCATACTCTAATTACCTACTAGTACGTGGATCAAGTTTCATCTAAAATGGTTAGGTTCTTACCATCCACTGGTGATGGAAAGGGTTGCTTTGTAAACTATTTTGGATATTTCACTAGAAATTTCACAACAACAGATCTAATAAATTATACTTAAAATATGAAATATTCACTATTAGGGTTTATTTCTCTTTATATTTTGGATATTTATATTAGTGTTTATTGGGTATGCATGAAAATTTAAATTTATAAATAAAATATAGAACTATAAAATAAAAACTCAGGAAGAACATTAGACAAAAGATATATCTTAGAAAACATTGTCGAGAGAAAAAACACCTAGAATGTGAAGGCCCACTACTCCCTTTCCCTGAACAAAAAATGGTTGTGAGTATAAAGAAGTATGGCTTATACTATATGGAGCTACTAAAGTGCACAAAAAATATCTATAATATATCTTCATGTCCCTCTAGATTACTATCCTTGTCTATAGAAAAAATGAATTAAAAAGGAACGGAACCCAGTTTCCTCCTAGTGGACCAATTATAACGCAACCCAATTCTTACAGATGCATTTGGGCACATCACTCCCATAACCCAGATTAGTGTTTTAGGGCTCATCAAACCCTAATTTCAGTTTCTACATGCCCTAAACAAGTCACCCTTTTGAATTCCTCCTTCCCAGATAGTTTCATGACTTGAAGACATCCTGAAATGACCTCTAAAGGGACCAGCACAGGTAGGCCCATGTAAGGGTGCATTGAAGAGTAGTTGAGTCCATGCTAGGGTGCTCTATAGAGCTTATCCAAATGGATCCTAGAATACTCTCTAAGTCCTTAAAATCGTTTAAAATACCAAAACAATCGCATAAGGGGAACCTTCAAAATGGTGGAAAAACACAATTGGAAGGTGAGAAACACAAGAAAACAGGGAAAACAGGCTTATTAGAGGCTTGAACAATGAATGCAGAGGGGCCATCAAATTTGGCCAATCAACGGTCCAAATCCGATTGATGAATCACAAATCGGCGGTAACAAGCGGAGGAAATCCAAGCGCACCACATCAAACTTGTGATATTGATCGGCGCGATAAACGAGGACCATCGATCAAGCACACAAATTGATGGCCCAAGTTCAATCGCGATATCACATCGAAAAAACACCAAGGGGAAGGCTTACGGAGACTGGAGACTGAGCGACTTGAGATTGCGATATCGCAATATCACATCAGAACTACAATGAAGAGCGAGGCTATACACACACACACACATATATGTGATCTATTCGCCAGACCCGATAGCACTTTAAAATGATATTCCATAAATATTTCAAATCCGATATAAAGCCATTGTTACGGGATTTTGTGATATTTTAATGTATTTCTAAAATACAAAGGGCAGGCCATTTTTGACTTGCAACAACGACTTGTCGGTAGAACCGATAGGAGTATAGACTGTATTAAGGACTTTTGAAGTCTGAAAGACTATGTTTTGGTGGATTTTCATAGTTTTGAATACATTTCTTTGCGCTAACAGAAAGCGGCCATTTCAGGGATTTCAAAGGCCCGATGGACTCATTCGTTGTGGAATAGGTGGCCACCTCCCCTTAAGGCATTATGTAATGATTATTTAATGGTAGAAGAGGGATTCGACTGGACAAAGGCCAGGAGATAGAAAGCTGAGAAGGTAAAACAAATAGACAATGCAGATTGGCTTTAAAGCCACAGACAAAGAGCAAACAAGAACAAGCAGTATTGAAGGTAGTGCTGAGATAGAGCAAAGAGAAAAGACAGAGATAGAGAGTAATTGAGGGAGTCTGTGTACTCAGAGAGGCTTGAGAGGTTCAAACAATAACTCTTGTTGTTGTATCTTTTGTGTGATGAGCCTCAAGTTGAGCTCATATTGTTGTAAAACTCTGTTCTGAAGACTTAATAGAGAGGTCACCACTGAAGGCTGGACCAGGAGATGTAGCCCAGGAGTATTGGGTGAACTCCTTATTAAACTTACTATGTTTATATGTGTTTGTCTATTGTATTTTTTTATTGCTTCATTATCTATGTATTTCACAATCTTATCGATCCATTGCATAAAGTAACAGAGGCAAATCCATGCACATGATTCTATAATACCTTAATAATTTTCTTAGATCTCATTATCATATCAAGTGGTATCAGAGCACTAGGTTTGCTAAGGTTAGACAAGATTGTGCTAGATTGTTCAATGCTAACTAGGTCAAAGCTCAAATTAGGAGAAGGAGAACTGGTTGAGGCTAACCTAGAAATTGGTAGAGTCTATCCTAAGAGGAAAATGACAGAAGAAATTCCCTTGGAATTAGACTCTTAGTTCATGGACAGTTTCATGACCATGAGAGCCATGGTAGAAGAGATGTATCGAGAATTGAAGAAAGGTAGAGGTGAAGATACTTCAACCTCCAAACAAGACAAAGGAACAGAGGAACCTCTTCTAGATGGTCATTCTGAAGGCAAGGGGAAAGGAAAAGAACTTCCTCTATCCACACCTCCTGATAGCCCTAAAATTAAAAAGTAGAAAACATCTTTGATTAAGTTAGATGTAAAATTTTATTTGCCAATATATGATGGAGAATTAAATGCAAAAAAGCTAGATAACTGGATTAGACAGATTGATGTGTATTGTAGGATGTAGAACATTGATTCAGACAAGAGTAAAATTCCGCTGGCCAGCCTATGCCTTGGAGGCACTGCCTTAGTATGGTGGGAAGGAATGACACAATATGATTTGAAGAAGCATGGTAAAATTCTTTTTGCCTAGAGTGGATTTGTTTCTACCATTAAAAAACAATTCTATCCACTAGCTTATATGTAGCAAGCTATGATGATTTGGCAAGCTTTTCGCCAATTAAAGGGGCAAAGTGTACAAAGCTACACCCAAGAATTTAGAAAAAGAGCTTTTATTCTAGGCATTTATTTAGACACACCTGAAACTTCGTTGAAGTATATAGGTGGTCTGCATAGTTATTTGAGGCACACCATTCTCATGTTTAACCCTGCTAGCATAGATGAGGTATCTGTTCAGGCTACACATCTAGAGGCTAGAGGCAAGAATGTGAACCCAGAGATTGGGGGATCATCAAACCCACTACAAGCAAGAACAAGGAAAAGAGGAAGCAGAAATGGAAAGAGAGGAAGGAAAATTATATACAAAAGGCCAAACTTTCATGCACTCACTGCAAGAAGGATGGACATGATGATGAACATTGTTGGTCTTTGCATCCGGAGCTGAAACCCAAGAATTTTGATGGCAAGAAGAAGAAGACTGCTGCTGCTATACAGAAAGATTTGGGGTCAGACTCAGGTGATGAAACAACAATCACATCTACAGGCATAAAAGGTAAGAATTCTAAAGCATCTACTAGTAATTATGCACAAATGATTGATAATGAAGAAAATGAGAGGAAAAGGCATGAGCTTTTTCATATTAGAGTTATTTTCAAGCATCAAAAGATTTATACTTTATTTGATAGTGACTCACAATTAAACTTGATTTCTGAAGCAATTGTAAAGAAGCTGGGATTACTAACCACACCTCACAAGAAGCCATATCCATTACATTGGGTATGTGATAAAGGAAAGCTACAAGTGACTAGTCAATGTAAACTTATGTTTTCTTTTGGGTCAGCATTTGTAGATGAGGTTGAGTTAGATATCATTCCTTTGGATATATGTGTAATTGTTTTAGGAAGTCCTTACTTGTATGATAGAAAAGCCATTTTCTATAGAGCTGAAAATAAGTATCACCTCGTTAAAGATGGAATAGAATATATTGTCAGAGATAATAAACACAAGAAAAATTATACTCTCATAAACTAAGGGTAGATGAAGAGAATTGTAAATTCATGCAAGAAATTTTTATTGATGGTTGTAAAGGAAAAGAAACTTGATAAAACTAATGTATTTGATGGTAGTGATGCTAAACAAGAAGCTAATTTAGAAAAAGTTGTTTCAGGATATGATATCCTATTTCAAGAACCTAAAGGTCTACCACCCAAAATGGAAATTGTACTTGATATTCATTTGCAGCAAGATGCTCCATTACCTAACATTGGAATGTACAAGTTATCCGCTTTAGAGAATGTAGAGATCAAAAAGCAGGTACATGAGCTTCTCGAGAAAGGGTTCATAAGACCAAGCACTTCACCATGCAAATCTCCAATCGTGTTGGTGAGAAAGAAAGATGGTTCATGGAGGATGCACATTGCATACAGAGCACTGAATAAAATAACGATCAAGAATCGTTATAACCCTTCCTCACATCGATGATCTATTGGATTAGCTAAAAGAAGTTGTTTACTTTTCCAAGTTGGACTTACGTAGTGATTACCATCAGGTCAGAGTAGCAGAGCAAGATGCATGGAAGACTTCTTTCAAAACAAAGCAAGGGTTGTATGAATGTCTAGTTATGCCTTTTTGGCTTAACTAATTCTCCTGCCACTTTCATGAGACTTATGAATGATGCACTGAGGGTTTTTATTGATGATTTTGTAATTGTATATCTAGATGACATTCTTGTTTTCAGTAAAACATGGGAAGAACATTTGAAGCATGTAAAGCAGATTCTAGATGTTTTGAAGAAAGAAAATATCTATGTTAAATTATCAAAATGTGAATTTGGAAAAACATCTTTAAATTATTTGGGTCATATTGTAGGGGGTGGTGAATTGAAGATAGATCCCTCTAAGGTTGAAGTCATTGTAAACTGGCGTAAACCCAAATCTACTATATAAGTTAGAAGCTTCCTAGGAGCAACACAGTATTGGAGAAAGTTTATTGCTAACTTTTCCTTAATTGCAGCTCCCTTACATGCTTTGATAGGATTGAACAAGGTGTTTCGGTGGGGAGGCAAACAGTAGAAAGCCTTCGACACCTTGAAAGAAAAAATAGTACAGCACCAGTACTAGCATTGCCAGATATTCAAAGACCATTTGAGATCAAAACAGATGCTAGTGGCTATGCAATGGGATCAGTGTTAATGCAACATGCTAAACCCATATGCTACCATTCTAAGACATTTAATTCTGCAATATTTAATTATCCCACATATGATAAAGAATTGTATGCATTAGTGTAGAGTGTGAAAAAGTGGAAACATTACCTATTGGGAAAAGAAACAGTTATACATACTGATCATCAACCACTTCAATATTTGCACTCACAAACTAAATTGCAGCAATCAAGACACTATAGGTGGATGGGTTTTCTACAACAGTTTCATCTAGTCATCAGATATAAGAAAGGAATACATAATAAAGTTGCAGATGCATTGTCCAGACTATTCATAAATGCATCTACTATACTTAAGCATAACTCAGTAATGCATGAAAGCTACATTGAACAATATGCTCAAGACATAGACTTTAAAGATGTATATGAATCTTTAAGTCAATGCAAACAAATAGAAGAATTGGATTACTATGTCAAGGACCAACTCTTGTATCATTTGGGAAAGCTATGCATTCCACAAAATGAAAGAGTCAACATAATCAAGGAAGCACATACTTCTCTGCTATCACGTCATTTTGGTGTAAGTAAAACAGTTGCACAACTACATAGATTCTATTATTGGCCAAAAATGCATGAAACAGTTTCTAGATATATTAAAGGGTGTACCATGTGTGCTAAAAGCAAGCCTAGCAATAGAAAACTAGGCTTTCACACTCCACTACCAGTCCCTTCTCATCCTTGTGAAAGTGTTTCCATGAAATTTGTTGGGGGATTGCCAAAATCTAGAAAGGTCATGACTATTTATATGTTATTGTGGATAGGTTCATCAAAATGTGTATTTTAATACCTTGTAACAAGCATATTACAGCTGAACAAACAACGAAATTGTTCTTTCATAATGTATAGGTGCATTTTGGGTTACGCACTTCCATAGTATCTGATCGAGACTCCCAATTTGTTGGGAAGTTTTGGTGAAGTCTGTGGGAATTGATGGACACCAAACTGAAGAAGAGCACAACCTTTCATCCACAAACAGATGGCCAAACATAGGTGGTCAACAGGATAGTGATCTAGTTTCTCAGGGTTATTGCAGCAAGCATCCCAAGCTTTCGGATGAACATTTATGTTATGTGCAACATGCTTACAACGGTGCCAAGCATTCTTCTACAAAAAGATCTCATTTTGAGTCTTGTTTTGGTTTTACACCAAAGTCTCCCTTGGATTTTGTCTTTGAAAAAGACATAGCAGTTGATGGACACGGTGATGTGGACAAAGCAATGAAGTTCATTGAATAGATCCAAGAAATTCACTAGGCAGTGCAGCAAAAGCTAGAAAAGAGCCAAGCCAAGTACAAGGTAAGGCATGATAAGCATCGGATGGAGAATAGCTTCTAAGTTGGTTATCAAGTCTAGCTGTATATCAGCAAAGACAGAATGTGAAGTGGAGGAAAGAAGTTGAAGCCAATAAGCTATGGGCATTTCAAGATACTTGAGAAAATTGGTGAGAACACTTTCCACCTTGATTTGCCAGCGTACATTCACATCTATTCAGTGGTAAGTGCAGAAAATTTAAGACTGCTTGAACCTTCATTACTTGAAGATCCCAAAGAGCAAAGTCAGTTGCATGATCTGTTGCCTAAATATCTCAATGAGCCGTAAGAAGATACAGTTCTAGATAGGAAGGTGAGAACTACGTGCATAGGGGATGTTGAGTACCTTAGAATTGGACTCAAAGGTTCAAAACCCAGCATTGCAAAATGGATAGAGATTGGGAAAGTGAGGAAGTTGTATCCTCACTTGAGCAATGTTTGAAAACCAACTTTTGGTAGTCCAAAAGCTTTTTTCAGTGGGGAGTCATGATCCAAATGGATCTTAGAATACTCTCTTAGTCCTTAAAATCATTTAAAAGACCAAAACAATCGCATAAGGGGAACCTTCAAAATGGTGGAAAAACACTATCGAAAGGCGAAAAACAAAAGATAATAGGGAAAATAGGCTTATCGAAGGCTTAAACAGTGAATGCACAGGGGCTATCGGATCTAGTCGATCAACGGTCCAGATCTGATCAGCAAATCACAAATCGGTAGTAACAGGTGGAGGAAATCGGAGCGCACCACAAAAAACTTGCAATAGCAGTTGGCACGATTAACAAGGACTGTCGATCAAGTGCGCAGATCGACGACCCAAGTTGAATCATGATATCACATTAGCGAAACACCAAGGGAAAGGCTTACGGAGACCGGAGACCGAGCGACTGGCGGTTGCAATATTGCAATATCCCATCGGAACTACACCAAAGAGTGAGGCCACACACACATAAACACACACACACACACACACACACACACACACACACATATGTGATCTGATCGCTGGACCCAATAGCACTTTAAATCGATATTCCATAAATATTTCAAATCCGAAATAAAGCCATTGTTACGAGATTTTGCGATATTTTAATGTATTTATAAAATACAAAGGGACAAGGCATTTGTGACTTGAAACATCGACTTATGGGTGGACCCAATAGGAGTATAGACCAGATTTAAGGACTTTTGAAGTCCAAAAGACTGTGTTTTGGCAGACTTTCATAGTTTTGAATACATTTCTCTATGTTAATAGAAATCAGCCATTTCAGGGATTTCAAAGGCCCAACGCACTCATCCGTTGTGGAATAGGTGGCCACCTCCCCTTAAGGCGTTATGTAATGATTATTTAACGCTAGAAGAGGGATTCGAGCAGACATAGGCCGGGAGACAGAAAGCTGAGAAGGTGAAACAAACAGACAACGTAGATTCGCTTTAAAGCCATAGACAAAGAGCAAACATGAACAAGCAATATTGAAGGCAGTTCTGAGACAGAGCAAAGACAGAGACAAAGAGTGATTGAGAGAGTATGTGTACTTAGAGAGGCTTGAGATGTTTAAGAAAAAACTCTTGATGTTGTATCTATTGTGTGTTGAGATTCAAGTTGAGCTCATACTGTTGTAAAACTCTGTTCTGAAGACTTAATAGAGAGGTCACCACTGTAGGCTGGACCAGGAGATGTAGCCCAGGAGTATTGGGTGAACTCCTTATTAAACTTACTGTGTTTCTGTGTGTTTGTCTATTATAGTCTTTTACTACTTCTTTGTCTATGTATTTCACAATCTTATTGATCCGTTGAATAAAGTAACATAAGAAAGTCCATGCACATGAGTCTGTAATACCTTAATAATTGTCTTAGATCTCATTATCAGATCAAGAGACTTAGGCCCTCTTTCACCCGCGTTGGGCGAGATTGAGCGAAATTCACATAGGGTTTGGGGAATATTCTTATCTCTTGGAGTCATCTAGGAGTTTCCCTCACTTATCAACTCCTATGAGCTTGAAAATGAATGAGGAATGAGTTAAGATGCATCCTATCCTCTTATCCATTCCACCATGAAACTAATTCTAAGTATGGAAGGCCATTCAATAGCCCCATTTATGACATAAACTCCTTCATCCTCTTATAAATTGAACACTCATCTAAGTGATCGGGAGCTAGACTTTGATGATTTTAACGAGATAATGTTAGTTTGAGAATTGAGACTATTGTAAGTGTCGCTATGCTACAAGATTGTCATGCTTATGATGTGATGTGGATGGAACCAAAGCTAGAGGAGTGACTTTGAGTTAGGCTTCATGGTTGTACCTCTTCCTCCTATTCAATAAAGTATTTGCACCTTTTTTCAATAGATCTTTTTCTTTGATCGGTTCTTTGTCTTCTCTTAATGTTTATAGGTACTTCTCAAGTGTGTTAAAGATGGGAAGAAGCGATAAGATCAATACAAAGGAGGCAAGCAGAAAGAAAAACTACAAGTAGGTCTTCTCATCTTCTTTGTCTTATCTATTTCTTATAGGAAAAGGCTAAAGTGTTTTAAATTGTTGTTCTAGATATGGCTACTTATCTAGGGAATTAGTATTTATCTGTAGATACCAAATTCTCCAAAACAAATTGGTGAATTTGTTGGGGAATGATCATCATTCCAAGTAGCTTATCCACATCCTAGGACACTCTAACAGACCTTACTTCCTTTCATTGATTGTATTTCAGCCTTGTTGAAGTGTTATTTGGTAAAAAATTGAGGTTATATGACTCTTGAGTGTTGAGCGGCCTCTCAGGAATCAGCGCAGGCTTGGTCAGGGGATAGTTCTCTGCAGAGCAACCTTGAGTGAGGGACAGTGCTCTGCAGCACAGTTAGGCCCTCTTTGACCTGCGCTGATCCACCTTAGGAAAAATTTTCACCTTTAGATTGGGTTTTTTCTCCAAATTTCCTTCTGTTTATGCTTGCTAAAAGATCAATGATTTTATTGAGTCTCTGAAATCAACATGTATTTCCTCTTTCTAGCCCTACTTTGACTTGATTGATTAATGTTTCTTAATTTTTTTCTTTGTCATTATCGATCCATCGTCAAGGTTAGATTATAGTCAATTAATATTTTTTCAAAAGAATGTGTTGTAAAAGCCTTCTTTTCCTTCGAAACTAAACTGTCGTAAATTCTTCATTCTTATAAAAAGATTGATTGATTGTATGTGCATTAGTTTCATTTTTGTTCATCATAAAATTAAGGGATTCGAAAAGAAAAACTTGCATCGCTCATATTGTAGTTTGTGAATGCTTGAAAGGAATAGCTAGGGAAATTGCATTAGATGTGCTCATTTCTCTTTATCAAAGATCTGACTGCCCAATCCCTATTAGCTAAGGTTTTCATTATTCGATTGAATGAAAATAATGCTTATCATATTATTTTCATTTTAGGAATTGCAAAAATACATCACCTGGTGAACCTTGAAAGGCAAAGTCTAAAGAAGATCAACTTAAAATTTATCTAAATTTACCTAATGGAGCATTGTCACCTAACGAAAAACATTTAGAGGTCTAGTCATTGAGACTATGGGAATGCTCTCACTATGCAGTTTTTCATTAGATAGTGCTAATACGAACTAGGCCTCCATGTAATTTCGACTATATATGGGAGGAGAACACTAGGTTTCTATCCATCCTCAGTTAACCAAGTCATCCATCTTGTACATTGTGATGCACCAAACACAACATTCGAGGAGATTGCCTACCCGTACTTCTCGGTTTTCTAGGAGGTATTCTGTAGTTCACAGTTGCTTGGTAAACCCTTTTCCTAGATTATCCCTCTTTTGTTTTATGTTGTTACTTTTATTAAAGTAAAATTAATTGACCGTGGATAAAATCCTCCATGCTCACTCCTTAGTTGATCTTAGGTTGTGACATATGGCAACAAATCTAGAGTCCACCAATCAAGGAATTCCTTCTGATGAGAATCCTAATCCTTTTCCTCCTTTTGGAAATATTGGTGCTCCATATATGGCTACATTGTCCCTTTTAGGATTTACCATTGGATTGTCAGTATGGTTTTTTTCAACCTCCTTGGTTCAAAATGTCGTGATTTCTCCGCAATCGAGTACACCTCCAACTGGACAAAATCAACCTCCAGTTGATCCTAAAGTTGACCCTTTTCCTTCTTCCTCGATTGTTTCTTCCTCCTCTTCTTCCACTTTGGCTCGTGAAAGTATTTGTACTAGTAACCAGGTGGCTAAGAAGAACAAGAAAGGGAAGAAGAAGAAGAAAAATAAAATTTAGCTAAGGGGAAACTAAGCAACCATTGCTTTGAATGCAACATCCAATGAGAAACCATCTATTAAGCCCCACAAAGTTCTATATCCATGCAAACTTTGTGCGAGAGACCATCTTCGTCGAAATTGTTCTGGTATTCCTCATATCTTAGAAGAATGGTCTTCCCGTTCACATAATCCTATGTCATCAACTTCTAGACATCATGTTGGTGACACACCATCAACTAGTGGTAGTAAAGTTCATGAAAATAAGGGTAGAGTTAAGTTTCCTTGTAGTATATGTGAAGGGAATCACCCCATTCACCTTTGTCCCTATCTGGATGAAGCCAAACAAGTGTTGGATAACCATCTTTCTTCTCTGCAGCGACCTCCATCTGGTTACAGGAGATTCTCCCTTAATCCTTCATTAGTTGATGAATTAACTGACCAAAATCAACCATCGGTCAATCCCACTCTCTCTGAATGTGAATCACATGAGTCTATAGTTGACCAACCACAGGTCGAGGTAACATTTGACCAAATTTCACCTTTAGTTAATCCTACCGTTTCCATAGAGAGTGATATGATACAACTCAGGTTCTTTTTGTTTCTTCAGATTCCAATGAGCTTAGAGGCAACCCTCCTATTTCATCAAGACAAGAGGGAACTCCTCTCGTTCTCATAACTCAAGGGGATAACTCTCCCATTCTTATAATACCCCCTCCAAGTAGTCTGGTCACTTCCTTTGATTGGAATTGACTGGTAGGATGTCGCCTTCCTTCTTATGTGCCTTTCCAGATCATAGTACATGTTTGTAATATGATTGTATCTGGAACTATTATAGATGAAGGTGAATCAGTGAGTATCCTTTCCTCAACTACTTGGCAAGCGCCCAGTTCACCGTCACTTGTTCCTGTTACCCATAATCTGTTGGCTTTTAACAAAGGAACCAATCAACCATTAGGGATCCTTCCACAGATTCCTATTACTTTGGGAGGAAAATTTGTTTATCTCAATGTGATGGTAGTCCCAGGCCCTTTATATTACAATTTACTTCTTGGGTGTGACTATGTTTATGACATGGGAGCTATTATTTTAACACTCTTTTGAGTAATGTGTTTCCCACATGAATCTAGAATTGGCACCGTTGACAACATTTCATTTCCCAGTCAACCATCTTCCCTAAATGGTCCTTTTGTACCAATGGCATCATCCCCACCATGGGTTAATTATGTGGCAACCCGTTTGATTCCTACATCAACTAACGATCAATTCAGTGATGTTATACATTATGTACTAGGAGCATTGGAACTAGATCTCTCTAATGGATTCCTTGCTACAGATCCCTTCCAAAGCATTTTTCTCCCATCTGATGAGAACCTCTTGGAATTCATGACCTCTTATGAGCCGTGATCGAGGAAAATGAGGAGAGTTCTATTACTGTGTCAACCTCATTAAAAAATTACACAGCTCCCATGAGGATAGTTCCTTGTCTTGTCTCAAACTCATTTAAAAAATGAAACAAGGAATATGAGGATAGTTCTTTTACTATGTCAACCTCATTAAAAAATGAAACATGGCCTAGAGCATAGTTCCTCGTCTTGTGTCAAGCTCGCTAAAAAACGAAGCAAGGAATATGAGGATAGTTCTTGGTCCTATGTCAACCTAGTTAAAAAATGAAACAAGGAATATGAGCATACCTCCTTGTCTTGTGTCAAGCTTGTTAAAAAATGAAACAAGGAATCTAAGCAGAGTTTCTTGTCTTGTGTCAAGCTCATTGAAAAATGAAACAAGGTCCCTTGGAGAAAAGTTGCAATTTGATTCTTTGATTAGATCTCATAAAATCCCAGTCGAGTCTTTCACTTGATCTCTTAAATGAACCTTCATTCCATCCACCTAATAGCCATGAGTAGTCTACTTAGGTGAATGTAATGAAGCTTGGGGGGAACGCACCTAGTGGTAAAGTTAATTTTCCCTGTAGGATATGTGAAGGGAATCACCCCATTAAGCTTTGTCCCTATGTGGACCAAGCCAAAAAGGTGTTGGATAATCATCCTACTTCATCGATGTGACTTCCATCTAGTTATAAGAGACTCTTCCTTTCATCATGCTGGGGGAATGTAAACCAATCTAAAGCATAGTTCTTCCTTTCAAGCTTGTGTAAAAATGAAACTGAATTCAAGCATAGTTCTTCGTTTTAATCTTATGCAAAAATAAAACAGAATCGAAGGATAGTTTTTTGTCTCAAGCTTGTGTAAACATGAAACAAAATCCAAGCATAGTTCCCCATTGTTAAGGCTTGTGTAAAAATGAACCCATCTCCATTTTAACCATCATGATTTCCATTCTATCAACCTCTTCCACCAGATGACCCTTTGTTTTTTCACCTTCCATTGTCACTATCTTCTTGGCCTATCATATGCTTTCACTTGGTTTTTTCTAACCCTCGTGATTTCCATTCTATCAACCTCTTCCATTAGATGAGCCTTGGTTTTTTCTCCTTCCATCATCACTATCTACTTAGCCGATCATACACTTTCACTTGGTTGTTTTATTCTTTTTTAGGAATAGTTGCAATGAGTGGTCTTATTAGCCAACCTCTTCACAGAAATCAACATGTTTTTAGAAGTTCCAACATCATCGGAACTAGTTTCTATCCTAGACACCACTCATTCCTCAAAATGGAGTCCTCTTTAAGCTCTTTTCAGACTCTTGAAATATAAAAAGATTGTCAAGCGCTTGTCCTTTCTAGCTCGTTAACAAATTGGAAATGACATCTACTCAATATAAGTTTAACCCTTTTTCGGGCTAAGATAGATTATTTACGAAAAAGAAAATACGTTGAACGAACATGGTCAATAGGTTAGACTCTCTAGTATTGTTTTATGCTTTTTTGGTCTTGAGAGACAAATCTATGAAAAATAACTTGTGCAATTTTCTTTTTGTCCCTTTTCAAACTCTCTAAACATGAAAAGGACTGAGTTATCTTTGTCATTAAACATGTTAAAACATCAAGTAGTGATAAACATGTCCATCTAGACAAGACCGAGTTTCACCTTTGATAGACTCATTAAAACATCACATAGAAATGGATTCACCTGAAAGGTGGAGTTATACAACAAGCATATGTTATCCTCCTTAAGCTTGATAAAAATAAAGAGGTACTGGTCAACAATGACTAGGGAAATTGGGAAAAAGTGGAAAACCACTTTATGATAGTCCTTCGCTCCTAAACATGACACTTTCACTCCATCACAATGACTATTTGGGTTGGGTTATCAGCTTGATGGTTATCATATCATTGGTATATCATACAATCCATCACTTTATTTTGGGTCAATCCTACCAATTCATTTTAGTGTCGCCGACATGTTCAAGAGAAGTCATCTAATCAAAATTCATCCTTTGCAATAGCATGAACTTTCATTTTCATGACCGCCATTCCTGAACCTTGTGTCGTCAGTCAAATTCCATCTCCAACATCACTACACTCATTTCGTGTTGTTGATGTTGAATACATCAAGGCCCTCCTGCGATGAGTCGCTTCTTGTCGACATCACCTCATTATCCAAGAAGTTGACTTAGAAACACCCCTCCAGTACCTTGAGGCTTGCATACATCAATGTCAAGTTTCTCGCTTATGCCGATAGGTTGACATCACTGGCCTTGGACCAAAAGACTTTGTATGGTGTTCGACATCAAAACATCCATTCACACCATGCAAAATGTACTACAGTACCTTGAGGATCATTATCATTATCGGTGATTTCTCTCACGTCTATTAATGGCTTACATCATTGGCTAGTAATGTGAAGGTGTCTTCCCATGTTCAACTTCAGATCACATATTCACATGGTTAGACTCGTATTTGAGTGAACGATTGAATGAGATAGAAGACCCAAAATCTAGTTTCATCCATCCAGGCTACGATTTTAGGAGTATTAAATCATATGTACAATGGCTCTACATTGATGGTCATTCTGATCATGGGTCTATATCTGTATACAACTGTCTATGTACATGTAATAAAAGTTCATAAGCTGAGCATGGGTATGCCTTCCCTCAACAACTCATCTAAAAATCAAAATATCATGATATATGTATTGTAATTGATGTAGGTCACCTTCCACTTCGAAACCTCCTCATTACATCATAATGCATTCCATTCGACATTTGCATTTTTCAGCTTCATGCTTTACGCGGTAGCTATTACAAATCCACTTGGGAACATCAGTCCCATAATCCAGATCAATGTTTTAGGGCTCATCAAACCTTAATTTCAATTGCTACATGCCCTAAACAAGTCACCCTTTTGAATGCCTCCTTCCCAGATAGTTTCATGACCTGAAGACATCCTGAAATGACCCCTAAAGGGACCAACGCAGGTAGGCCCAAGTAAGGGTGCGCTGCAGAGCTATTGAGTCCATGCCAGGGTGCTCTTCAGAGCACTTAGGCCCTCTTTCACTTGTGCTGGGCGAGATTGAGGGAAATTCACATAGGGCTTGGGTAATATTCTTATCTCTTGGAGTCGTCTAGAAGTTTCCCTCACTTATCAACTACTATGAGCTCGAAAATGGATGAGGAATGAGTTAATATGCATCCTATCCTCTTATCCCTTCCTCCATGGAACTAATTCTAAGTATGGAAGGCCATTCAATACCCCCATTTATGACATAAACTCCTTCATCCTCCTATAAATTGAACACTCATATGAGAGACCAGGGGCTGGACTTTGATGATTGTAAGGAGATAATGTTAGTTTGAGAATTGAGACTATTGTAAGTGTTGTTATGCTATTATATTTTCATGCTTATGATGTGATGTGGATGGAACCAAAGCTGGAGGAGTGACTTCGAATCAGGCTTCATGGTTGTAATTCTTCCTTCTATTCAATAAAGTATTTGCACCTTTTTCCATAGAGTTATCTTGATATGTGATTCTTATATGTGTGAATGTATCTGATTCCATTTATAGTTTCTTTGTCTTCTATTAATGTTTACAAGTACTTCTCAGGCATGTTAAGTATAGGAAGGAGCGACAAGATTGATACAAAGGAGGCAAGAGGAAAGTGGAACTACAAGTAGGTCTTCTCATCTTATTTATCTTATCTATTGCTTATAGGAAAAGGATAAAGTGATTTAAACTGTTGTGGTAGATATGGCTACTTATCTTGGGAGTTAGTATTTATCCGCAGATACCAAATTCTCCAAAATAGTGGAGTTGCCAATTTGTTTTGGATAATTTGGTATCTATGGATAAATTCTAATTCCCTAGGTAAGTAGCCATAACTAGAACAACAGTTTAAATTAGTTTAGCCTTTTCCTATAAGTAATAGATAATACAAAGAAGATGGGAAGACCTACTTGTAGTTTTGCTTTCCTCTTGCCTCCTTTGTATTGATCCTGCCGCTCCTTGCTGTACTTAACACGCTTGATAAGTACCTGTAAACATGAACAGAAGACAAAGAACTGATCAAAGCAAAAGATCTATTGAATACAAGTAAATGGAATTAGATAAATTCACACATATAAGTCTCACATATCAAGATAAACATATGGAAAAAGATGCAAATACTTTATTGATTAGAAGGAAGAATTACAGCCATGAAGTCTGATTCGAAGTCACTCCTCCACTTTGGTTCCATCCACGTCACATCATAAGCATGAAAATCCAATAGCATAACAATTCTTACGATAGTCTCAATTCTCAAACTAACATTATCTCCTTACAATCATCAAAGTCCAGCCCCTGATCACTTAGATGAGTGTTCAATTTATAGGAGGATGAAGGAGGTTATGTCATAAATGGGAGTATTGAATGGCCTTCCATACTTAGAATTAGTTCCATGGACAAAGGGATAAGAGGATATAATGCATCTTGACTCATTCCTCATCCATTTTTGAGCTCATAGGAGTTTATAAGTGAGGGAAACTTCTAGATGAATTGAATAGATAAGAATATTCCCCAAACTCTATAGGAATTTCACTCAATCTCACCCAACATAGGTGAAAGAGGGCATAAGTGCTCTACAGGGCACCCTGGCATGGACCCAACTGCTTTGCAGTGTACCCTTACATTGGCCTACCTACACTGGTCCCTTTAGAGGTCATTTCAGGATGTATTCAAGTCATGAAACTATCTGGGAAGGAGGCATTCAAAAGGGTGACTTTTTTAGGGCATGTAGCAACTAAAATTAGGGTTTGATGAGCCCTAAAACACTGATCTAGATGATGGGAGGGATGTGCCCAAATGGATCTGTAACAACTTCCCCCTAAAGCATGAAGTTGAAAAATGAAAATGTTGAATGAAATGATTTACGATGTAATGAGTAGGTTTCGAAGTGGAAGGTGACCTGCATCAATTACAATACATATATCATGATATTTTGATCTTACACGAAATTTTTTAGGGAAGGCATACCCATGCTCAACTTATAAACTTTCATTACATGTACATAGACTGTCATCTACAGATATAGACCCATGATTGGAATGACCATCAATGTAAAGCAATTGGAAATATGAAAATTTAAATTTATAGATAAAATATAGAACTATAAAATAAAAATTCAGGAAGAACATTAGACAAAAGATATATCATAGAAAACACTTTCGGGAGAAAAGACACCTAGAATGTGAGGGCCCACTACTCCCTTTCCCTGAACAAAAAATGGTTGTGAGTATAAAGAAGTATGGCTTATAGTACATGGAGCTACTAAAGTGCACAAACCATATCTATGTTATCTCTTCATGACCCTCTCGGTTACTATCCTTGTCTATAGAAAAATGAATTATAAAAGAATGGAACCCAGTTTCCTCCTAGTGGACCAATTATAACGCAACCCAATAGCCTACTAGTTGTTAGATTTGACTCCCTAAAATAACAAATAGAGTCATAATATGGACTCTTATAGAGTATTCTTCATCATAATCACATGGTCATCCCATTTTCAATGAGTTACCGAGGCTGACGTGGCATCCTCTCAATCTATGGTGGTGAAAATAGGAAGGTTAAGTTCTGAGTGGCATAATATTTTTCATACAGTCTCTAATTAAGGCAATTATTTCATCATTGGAAAGGTATCCATGTATAGAATATGAAAAAAATGTGTTGTGGAAAAGTGGTAGAGTTTTAACCAGAGATAACCTACTTTGATACCTCAAAATTCTCTTAGAAGGTTTGAAACCCCAATTTTCCAAACTTGGCCCTGGTGGTAAAAATATTCCTATGAGCTGATTCCTCCACTTTTTTCACTCTAAAACAATCAATATGGATGGTAAATAATATAATGATCCAATACATATCAAGGGCACTCCATCTTATCCATGAGGAAAGAATTAAAACCTAAAACCTACCTTCACATGGACCTTACATCAATAACGATCATTATTAACAATGAGAAGCTCCACAACTTGGAAATCTTCCATTTTCTTCTTGATCCGTTGTTTCTTCTTATATGTATTCCTTTGTCTTTTTTCTTTGGAGAAGGAAATTTTTTAGATGACACATATTCCCTCCAAACTCCTCAACCATCTGGCTTCCTGAGGATACTTGGCTCATTGTTATTCCATGTGAGTCATGGGTTTGAAGGAGAAAATTCCCTTCCTTTTTGAAGGGGATTTTAGGTGAAATAGGGAAGAGAAAAGCACCATTAGTTATTGACATCCTTGGAGTAATGTGACTTTCATTCTTTGATCCTCTATCAACACTAAGGTAAAACTAAGTTTGTTCCATGATGTCTTCCACATGTTAAACCATATGTGGCTATGTATTTAGGATAAATGTATATGGTTTGCAATCTATTGTGGGTATGGTAACATAGGATATATATATATATATATATATATATATATCTATATAATTCCAGTAATTATAGCTAGCTATTTCTTTAATAAGATAATGGCTCAAGAATTAAGAACATTAATAACCATTATGTTTATTAGCATAGCTAGGAAAATAAATAACCACTATGACTATTAACATAACCATGCCACTATTAGTAGCATAAGAAGCTTTAACATATTTGATTAAACAATGGTGAAGGATGGACATTCAGTAAAGAACGCGCACATTATTATAATGTCCAATGTTTTCAACTCTAACTGATTCATGCCTCGTTAGGTAATCCCATTTGTGGAGGCTCTAGAGTCAAGCATACAATTGTTTAGTATCAAAATTTTAATGACCAAACATAACAACAAAGGTGTGTGTCCTCCATTCTTCAATCATAATACATATTTTTCAATATCATAGGAGGATTCTATACTTTTGTATTAATATTAATTTTTTCTAAATTTTCCTATTCTGGGTTCAAGTTATGCAAGTTGAGGTTTTGCAAGCTCAAAAATAGAGACTAACATATTAATTTTAGTCAACACAATTCCCAAATATAAATCTAATTATACCACATTAGTTGTATTAAGAGTTGTTTTGTTAGGAATAATCTTAATAGAGGAAATAGGTCACATTCTTTCGGGAGAATATAATACCCCTGGATAAACAATCATGGTTGCTATTATGTAATTCTAACAGAAATATTAGAAGTTTAGAAAAGACTGGTTGATGTAAATATTTGATATTTTTTTATTTAAATGTTTATCTTTTGTTAACACACTTGAAAATGTGTTAAGGGGTGTTAGGTAGAACTTAACTACTAGTTGTTAGGAAAATAGTTGGAATTGGTTAAGTTCCAATAAGGGGGTAGGAACAAAAGAAGAAAATTTCTTCTTTTTTCTAGGATTATTCGTATGAATAAAAAAAGAACAGAGTAGAGAAGAAAAATAAACGGTTGGAAATAAATTCCATGAAACTGGTTTAGTGTTGGAATTCATTATTGGAGAGAAATACAATGATTCTTGAATATAACTAGTGGGAGAGAAAGATTGGTTGGAACCCAAGATAAACCCAAGATAAACAAAGTGGTATAATCCTCTAAGTTGAAGAAAAATACCTAGTAGAGATTCCTAAAATTATTTTCCTAATGGAGAGGAACGCAACTTTGGGGTAGCTAGAGGAAGAAGCCAACTTATGGTTGGGATCACCACGAGAGATTTTATGACATTTTCTAGAAATAATAGATAAGTATTTGTTCAAGATGAGTGTTGTTGATAGAAAAGAAATTATAGCGTGGGCATCGTATTGACTTATGCAAATTATTTATGAACCTATTGTGAAATTTGAACTGTGTAATCTATAGCTCTATGGAAAGATATCATTGTGCATTCATAATCTATAATAGGTTAGATTGTAAGTATAGTTCTAGAGGCTACCGCAGTGGGTGAGGTAATGTGTATTCAAGAAAACTTTGGAAACAAGAGGGTGCATGTATGTATATTTGTAACATCCTCGAGTAACCTCGCATGAAAATGTATGGAGTTAGAACTTTTTTATAGAATTTACCTATGGGTAACTATTCAAATTAATATTATAGATTCCTCATTAACCATTAGACAAAATCTTCATCATTACGTAGAGTAACTTTAGTAAAGGAAAAGTAAGTTACATAAGCATTAATAACCAATGTTGTAACATATTAAGATAAACTTTCTAATGTATTCTTGCATCAATTCCATGATTCTTCAACTTTGTTAGTTAATCACGTTCTTGATAATATAAATCTCACATCATGCAAGGAATCAATATCATAAAAGTAGTACAATAGGAAACCACATCATTACACATCGATATACACTGGAAACCTCATAGGGGGTGAAAACCAACAAATGTTTAATTTTATTATTAAACTTTCGTGAGGGTGTTCACCCCTCACTGAATGGTTTATAAGGGAGTCCATCCCTTGACCATTATCATAAAATATTACAAGGAAATATCATTTAAATACAACATATCTGGCTGAAACCTATTACAATCACCATGATATCATTCACCCACAAATCTTCAATATTTACATCTCTGTGCCCTGGTTGTTCCATTAGTGAACCATCCAGTAGATTGCACTCATCTTCATGGACTATTAGTTCTTTACCTTCCACAATGTTAAACATAATCTATCATTTTCACAAGTCGCCATCCTTTCTTTCCATTGTTATTGTCAACAAACATTGATATTATGATTACATAGAGTATTTATCAACCAATAATCAATATTTAATAGAGTTTTTTCAACATCTATTCATGTGCACAAATGAAATGTAAATAAAATACCACAACATGATTCTTCTAACAAGACTACTCATGCATTAATTATAAGAGAAAAAATGTCAAAATAAATACCACATTACTATGATCTTTTTCACACAAGCACGCATTCTTTTCCAAAGGAAAACCATTGTAACCATCCATTTTCATTTTAGGGATACTAGAAGCTTAGCTTGGTTTTCCATGCATGTAATTAGATAAAAACATATTTAAAGAAAGTTAGCCCCTTAGATTCTTCTTTGTGCATGTAACTAAGTAATCTTTCTGATACAATATATATTATTATTATTATTACTATTATGAAATTAAATACATGTCCCCTTCTAAGGGAAAGCTAACATTATAGATACTATTATCATGCACGCAAATTCAAGTACCTTTTCCAAAAGAGTCTTTCCCAAGATAGAGCTATTTACAAAGTCTATTGTACATTAAAATACATTGTTTGTTCTCAAAGAAAAACTAATGTGTTAGTTATTATTTCTTGGATGCAGATATATGTATTTTTCCAAAGTAAAGCTAATGCATGTATTGCATGTGATTTCTTTTTTCTCTTCCAAGGTCTAACATAATGATTATTATTTTATGTATGAAAATTCTTGTTTCTCTTCAATAGGCCTAACACAATAATTATATACTTTCCATGCATAATTCTTTTCAACGAATCCAACATCATAGGTGTACTTTTCATGGATGCAAAGATCACATCTCCTTTCAAGAGATCAAACACAATATATCTATTTTTCATGCAAGAAGATAAAACATTTGCTTTCAAGAAATATCTAACATAGTATTTATATATAGTGCATGTGGATAACTTATACCTATCAAGTATAGTAGTTCTATTTTGTGCACATAAATAAATTATTTGCTCTCAAGAAATATCTAGCACAATAATTCTATTTTTATGTGTGCAAGAAACTTATTACCTCTGAAGAAATATCAAACTAACTACAATTTTTGTGCATGCAAATACACGTCCATGTTATCAAAAGGAGACTTTAAACATAGTAGCCTTTAAACATGTGTTTGAGTTTCAAGAATTCTAACACACAATTAACCTTTTCGTTGCATGTAAATATATATTTCTGTAACACATTGGTTGTTCTATGTACATGCACTAAATAATTTCTTTTTTCGAAGGTATAATGCATAGCACCATTCTTTCATGCATACCCAAACCTTTCTCTTTTCCAAGAATTTAATACAATAATGCATGCAAAATCTTCTCTCTTTCCAACAATCTAATATGATATTGCATGCAAAGATATTTCCCTTCTAAATCTAATACAATAATGCATGTAATTAATATTTCCTTTTCAAGAATTGACATTGAAATTTATTTCAAGAATTCAAATAATCTTGATATGATTACTGAGCACATATTTCTATTAAGAGTCTATAGGAATCATTCTTATATATCCAAGGAAATTAATAATCTAATTTTTCTCATAATTTCATCGCAATTTTTTTTTTGTAATGAAACAACTTATTTTCTCTCTTTTCATAAGAAAAGTTTACATACATTATTTTCATGAAAAATATCATGGTTTATTTAATATTTTGTTGGCAAGTTTCACGTGTGTTTTCTTTCCAAAAAAAAATAGCATCCCTAACTTATCTTTTCACGTGCATGAACTTAAGAAACCCTTATGAAGAACACATACATCCGTGCAAAGAAAACATGTACAAGTTCATGTACAAGTTTTGTACAAAATAAATGAAAAGAAAACATATTTCCATTGGATTGGTAGAAGTAATTATAGCAAACATAGTAAGTTATGCTTTTTCCATTGTTATAAACAACAACACAATTATAGAAGTTAATCACATAGAAGCTTATGAAGGAAATATTTATAAAATAATACGACCCATATAAATGTTAACAAAGGGGTTTAAATAAAATATTAGATATCATTGGTTATGAAAGAAATTATGCATAACCAATGCAAGTTTGTTTTTCAAAATATTTGGGCCAGAGTTGGGCCTAATATACTATTACCAAAGATAAAAACACACTGTAGCTTCAAAAAAATAGGACATAAATATATTTATATAAAGATTCAAACAATTTCTTGATATGAGTATTATTTGAAAATAAAGTTGTCGAAGCCAAATGGTCATAAATACATAGAAGATGTCCTAAAGAACTTCTCATAAATTTAACCAAGGTTTCCATGTAAGAAAGTTTCTCTTGTAAGGGTGTAAAACGTAAAATATCAACCCTAAGATTTGGGCCTAGACCTTTGGGTCAAGAGCCCTAGAGAAAAAAAAAGAAAAAAAAAGTAAGAACGTACAAAATTTCCAGCTGAATAGTAATCCCTAGAGTGACAGTCGTAAACCCCCAATAGCCATAGCTCTAGAGACGAGTGTTTGACCTGCAAGTCGCCAAGAAGATGAATAGAATTCCCATGATATAATTGGAAGGGAAAAGTGAAAGAAACACAACGCAAATTATATGGATGTCGTCACAAAGAAAAACCCTACCTTTATTGGAGAGGGTTTAAGGTTTCCCTTCCACCCCTGTGACAAAAATAAATCACAATGTTAAAAAATAGAGGAAAAGATAATTCCTTTTAAAATATTTGGTTACAAGAAGGAATATGACCTAGGGTTAGCTGAGAACATTTTTGGAATGTGTATGACAAAACTAAATTTTTCCTTTTTTCATAATTGAAGGAACTTAGCCTTGAGATATTTCCCTTCTACCTTCTGTAACCTTTGGATGAAGGGAATTTAAGAAGCAAAACCAAATAAAATAGAAGTTAAACCTCATAAATTTCTTAAGAAGAAGAAAGACAATGACCTTTCTTAAAAGTATACTTACAGGACCAACATTAGAAGTTATTACAGTAAGAGAGAAATTAAAGCCATAACCTTGAATTGCATACATAGGAGGATTTCCACCATTTTGCCACATTGAAGTCATGAAAATAAAACAAGTTCGATAGGTTATATATGATCGGTTGCAGTAAGAATAATTCATGTACAAAAGCATAATAACAACAATAAGGTTGTATAGCTCCCTCTAGAAGAGAGAAAGAACAAATAAGGCTAGTGTGGTTGTGTGAGTTAGGGATGTCAGACAATGAACGAACCTAAAACCCTACCTTCGTTGATCAAAGCTATAATGCACGAGGACCATCGATGCTCGAAACTTGATGAGTGCAATAATAAATGATGAAACCTACAACGTGTAACCAAGTCACAATTAGAAATATCTAGAGTCTTTGAAACAATAAATATGATAGACTGCAGTCAGGAGGTGCTAGTGGGATACCATAGAATATAATGAACATATTCATACAACTCTATAACCCTTAAATAATTATAAAAATCACCATACAAGAGATGGGGGGTATCTATATGTGCTTGTATGAATCAGGAGTCATTGTCATGAGAGAAAATATCTTAGAACTAACCTCCTCAAGGTAACTTATTATATACCCAAACCATGAATAAATTGTATACGGAGGGAAACTCTATGTAACATACATGTTAATAAAGGAAAACAAGTCTATAGGAGTATCTATAAAGTAGAGTGGACAATGTAGGTCAATACTTTTAATAAGAGTATATATATATATAGACAATTACAAACAACAAAATTATAACTTGGATTTTATGCTCACTGTAGATAGTACTAATGGGAAAAGAAAGTAGGGCTTTTTGTTTTTTGTAAAAGAAATATAATGGAGAGCCCACATAAATTCTTATGATTTACCAACTCAAGGTTGAAAGAAAGTTTCATTATAACTCTACAAGAGTTTTTGAATCACAAGTGTTCTATTTAAATAAAAATAAATGAAAAATAATCCTTCACGTTGGCAAATGATAATAAGGAGTTTTTCTTTAAGAAGGGATGTTACATAGCATAACTACTATGTTCGTTAGGGTTTCGAAGGTGGTCATATTTGTGGTAGTGGGAAACCACTACATGAAATGATTCTCTTTAGAGTGAGGCTAGGAAGGCTCCTCTGTAAGATGTTATTGTCGAAGAATGTAACACATGCCTAAAAACACTATATTTTTCGTAATGTTACGATATTAGAGTGATCCTAGGAAGGCTCCTTTGTAAGATGATATTAGAGTGATCCTAGGAAGGCTCCTCTGTAAGATGTTATTGTCGAAGAATGTAACACATGCCTAAAAACACTATATTTTTCGTAATGTTACGATATAAAATGAAGTTACTAAAGAAATAAAACATTACCTTTGAATATTTCAACTTTTTATCAATTTGTGAAATTTTTAAGGTATATAATAATGGGTCTCTTCATCTAGGAGTCTTTATTGATACCTTTACCATCTTGGGTGCCTTCGGTTTTCTACCTTTTCCTTTTACCATCCTTTTGCTTTTGCCTGCAGAGAGTCTACTTCCATGTATAGGTTCGATGCTACTAGAAATTATTTATTTTCAATAGTTTAGTATTTAGTATTTCCTCAATCAATTGTTCTATATGTTAATAGCTTATAAGTTAGGGAAATTCAAAACCTAGGTGACATGAAGTCATATACTTTAAAAAACTATATTTGAAGTGTTTAAATAGAGGTTAGGGCAATGAAAATACAAAATGATACGAAGCTGAGTCTGAAACTATCAAAACTATATCAATAACTTTTTCAAATTTTTTTTTTTCCTGTTTGAATCTTTAATGAAACTAACATTAGAAATTTTATCATCAAAATTTGTAAGGGAGTTTCCATCGCCGTAATGGTTTGCAAGGACAAACAGTCTCAATGATTCTCCTTCAAAATAAAGGTGTACTGGAATCTCATTTACTGACATTGAATGCTCACAACATCATTAGATAGCTAGATAATTATTCATAAATAATAGATAACACAACTATAGTAAAAACAAAATTAATCTTAGTATAAAATAAAGTAGGAAACAAAAGCATGAAACCTTACTTTTTCTTTGGTTCAAATCCTCAACTGTCGCATGTTTCTCAACATTTTTTTGAGATTCAAGTGACGTAAATAATTTCGTACATTCGCAACTCCTAGTGAATCAGCCCAATGTACAAATTAAGGTGGTATGGTTTGGTCTCTGTTTTATTTATTTATTAAAATAAGTTCCTTTCAAACATATAAAGATACATACTCTTAATAGAGGAAGTGGGAGAGGTTGATAGGTGTCAGCATCTACATGCAGATCTAAATCAAGAATTAAAACAACGATTATCCCTGCATTTCCTTTCACATCTTCATGTCTCGTTTTAATAGAAAGTCTTGGGAGCATCGAAGAAACAACTCGTAATGACAATCAATGTTTCTACTTAGAAAACAACTTTGTTATTCGAATATAATATATTTTCAATTGGTTTAGAATAATAAAACTCATTTAGCAAAGAAAATTTCCAAAAAAAATTGAATGCATTTATGTCAAATTATTTTTTAAGTGTTAACTAATAAAACTCCTTTTTGTATAAAGCTTTTGACCTTAAAATTATATTTTTCTTTACCTTGATTTTAAAACATAATACATAGTTAAAACTTCATAAAAATATCCTAAACACTCTCTCCCTAGCAATTACCAATAAGGGCAAGGGACAAAATGAGAATCAAAATCTGTTTTATTTGTTTCTTGTGTGCACATCTTATTTGCGTAGGGGTAACAAAAATGAGTTGTCTATAATGCGACTTTTTGGAGATTCCGGTGACGGAATCCGGCGGAAGAAATTGAGGTTAAATCTTGATTTGTTGCAGTTAAAATGGTTTTTTAACTGCATATTTGGATTCAGCACCCTGAAAAACCCCTGGGACGCCTTGATTGTGCAGAAACTAGCTATCAAACTTGCGATTCCAAAAAATTGCTGCTGGATTTTGATCGAAAAAACCCACCGGAAAGGCTTCGAAAAAGTCTCATTATAGACAACTGCTAACAAAAATATAAATTTACCCACCCAACGTCGATTTCTTGGTACCATCCCCTTTGAAATCACAACAAAATTACCAATCGGGAGAAGGGAAAAGCTATGAGTTAAAATCTGTTGAATGTGTTTTTTAGTGCACATTTTATTTAGGCAGGCATGGAAAATATAAATTTATTCACCCAAATTAAATTTTTGCATACATATATTTTTACAAGAAAAGTCAGCCACCTTCTATTTGTTCACCGGGGTAAATTTGATCTCCACCCAAAAGACCATCAAGGCCTTTGCAACACTTAGTCTACTTTTGTGAGTTTCATGAGTAAAGGCATTGATACATTATTAGTAAAGGCAGGGCTTCTATATTGATCAATACCTTAATTTCACAATACAATCGCAGGTGGGGCATATACGGAACTACAAATTGACAAAAAAATTGTTTAGATAGGAACCTCTTTAGCATCAGCAATACAGTTTGACTACTATTTATAGGCCATTGTGCTACTCTCTCAAGTTTTGTCATTACCAAGAATATAATTATGGTATGCAAGTAGTTATAGTAATCCCATCCTATTTGCGGAGATGGCCCATGAAATCGACCATTATTTGCAAGGTCCTACTACTTCCAATACGATGAAATTCCCTCCATAAAATTGGCTCAGTACATTCTTAAAAAAATCAATTGAAAATTTTATAAACAAAGACATTACCAACACGTTACCACTCGAGTTTTGGTATAACTTTTCATTTGAGAGATGTCATGCACAAGATTTTTTTGTTATATTTCTAACTGAGTATAGATATGGGGAGAGGTACTGTATATTTTACCCTCATCGCAATGATGCATGATCCAGACGTTATGTGAAACTACTCACAATCTCCTAATCCCACCACTTTTTATTATTGTTGGAAGAATAGTTGAGGGAGAATTTAATGGAGTGATTCCTCCAACGATGGATGGTGTAAGCAATGACCTTAAAAATTGGCTTACCTGAACCATCTATCTCCTCATCTCCTAAGAAGGAACTGCATTGCTTTTAGAAGCACAACAACCATACCACACCAACATGAAAACAGACACATACATGCGACAACATTAGAATCATTATTGATATCAATGAGGAAAGTTCAATGTCTTTGTCATACAACCTTGTAGTGGTTCATAGTGAGTATAAGATTCCATTAGCCATCGTCAAAAGCAACTTTTCATCAAAGAGTTGGACAACATCACTCTAATACTTCATTCCCTCCAGACTGATTAGTGTATAGTCGACTACACAACAAATATACAATGTATTAATGGGCATTAAACGAGGGTTGTATATGTTTATCGTTGGATAATTGGGGGTAAGAAAATCCAACCTTAAATATATACAACCCGCTCATTTAATGCGTATTGGTAGATTAGTTATTTTCAGCGATGTGTACTCAGCCCTCGCCATTTAAAAATACACGCCGAACATGAATGGTATTCATTACATTTAAAAATGCTCTTCCAGCATTAATTGTACTGGATTGTATTTAGTACCGAATGAAATAAACTGATATGGATACCACATCCCAAACATGAATGGTATCCACTACATTTAAAAACACTCGTCAAATAAATTGATAAATAAATTGATATGGGTAATGAACAAGGGAAAGCGATTTATGAGTAATTCAAAGCCAAATCCAAATTGAAAATCAAAAATTAGAAAGGTAGAGTTGGAAAAATAATGAAAGGAAGGAAAAGTCAATTGATGTAGAAAATTAGGGTTAGAGCTTAATTTGATATCAAACAATGTAAAAAAAACTACCTAGATTCTTCATTCAGATATTTAAAAAAAACACTATTCCTATATATATATTATTGATAAAATTACTAATGATGATTCATAAAAACATTCCCTTAAAACAACGTTTTTTACCATTATTAATTATTTTAAGTAATATTATGTTAAAACTTTAAGAAGGATAGACTTATTAAAAAGTTTAGAATTCTATCACATTATTATTCCATAACCTTAAACGTTCAGAAATTTTATTCGATACATATATATACATTGCAATGTGAAATTTGAAATTTAAAATAATGGAAAAAAATATGCGAGATTTTTTTATAACATGTTTAAACCAATCCACACAAGAGTTTAAATCGTAACATGTAAAATGAAACAAGGGGTTGCAGGGCAGCAAATCCCTAATGGATTCCATGGTGTCTCTGCTTAAAACTTTGTGCAAACATCTGCCATCCCATTGAAATGAAAATAACTAGCTACAAATAAATCATGAGTGCACTAAATAATAACCAACCTTCCAACACAAGTGCCATTGAAGAGAAAAAATTATCTAGATTTACTCAATTCTGTAAAGATGTAAATATATTTTTTTACCTGAAATGACTAGGTTAAATTGTGAGCCATGTAAAGACCTAGGAGGAATGGTAAAACATAAATGTTATTTTATTTATGTGAATTTATAATTTATAAATAATTGAAGATACCTTTAGATAGTTTGAAAATAATTATTCTTCTCCCTAAAGAAAAATATTCTTAGTTGGGACAAGGGACCCAACAGGGTGAATGGGAAGAAAATCCTAAGGCAACCTTAAAGACTTGGTACCTGCTTGGAGTAGGTACAAGTGAGGTGAACGAAGATGTAAGCTTGTGAATTTGCAACTAGGACTCTGCAAAGGAAGGATTCTTGAGCTGGTTGGCCAATGTAATCCAAACTAAGACCTGTGTGCTCAGTTTCGCCCTCACACTGGACATATAAATTTCAGAGAATGTCTAGGGTTGGAACTGTTATGGTGACCTATCTAGAGATGAAACTGGCTCCTGGGGATAATTGGATGTAATTTCCATTCTCATTGATTGAGTGGAGCACTCTTATCCCTGTGATTTTGTGGCAGGACCAGACAATGAACAAAGATAAGTATTCAACAAATTATTTTTTGTGTCATTCATGCTAGGAATCTTTATTTTGATAATGTTTTCCCATTGTGTGTATGTAATATTTATTGCAATCACTATATAAAAGAAATGGGTGAAATAGGTTAGTTCTAGGCCAAACTTCCTAACAGTAGCCCAGAATGGTCATAGCTTTGGATTGCAAGGGGACTGGAATACCTTAGTGGATCTTAGAGAGAGGTCATGTTAAAGAAAAATTCCCTAGCTTTGGATTGGAAAAGGACTAGAATACCTGAGTGGATCCTAAAGAGAGGCCATGTTCAAGAAAAAATCTCGGTTAATTATGACAAAACAACATTAGTAAGAGTAGAATGTAAGAATTTAATTATTTTAAACTAAGTACAACCAGACCTACTCTATATTATAACTCTTGTAGAAATAAATAATGATACAAGTAGTAATTAAATCCTATGATGTTCTCGTGAACTAAACTGAAAAATGGGATGTTTGTTGCAAACAATATATAAAAGGAAATGTGTTTTTCTGTTTAATAATGAGTAAGTAAATATGAAGTTCACAGATGATAATTTTAGAAGATGCAGATGGATAATAGACTTTGAACCGAGGTTATCAAAAAGGCAAGGTCGGTTACCCAGTAGCCTAGCCTGACAGTCCTCGGATTTAGTGGCCAAGTAAGTGGAACAATTTTGGGTTCAAGGATGCAGAAATAATTTAAGACTAAAAACCACGTTATAATTACTTGGAGACTAATCATGCATATGTACTTTCACAAAAAAATTAGTACAAAACTATAAAGAAATTTGCATGGATAAGACTTCTGAAAAATTACAGTGAACTGTAGATGATGAAACATGCTCGTAAACTTAGTTCAAAAGTATGGGCCTCTCATCTAGTTTACAAAGAGTAGTCTAAAGATAAGGATTTATTAAATAACTAAGCACTAAAACAAAAGAGTAGTGTAAATACAATGATTTTTTAAATAACTAAGCATTAAAAAAAATATAACACCGTTAAGTTTGAACACGAATTTGAGAATGGTTTCATTCCTTCGATTCTCAACCAACCCTAAAATTGATAGGGAAGCAAATTCCAGTAGAGAGTCATACAGACACTACAATCATTATCTAAATAAAACTAACTTTGTTCTATAAACAAGTCTTGAGGGAATTCGCATATTATATATATATAAACACTATTTGCAGCAAGTTGCCAAGGCATTTCACTAATTCTTTAATACAACTATGTTCAATAGGGTAGTATACCCTTGTACATATTGTAACAAAAATCAAAGAACGAATGTTATGGGTCATGGTATTTGGCCATAAAATAATTTATAAAATTACAAGGGAACAAAAACCCTTTGGAATGGGGTATTTGGACATAATCTACCCACGATAGAACCTGCAAGGAACGAGGATAGGAATTAAACATAGTACTATGCAGAAAAGGTGATGAAGAATGGAGATAAACAATTGATTTCACCATAATAGCTTGGTTGGTATATTTACCTAAAAAAAGAAAAAAGAAAAATAAATAAATCATTCTTAAACATAGATTTAATGAATTGCGTTGAAGCAAATTTGGGGAAAATACAACCCAAAAGAGAAAGAGACAAATGATTTAAAAACTTTGGAACTTGTCAGTGGAATTGCTAGAGAAATAATGAGAAACATAGGCAAAGTGTCCATTTTAGCTAGGGAAACTACTAATGTTTTACCTAACCTAGGGTTTCAAATATATATATATATATATATATATATATATATATATATATGTGTGTGTGTGTGTGTGTGTGTATGTATGTATGTATGTATGTATGTATGTATGTATATGTATATGTATATGTATATGTATACATATACATATACATATACATATGATGGGTGAAAGGAGAATAATTTACCTCATTGTTACACACAATCGATCCAATCATTAAGCTCCCTTACAAATATCAGTCCAGGCTTATGTACATGGCTACAAATGAAAGAAATGCAGTGAATTTACCTCTTGTGTGAAGGAAATTTGGAAAATTGAGAATAAAGAAAAGAATTGACTGCATTTACTTGCAAAGCAAGAACACCGGTAGGATCTAGTAGGAAACAGTTCTTCTTAGCTTTGGTCCAAAATTGGAGAGCTCATCCACAATGAGTAAAAGCACAGGTGAGGGATGACTACAATGGAAGGAGGAGAAGTTAGTCCTTAATTTCCTAGCTCAAATATGGGTTGTCCGATTAGACCCTAAATTCTCAAGTGTGGAGATCATGCCATTTGCATGCATCCTATATTGGTCAAAATTACTGTGTGAGACAGCTAGGGTTTTCAAAAGTTCCATGTAATCCCATTTGTTCTTTTATTAACAAAACATAGGAGGGAGGGTGAAAAGGCATGAAATCTATAGCAAAAAATTATGAAAACCTATTATGTGGGAATCATATATACATATGGTTGGTGTCATCGTCTAAACCTATGTTTTAACATTAAATTAATTTTTCACCAAAAAGGAACAACATTGACACTAATACTCAATCTATCTATATAAACTTAGATGCTTGTAGGTATGTAAACAAAAAATTAATCCAACACAATGATGGTGCTGTAAAATATTCGTAAATATAAAGTTTCTTAGTGGTTGAAAGAAACAAAATAAGGTATGGGACAAAAATATTCTTAAGTCAATTAAAATATAATTATGCCATGATTAGTGGAATGGTTCAAAAAAAGAATTGTTCTGAATTCAGGAAGGTTACAAGTGGTATCAGTGGTATAGGTTCAACTATGTGGCCTAGAGGCCAACCTGGAGTTGAAAAAGTTTAATAAATAATTTTTGATATTGCATATAATTAAGAAATAATGACAATGGCAAGGACAAAAGCACCTGCTTCATGAGATTGGATATGGGCACATTTAGGGGATTAAGCATCATCTCCTATAACATGATCGCAGGCTAAAGATAACAATAGAGTGGCCTCTTAACGAAGTTGATAAATAATAAAACCATACAAAAAAACTAATCTAACCAACTACTATACTCATAGCCAAGGAAAAGGGTGATGGAGCAAGTTATTCCCTCTTATAGATTTGTGTACAGACAAGTAGGCATATTTTGTAGATGTTTGGAATGTTGTAGCAACAAGAACATTAGTATAGCGTATCAAAATTCTTTCCTCTAGATAAATGTGAATCCAAAAGAGTAAGGCTTATTTAAGCAAATATTAGGGGGGCAATTTATGCGAAAAACAAAAGGTTCTATTGAGCTTATGAAGGGAGAAATATTATTATCGCCAATTTTATATGTGTATATCAATCAGTGTATCCTCCTAATCTATGGAAGGAAATAATTGGCTATAGGAGTACAGAGTACCCCAATAAAGAGCCAATTTCATGGAAGGAATATGGAAAGTGGGTGTCCCCTTATTAAAATACAAAGATAATTTAGGAATTCAAGTAATAATAATAATGATATTTATAATAGAAAATGTCAAAGTGAGCTATGTAGACAAAATAGATTGCAAATTTAATGAATAACAAGTAGTGCATGTAAGAGGGATAACAAGTTGTGAGGAAACAATACTGTATGAGTAAACTATGGACAAATATGATAAAAAAAACCTCTCTGAATTAAGGGACAAACTTATGTCAAAGGATATTTTGGGCAAAAAAATTAAGCAAACAAATTGGGGATAGGATTACCTCAAAAATTACATATACACGTAATAATTAGTGGTTCCACTCTCATGGTTCCAGAAGAATCAATAGATATTGTCATGCTAGTTATGAGAGCATTAGAAGCCTTGATATAAACAAGGATAGATGCATGGTATGTGGTATGTGAACTAATTATGAATCATAAGGATTCTTGTTTGGATATTATATATATATATATATATATATACATATATATATATATAGATAGATAGATATTTCTTGTTTAAAACCAGCAAAATGATGTAAGTTTGTAATCACTTTATTATTAAACTATGATATCATTGAGTTAACACATGAAAGTAAAAACCATATTTTAACTATGGCTTTATATACTAATTGTGAAGGGAAATGGAATTGGTTTTGGCAATAAGGAAGGTGAAGTAGCATATTGAGACATCTAAGTTGAAAATGGCATGATCACAATAACCTGGGCACTCCAAGATACCAAATAAATATGGTAACAATACGAGATGATGTTGTTGATACCTAAAAGGATATTATCTTTATGAAAATCTGAGAAAGTGTAAAGGAAGAAAATGTAGAGTAAATATAAACATTTATTCGAAGGGAATACAATGGGCCTAAATTATAAAAACATGTCCAAATAGCCTTGAAGTTTCTTTTACTTAATAGATGCAAAGAGTTAAATATTGTTACGAGCTACAAATCTGTAACACTAAATCATGGAATGGTTTTCCGAATGGTCCATTTTATAAAAAAATCGTAGCTACAAAAAGTCAAGTCCAATTGAAATAGGATAATAAGGGAATTTGACTGCAATAACTGCTAACTCTAGTATCCCAATATTTGGCTTGAATAGGTGCACAAGAGAAATGACAATGGATGTACGATAAATTCTATCTACGAGCAGTCTAGTGGTCTGTATAAAATTCATATTTACATATAAAATCTAAATAATACATTCATATACTACGTAGGGGAAAAATATTAATTTAGTCTTTGCAAGTCTAATGCTTCTTGGAGATATCACAATTTGAAAAGACAACATAGAAACCAATGCTTATATAAGCACATAGGTGCACTTGACGATGAATGTGTATAGTGAATACTATAAGGAATCTATTGTTTAAATGTGGCCCTAGAAATTAATAGTGGGTATAAATGAAGTGTGATAAAAAATAGGTGAACGGCTAAGGAAGGGGACAAAAGGACAATGTGATACATAATCCTGGGTAAATTAAAGACGTGATAAGAAAATGTGGGTAGTGTATTCACACCAACATTATCTATTCCTATTGCCATGTGCGGTGATAACAAGAGAATCCATCATGCCACCATCACTGGTACGCCAGTTGATAAACAAAAAGACATAAGAGGAATGGTGACCCCTAGGCACCTCAATTGAAATTTTGTAGAATAGAGAGGGATACAAACCCCAACAAAAAAAAGGGGGTTGAGGAAATTCATAATTAGGTGTGTCGAAAAGGATGATCGTAAGATTGGGTAATGTAACTTCCTAGTTATATTTACTAATTTAAGTATGCACATGCTACTCAAAATTATACCTTTGAATTATCGTAGTGATTTATTTCCATATTATCTTATGGTTCTAGCCTTAACAAGTTTATTGGTAAATATTTAAAGAGAAAATATACAATAAATAAATAGTTAAAAAAAAATATTGAATTATAAGACCCTGATTTTTGCATGAAGCCACCAGTAGATAAGTAACACAAACATGATTGTTAGGTCCCTATAATACTAGTGATTCCCCCATTACTATTGTAGTTGTATCCACTATTAATATTTTTGTGCCCCTATTGTCCCCATATTGTTATTACTGTGCCCCATAGAATCCCTCTATTTTTATTTTTATGCCTTTATATTATTATTGTTAGGTCGGCTTGGTTATATTGTGACCCCTTACACTCTTATATATAGAAAGGAGGTTTTGTCATTTGAGTCATCTAAGAGGCTTATTTCTAAGGTGTTGATCTATCTTTTCTATCTTTTTGTGATCTGGTTTCCTAACATTTGGTATCAGAGCTTTGGATTCTAGGGTTTCACTACTCCAAACAGGACATCGTGGCATTTTCGCTATAACCTTTTTTCTGCGATGTTTCAGAATTGAAAAAAATAAAACCCATTTGAGACAAAATCGCGGTGAATCTCGGGTCTAAATTTTAGAGCTTGTCTCAGTATATTCTTAGAGATATGATTTGAGGAAGTTAGGGCTTTTACCAACCCCTGAATTACATTTCAAACAGGTCGCCTTGGGAAAATCGACATAAATTTCGCTCTGAATACCAGATTGAATTTTCGTAAGAAGTTACAGGAAGAGTACAGACTATAGTTTTTGTGAGTATCAGTTTCAGAACCTAAGGTTGAAACAGTGAAACGAACCATGGCATACAAGTTCTCTCTATTGAGCTAGTCTATAAGCAGGTCAGCGTGGGAGATTGGGCATAAATCTTCATTGGAGAATCCAATCTTGATCAGACTTGTTGGGTCAGAGAGAGGACTGAAAGGGCTACTGTAAGACAAGACTTCAAATATTCAAGATTCGTGGCTAGAGAGATACAATAGATTCAATATCGG
The DNA here is from genome assembly GCA_031772625.1 of Pinus tabuliformis. NCBI lineage: Eukaryota > Viridiplantae > Streptophyta > Pinopsida > Pinales > Pinaceae > Pinus > Pinus tabuliformis. The sequence continues at coordinate 739,745,501 of CM062812.1, read as the reverse complement.
GCTCTTACAAAGTGAAAAAAAAAGGTGTGTAATTTTTTTTATTTTGCATAAGATTGGTTTGAAAAATTAGTTTGAAGGAATTCAAAGGGAATAGTGAAGAATTATTAGCAATAATTAATGCCCCGAAGAAAGAAAATGGAAACACCTAGTAAGCAACTTGAAAGCTCTAGCATGACTCATGAAGAAGAGGAAGAACAACAACATGATATATCAAAATTACAAGACCAAGTACAATAAATTTCATTCTCACTAAAGGTAAATCAAGCCAAGATGAATGTCATGCAAGTTAAGATGAATGACATGGAAGCTAATTGAATGGCATGGATGCTAAGATGGAAGCTAAGATGAATGGCATGGACGATAAGATGGAAGAATTGAAGATAAATTTGAATAAGTTGCTACAAGAAATGGTCACTAATGGTGAAAGGGTAGTAAATGAAACTCATGATGAGAAAAAAATAAATGTTAATCATGATTTCATAGATTCTAATGTTGGATATAACACCCATCATATTCAAAAAATCGATATGAGGAAGTTTGATGGCAGGGATCCTGCAACATGGATACTACAAATGGAGCAATTTTTCGATCTCCATAATGTGCAAAACACACAAAAGGTAGGTATCGCAACTTTATATTTGGAACCAAATTAGTTTGTATGGTATCAATGGCTTTGCACTCATAGACAATTTGTCACTTGGGTAATTTTTACAGAAGAAATGATAGCACATTATGAGGATACAAAAAGCAACACCTTTTTTAGCCAATTGATAAGTCTCAAACAAAAGGGTTCAATGATGGAGCACATTGAGGACTTCCAAAAATTGAACATAAGGTTAAAAGATATTCGAGAGGAGCATAGGATTGATGTGTTCATAGGGACTTTAGAGGATAATATCCAACATGAGGTTCGCCTTTGGGAACCTGATTCATTGGAGAAGGCATTCAGGTTAGCAAGAAAAATGGAAAGCAAAATTATGGCAACTAGGAAGCCTAACACTCACAACTATAAAGATGGAAGTGTTGCCGCCCCTAGCCTTCCACAACCTATAAGGTTGACACCACAACAATTTGAAGAAAAAAGAGCAAAAGGGCTTTGTTACAATTGTGATAGCAAATACACTAAAGATCATAAGTGTGCTGAGAAGAAATTATTCTACATAGATTGTGAAGAGGAGGAAGAAAAGGAATAAGAAATGTCAAAAGAGGAGGATATACTCCAGGAACAAACCCTATATAAAGAAGAAATGAATCTGACCATATCTTGTAATGCATTGGTTGGAATTACAACTCCTCAAACTATCAAGATAGAAGGACATATCAAGAAGAAAAAGGTAATAGTGTTGATTGATTCAGGAAGTACCCACAATTTTATTCATTGTAAGATATCAAAAGAATTTAATTTCTTCCTATATCTAGCACCAGAGTCTCAAGTGATGGTTGCAAGTGGAGGAACCATAAATTTCTTTGGAAAGTGCCATAATATCAAGTTATCCATGGGAGAATATGTATTGAATAGCCCAATGCTTTCCCTTCCAATGGGTGGTGCTAATGTTATACTACGAGTCCAGTGGCTACAATCCTTGATTACAATAGCTTTTAATTTTCAAGAACTTTTGATGAAATTTTTTGTGGAAGGAAAGGAAGTTGAATTAAGGGGTATTGCAGGGAAAACAGGAAAGATAATAAGCTCTAACGATATGACAAAGCTTCTAAAAAAGGAACAACAAGGTGTAATTGCACAACTATGTTCACTAGATGTTTCCACATCGAAATCATCTATTTCTCTAGATCTCCAAAAATTCTTGGACAATCATTCCAAGGTATTTGAGACTCCCAAAGGTCTCCCACCTATTCTTGATTAGGATCATGCTATTCATTTGATTCCAGGAAGCGTTCCTCAAAGCATCAGGCCGTACAGATATCCCTATGCCCAAAAGAGTGAAATTGAACGTATGGTTGTAGAAATGCTAGAGGCTAGTATAATTCAAACTAGTCAAAGTTCTTTCTCTGCTCCAGTAGTATTGGTGCACAAGAAGGATGGATCATGGCGCATGTGTCTGGATTATAGGAAGCTCAACAAGCTCACTATTAAAGACAAATTTCCTATTCCTGTCATTGATGAATTATTGGATGAATTGCATGAATCAATTTACTTCACCAAGTTGGATCTTCGTTCAGGATATCATCAAATCAGAATGAAGACTGAAGACATTCCGAAAACAACATTTGGAACTCATGAGGGTCATTATGAATTTTTGGTCATGCCTTTTGGCCTTACCAATGCACCTTCTACATTTCAAGGTTTGATAAATTCCATTTTCAAACCCTTCCTTAGAAAATTTGTGTTGGTATTTTTTGATGATATACTAATCTACTGCAATTCTTGGAAGGATCATGTTGAACATGTTGACAGGGTGTTACAACTATTGGAGGAGTAACAATTATATGCAAAAATCTCCAAATGTTTCTTTGGAGTGTAAGAGGTGGAATATCTGGGTCATATTATATCTCATGTAGGTGTTAAGGTAGACCCTAGCAAAATTAAAGCCATTAAGGAATGGAAAATCCCCACATCCATAAAGCATCTACGAGGATTTCTTGGGTTGATAGGGTATTATCGCAAGTTTGTTAAGAATTATGTGAGAATAGCAGCACCTCTAACAACATTATTGAAGAAAGATGAATTTTCATGGACTCCAGAAGCAACAAAGGCCTTCGAACATCTTAAAGAGGCAATGTGCCAAGCACCAGTCTTAGCTACACTAGACTTCGCAAAAACCTTTATTATGGAATGTGATGCTTCAGGAAATGGAATTGGTGTTGTTTTAATGCAAGATGAAAGACCCATTGCTTTCGAAAGTCGTGCAATCAAGGGAAAGTATTTACCCAAAGTTATTTATGAGAAGGAAATGTTGGCAATAATACATGCACTTAAGAAATGGCGACCCTACCTAATGGGAAGACACTTCAAGGTAAAAACGGATCATGATAGCCTTAAATACTTTTTAGAACAAAGATTATCCCCTGAAAAGCAACAAAAATGGGTCACAAAGATGTTGGGTTATGACTTTGAAATCATCTACAAAAAAGGGAAGCAAAATGTTGTGGCAGATGCACTCGCAAGAAAGGATGAGGATATGGAAGCATTGTTGTGTGCCATTTCTATTATCCAACCAGATTGGATAAACAAAGCAAGGGAGGAGTGGAAGAATGAAGAAGAAGTGTAGGCACATATTTGAAAGTTACGACAAGATTCCAGTACATCTGATACATTTAGCTAGAAAAATTATCCATTATGGTACAAATATTGCTTATACATTTGTAAAAATTCCCAACTCAAACAAAATATTCTTATGGAATCGCACACTTCTCCCTTAGGAGGGCACTCAGGATTTTCAAAAACTTACCATAGGGTTAAGATGGAATTTTTTTGAGATGGCCTTAAATGGATATTCAAAAGTTTGTGGCAGAATGTTTGTTTTGCCAACAAAATAAAGTTGAAACAATTAAGACCCTAGGCCTATTACAACCTTTATCCATTCCAAACCAACGTTTGGAGGAGGTTCCAATGGATTTTATCATAGGTTTATCCAAGTCTGAAGGAAATAGTGTCATCATGGTGGTAGTTGACAGACTTACCAATTATGCACACTTTTGTGCATTATCACTTCCATTTAAATCTAGTACAGTTTCTACTACATTCATCGAAACAATTCAAAAGCTACATGGAAACCCAAAGATTATTGTAAGTGACAGAGATCCCATTTTCACTGGAAGTTTTTGGATAGAATTATTTTCTTTTCTTGGTACTCAGTTAGCTCACAGCTCATCTTATCATCCTCAATCTGATGGGCAAACTGAGATAGTAAGAAAATGTTTGGAAGGATATCTTTGTGGCTTTGTATTTGATAAACAGACACAATTGGTCAAATGGTTGCCTCTGGCTGAATGGTGGTATAACACTTCCTTCCATACTGCAACAAAATGACCCCATTTATGGCACTTTATGGACATCAACCACCATCCATCACATCATGTTTGAGAGAAAATTCTAAGGTTCAAGTAGTGGAACATCACATCGAGCATCAACAACATGTTCTCCAACTCTTAAAGGATAACCTCGTGTTGGCACATAATAGAATGAAACAAGAGTCAGATCAACATCGCAGCGAAAGAAGTTTTGATGTCGATGACTGGGTATTCCTACGGCTACAACCATATAAACAAATGTCCCTCAAGTAAGCTAAGAAATATAATAAATTATCACTAAAGTATTATGGTCCGTACAAGGTGTTGTAAAAGATTGGTACTATGGCATACAAATTGGAGCTTCCTATAGCTTCTCGAGTGCACCCAGTTTTCCATGTTTCATGTTTAAAGAAGGTTATAAGAGACAAGCTCCTAGTTCAAACAATATTGCCAAAACTTGACGAGGAAGCAAAAATTATATTGGAACCGAAAGCAGTTGCAGAAACAAGAACTTGACAGCTACGAAATCGATCAATTTCGGAGTATCTCATTAAGTGGAAGAACTTATCCGCTGAATATTCCACATGGGAGGATGAGAATTTTATACAGAAGCATCCATAACTACTCAAGCATTGATGACAACACTTTTATGAAGGTGAGGGGCATGTTAGGTCCCTATAATACTAGTGATTCCCCCATTACTATTGTAATTGCATCCCTTATTAATATTGTTGTGCCCCTATTGTGCCCATATTGTTATTACTGTGCCCCATAGAATCCCTCTATTGTTATTTTTGTGCATTTATATTATTATTGTTAGGTCGGCTTGGTTATATTGTGACCCCTTAGACTCCTATATGTAGAAAGCAGGTTTTGACATTTGAATCCTCTAAAAAATGTTCATGTGTGTAATGTAAAGGAGGTTTCACCCTCAAAGAGGCTTATTTCTAAGGCGTTGATCTATCTTTTCTATCTTTTTGTGAGTTGGTTTCCTAACAATGATGGGGTCCACTCAAACAAAGAAAAACATATGTTGGTAATTGGTAAGTCGATGAAATTGTCTTAGAACGTGGTAATGTTTTATTGAGGCATGTTTGACATCATGAAAGTATGGTGATGTTCATAGAACAAATCATTGGTCCCAACCCATCATGGGAGCAAGGTAAGGAAAGCTTTCTTGTGATGATAGCACGTAAGACTACTATATGAGGGTATAGTTAGCTAACCAATTAATTTAAGGTTAGAATAGGAGTATTGTATATCAATATTCCATTGAACCTTACATGTCACATATATTAAATCCCTTTGATTGAATGAAGCGGATGACAAGTTGTGTTCCAATATATAAGGAAATAATTAGATTATAGTAACATGGGAAGTGTGAGATAGCCAATATGCATACAAGCATGAGGGAAAATCCCTTGTGCCTCTTCGTAGAAGAAAAATTGCATATAATTTATATCAACAACCTATAGTACAGCCTATAGGATGATAAGGCAACCCTTGATTGACACTAATAAAATAACCATGTGGCTAAGATGGGCATACCTAAGTTTAACTAGATGAAGTAGACAATAATATGCCAAATTTGAATATAAAAAGCTAAATATGTGTGTGTGTGTGTGTGTGTGTGTGTGTGTGTGTGTGTGTGTGTGTGTGTTTGGAGCTATTTTTAAACACTACTCATGCATTACTTATGCATCTGTGACAATTGTATTAAAATAAAATATAGAAATGTTATTTAGTTGGAAAATGCACTAATTGAAGGCTACAACATAGAATGGTTTCTAGTATATTGTTATTTCTGAGTAAATAATGCAGATGAAATCAATACTTCCATGATCTCAAACTTATAGTGGAACCCCATGGTGGGTATTTGTTGATTGACATAGCCATTGGGTAAGAAAAATAAATTACAACGATAAGTTTATGGTGATATTGCTAACCCTTATTAAGTGCAGATTATCAATGCTTGTTGAATTGTGATGCATGTTGAAAATCCTTGCAAGGTATATAAATAATAATTGGCATGTTTGTAATGGAAATTTAAAGGTTATATATATATATATATATATATATATATATATATATATATATACACACACACACACACACACACACACATACACACACATTCTTAAATAATGATTGATGGAAACTAATGACCATGGTGATTGTGGATGTAGGTCAAACCAGATGGCTAATCCTAGTCCTCTATGCATTCTCAATTAAAGGAAGATATTAAACTACAGAAGCAAGTGGTTAACCAAGTTAAGTGAAACGAAAGAATTTCAACCATGAGAGATTAGCTAGGAGAATGAAGATTATTTACGTCAAGCTTTTTGAGCTTATTTTAAGGGCTAAGAAAACATCAAGGATGGTGTTTTTCCTGAGGGAGGGGAGATGTAACACCCCTCAGTAAAGGTAAAAAAAATTATTTTACCTCGAATGATTCGATTAAATTATGGGCTAGGTAAAACGCTAGGAGGGATGGCATAACATAAATGTTATTTTATTTAACTTAATTTATAATCTATAGATAATGTAAGATATGGCCAGACATAAAATTATGGGAGGAAGTGCTTAAAGGTGGTTTCACCTCCAAACAGTTAGAAAACAATTATTCCTCTCCCTAGAGATAAATAATCTCAACTGGGACAAGGGAGCTAAGAGGGTGAGAGGGAAGAAAAGCCTCTGTAAACCTTAAATACTGGGTACCTAGTTTGATGAGTTCCACATGAGGTGAACGAAGTCGTAAGCTCATGAGTTTGTAGGCAGGACACTACTAAAGAAGGATTCTTGATCTGATTGGCTAGTGGAATCTAAACTGAGACATGTGTACTCTGTTCATCCCTAAGAATGGACCTGTAAAGATCAAATAATGTCTAGGTCTGGAGTTGTTATGGTCACTGATCCTTTAACTCTCTGAACATGAAACTAGATTAGAGGGAGAATTGCAAATAATTTTCATTCTCATTGGTTTGGTGGATTACTCTTATCCTTGTGATTTTCTGACCAGTTTAGAAAATGAATAAAGATAAGTATCCAATGAATTATTTTTTGTCTCATGCATGCTAGTAATCTTTCTTTTGCTAATATTTGTTCATTATGTGTATGTAAGAATTATTATATAAAGGAAATGGGTGAAATAGGTTAGTTATAGGAAAAATTGGTTATCCGTAGCCCATAACAGTCCTATCTTTGCATTGGAAAAGGATTGGAATACTTGAGTGGATCCTAGATATAGGTCTTCTTCAAGAAATATTCTCGGTCAATTATCACAAAACAACATTAGTAAGATCATACTGTTAGCATTTAATTATTTTAAAATAATTATATCTAGTGCCAACCTACTCTATATTATAACTATTTATAGAAATTAATAATGATATGCGTAGTAATTTAATACTATGACATTCTAGTGAAATAAACTAGAAATTGGGATGTTTGTTGCAAACAATATATAAAAGGAAAAGTGTTTGTCGGTTTAATAATGAGTAAGTACATAAGAAGTCAATACATGATAATTGCGGAAGACGCAGATGCATAATATACTTTGAACCCAGGCTAGCAAAAAGTCCAAGTTGTTTTCCCATCAACCTACCCTAGCAGTCTTGGGATTTAGTAGCAAAGTAAACTGAAAAATTATGGGTTCAAGGGAAAAATAATAATTTAAGGCTGAAAACCACCTTATATTTACTTGGAAACTAATAATGCGTATGGAGTTTCACAAAAGTTTAGTACAACAATATAAAGAAATTTTCAACCATAGGGGTTTTGAAAATTATAATTTATTGTAGATGATGAAACATGCTCATAAAATTATTTCAAAAGTATGGGCCTCTCAGCCAGTCTATAAATAATAGCGTAAAGACAAGAATTTATTACATAACTAAGCATTCAAAAAAATATAACACGGACAAGGTTTTACAATAAATTGATAATGGGTTCCTTCCTTCGATTCTCAACCAACCCCAAAATGGATGTGGATGCATATTAGGGCAGACAATCATATGAACACTACAATCATCATATAGAGAAAAGCAACTTTATTCTGTAAACAAGTCTTTAAGGCATTCTCATAATATATAAATAAATAAATAACTATATATATATATATATATATATAAACTCTATTTGCAGCAAGTCACGAAGGAATTTCATGAATTCTTTAATACGACCATGTTCAATAGGGTAGTATACCCTTGTACATATTGTAACAAAAATCAAAGAATGAATGTTATCAGCCATGGTATTTGGCCATTAAATAATTTATAAAATTACAAGGGAACAAAAACCTTTTGGAGTGGAGTATTTTGACAGATTTGACCCATGGAAGAACCTATAGGGAACGAGGATAGGAATTAAGCTGGGTGCTATCTAGACAAGGTTTTCAATAATGGAGATGAATAACTAATTTCACCATAAAAACTTCATTGATATATTTACCTACAAAAAAAAAGAGAGAAAGAAAAAAGAAACAAATCAAACTTAAGCATTCATATATTGACTTGCATTGAAGGAAATTATGGGAAAAGACAATCCAAAATAGAATGAGATAAATGATTCAATAACTTCAGAACTTGTGAGCGGACTAGCCAAAGACTCAATTAGAAATAGAGTGAAAGTGTCGAGCTTAGAAAGGTAGGGAAAGGTCTAATATTTTACCCAAACTAGGGTTTATATATATATAAGGATGGGTGAAAGGAGAATAATTTATCTCATTGTTACATGCAGTTGATCTAATCATTAATCTCCATTACAAATATCAGTCCAGACTTGTGTACAAGGATACAAATAGAAGCAATGCTTGAATTAATCTCGTGTGTGAAGGAAATTAGGAAAATTGAGAATAAAGAAAAAACCAACCGCATTTACCTGGAAAGGAAGAACATCAATGGGATCTGTTAGGAAATAATTCCTTTTGGTTTTTTTCTAGAATTGTAGAGCTCATCTATAGTAATAAATAACACAAGTGAGCCAAGGATGGGGCCGAAGGAGGAACGGTTACTCTTTAACTACCTAGCTAAAATATGGGTTGCCTGATTAGACCCTAAATTGTCAATGGTGGAGATCATGCCATTTGCACACATCGTAAATTGGTCAAAACTATTGTTTGAGATAGTTGCCATTCTTGAAAATTCCAAGTAATCCCATATATTGTTTTATTAACAAAACCGAGCATAGAGGGCGAAAGGCGTTAACTATATAGCAAGAAATTATCAAAACCTGTTATGTGGGAATCATATATACATATGGTTTGTGTTATCGTCTTAGACTATGTTTTAAGATTAAATTAGTTGTTCACCACCAAGGAACAACATTGACACCAATACTTAATCTGTTTATATAAACTTACATTATTGTAGGACTGGAAACAAAAAACTAATGCAACATAATGACAGTGGTGTAAAATATTCATAAATATAATGTTTCTTAGTGGCCAAAATAAACAAAAGAACGTAGGGGACAAAAATATTCTTAAGTCAATTTGAATATAATTATGACATGATTAGTGGAATTGTTAAAAAGAAAATTGTTTTCAATTGGGGAATGTTACAAAGTCAAAGTTTCTCATTCACGCTCTTGTGGCTTAAACAAAGTTTACTGAAAAAGTTCTTAGATTTAGGAGGAATATTACATATATTCTTCAACTTCAAGCTCCTTGAAAATTCGTACTGTGTTTCAGGGAATTCATTCTCTGTGTCTTATAACCGCATATTCAAGGTCATTGCATCTCCTTCTTTTGAGGACTTGACATGATGGTTCACTTCGTCCCATCCATTTTCAAATGTGCTTGACTTTGGAATCACTTGAAAATCTACCTCATTACTTGACAACAATGCTTTTATGTTGTTCAGTAACTCATTTACTAGACCACCAGATATTGCAGATCTTGCTTGCTTAATAAAGAGTATCTTCACTACCAGTCACAAAGGTAGGATTTCATTATAAGTAGCATGTATACAAGCCTCCATCGATAACTTCTTTCAATCTAGAAGCCAACATGTACATTTTCTCTCGCTTTTATTAATGTTAGGGTGTTCTTGCAAAATATTGTTCACATCTAAAATTTAAACAAACTAACAAATACATCCAAATTTAAGCAAAGTAGTAGAATGACTAGGGAGGCATAAGAGTAAGATTTCATTATAACTTAGGAAATTGAGAGTTGAATAGAACTCGGCAAAAGGGGAAGTTTGATCAAAAAAACTTTTAAACATAATAATTAGTTTAACTAATATGATTTTTTTTTGTTTTGCGTAAAAAAACAACTGAGACTGAATCTTAAGAGTTCAGTTTCACACATGACTTGGAGTTTGAGTCATAGTCACAAGTCATATGATATATGATTTGGGGAAAACTTGAGACTTTAGACCTAGTTTAAAGTTAGAGTAATTTTTTTGGTGGGTATTATACATTTCTGAGAAATGTTATCATTGGATTGTATAGTTTCTTTGGAACAAATGAAATCATGAAATGGTTATATAAACCATATAGGATTATGATGGAACATTCGGTACAATTCATTTCATGATTTCACACATGTTCATCACAATTCAGAAAATTTGCACTTGCTAATGATAAAACTAGTTGAATCAGCAAAAATGCAAAGAGAGGATATGGTTGTATAGAAAGATCCATACATAGGCCCTTCAATAATAGACAGATACATTGGTCTACTGTGAATCCTCGTGCTATCTTCCCCACCATTCATTCGTCCAACTAGATTTCAAAATTCAAATCCAAGAGCACAGCTAGATTCACATCTTCCAGTTTAAGCACTTATTCCTACTCCATAAGATGTAGATGCATAACACCCATAGAGAAAGCAGTCATAGAAGTAGTTGATTCTATTGATTCATGAGTTTAGGTACCAAATACTTACCTTCTTGGAGTGTAGGTAAGATACTGACTTGCATTAAAGTGCAGGTAAGGGTTCACTTGTTGACGGATCACTATAGGAATAGACAGAAGTAAAGGTAGTAGCTCTCCTGGTATCTGTAGTTCTAGTGTCTCATATATCAAAGTGTATATTACCTACTGTCTGATATATAAATTACGTTTAGAACCATTTAAAGGGGACTCTCCTACTCGATATGCTTACCTTGTAGACTATGGGTATGGATTTTGGTAGATAGGTGTTAAACATGTTCTTCATCGACTGCTTCTATTGAATGACTACGGTTAAGTTGAAATTGCATCCATAATTACAAAGCGATAACCCATAAATAAGTGCATATTTCTATATAGTAGTTTGTCTTAGAGAAACAGAAGCTGTAACATGAGATAGATCATTAGGTAAACCAGCAATTGAAGAGTTGTGAGGCTAAATCTGTTTCCACCTAATCTCAAAATTCAAATCAAACTACCTTCAGGATTTTTCCCATTCACATATGGCTATATGTCTCAATGGAGGACACAAGTTTGGAAATGTATGGAAAAACATTAGTAATTAATAAATGCATAATGGAAAGATCATGGAAATAGGTTAAACCAAACAATAGTTAAGATATATTCATAGACATAATCACTTATTGATAAAAAAAAATAAAGTCCATTCAATTCCAACAATCTGGTTAATAAATCCATTGCATTTATTCCATCATTATGCTCTGAGAACTTTACCAATATGCAAAGTAATGGGACTACAAGTTATAAGTACTATCAACACATCTTCCCACTGTTAATACAATATTAATAAGAGAAAAATTGCATCCACAATTGCAAAGCAGTTACCCATGAATAAGTGCATATAACTATATAGCGTGTTGGCTTGGAGAAAGAGACTTTGCAACATGATATAGATTACAAGATAAAGAAGAAATTGAAGAGAAATATGCACAACACTCAATCAATATTCATCTATCTTGGATGGAAACTCTATTCATTCACATAACCTACAATAATTAAGAAGCATAACACTCTTAACTCTACTCACTAGATTCCAACTATGCCTATTGAAAGTCCATCCCTAAATGAAAACTCACATCAAAAATCACTAACCTTTGACCAAATTAACGTTAAATGAAAAAAATACCTTGACCAGCCAAAAATTGTGCAATTTAATAAAACTATCTGAAACTGAGAATTAAGGTAGGACAATTAATTTGTAGAAAATTTGTAAGATAAGCCAAACATAGAGGTTCAAGGTCTTCCTTCTAATCCAATTCTTATATCTGCCCTTCATATAAGAATCACATAATTGAATCGTTTTTGCTACATTGTCACTAAAACTTGTGTATGAGGTGATGCCACCATTTTGCTCCACATTACATAAATATCTAGGCTTCACTGTCATTTTAGAACTAGAATTTTGAGGATCATTCCTGGAATGGCATTGACACTTAACCAATACAAACCCAAAAGGTTTCTAGAATATATAAAGGAACTATATTGGGAAACTCATGCCTCTTTTTCATAGGCTAGTCTCCTAGATAGTCATTGAAGCATCTAGTTAACAAAAGAGTAGAAGGCCATACCATGAGAGAAAGAGATTAGAAGTACTTGAGGATATAAAGCTTACAAATGTGTTCACAATAATAGCAACATACAAAGTTCATGTTACAACAGAGACAAAATGTATGAACTCTCATTCCAATAAGTCAATTGAATTCCATGAGACTATATTTAAGAATGTTTTATTTCAAAAGGAACAAGAAATATTGTGGAATAAATCTCAATATGAGTTACAATGGCTTAAGAAGCCAATCCAAAATTTGAATATAAGGACCAATATCTGAGTTGATCTAGATACAATAAAAATGGAGTTGTGTATTATTCTGTATGCAAAATGACATTTACATTATCTACTATGAAATTTCCTTGTGCATGGAAGTCCCAAATGTTATAGGTAACATTGGATGTGTCTTCTAGATAATTTTCATATGTCATGTTTTTCAAGGATGGACAAAGTTGCAATAACAATATTGTTTAATGCACTCATGTTGAACATTTCTTTTTATTTGAATAATGAATTGTAATTCGAGAAATCATGAGTATGTTCTTGACTATTTATAGGTAGAATAATGGAGTTAATAACTGAAAAGTTTCTTCCTAATGTGCCAATTGTGAGATTGCAAGTGTTAGAAATTGTAACAAATGGATTTTCATGAATTTTTGTTATCATTAACAATCCTTCAACCTATTTCATGTTTCAATATAATCGAAGTGTTAGATATTGTAATAGAAAATGCTTTGAGAACATTTTATAATTTAATAAAATTTATATTTGATGGAACTTGAAATCACCTTTGTTTTTTAGGAAATCATATTTTTCAGATCAACAAGTGCTCTCTTTAAGTTGAAAGTGGTTAGAAATGGTCAATTTTCAAGCACAAAATGATCTGTTTTATTCTTCTTTTGATTTAACAAGATTTCGAAATAGCACCATTTATGCTTGTTTTCTGGAAAGTTGATGTTGTATTGAGAGGAAGAAGGAAAGGAATGTAGAGAACAAATAAACCTGAATTGGAAAATATATTAGTGTCAAAAGAATTATATTTAAACTATATTTGTTTAAATGTGAAAAAGTATGCATGATCAAGTTCGTAGATATCATTTCTTTGTCTTCTTCTGATTAGCCATATTTGATGTGCGATGCATATTGTAGACCTATCTATTTCGTAGATGTGATAAGTGCAGCAATTGTCTCTATTACAAATGCATACCTAATAGTTGTTAGTTTTCTGATTGTTGTATTTGGGAGAAAATTTTATTCTTCGCAAATTAATGGTATTGTTTCTAAAGTGCTTGCATCATATAAAACCAATATCCAATTGCAATTTCCATGATCATAGATTTTTTTTTTGTGGAGATTCTAAAATATTTGATAAAAACTCCTTGGATGATGACAAATTTGGCTTCAACATGTGTAATTATATTATGCAGCATCGTTAGTGTAATTGTGATGTCCCCTTTTATATTAACTAAGTCGGCATGTAACAAGTCCACCCCATGTGCTCGATCAATTGTTGTTCTATATGTGACTACGACATATCCATGAAATATTGTTGCTACTTTGAGGCTTTAGAGCTCTTGTATTATGATTGGATTGCATTCTTTGCGCTTGTCATTTATTTGAGGATATTCTATGTTAGTTTTCTTGAAAACCAGTATTTAGTGGGTGTGAATTAGAATATTATTTTCAGTAAAAAAGGTAACAGGTATAGACATAAAGAATGTTTACTTACCTCTTTTCAAGTTAAGAGGAGGTATTTGTAGTTGCAACGCCATGATGTTGCCTTTTCATATTGTTTATATGTATAAAACATAATGCCATTCAATGTGTTGTGACATACCTAGATTAATATGAGAAAGAAATAGATGTAAAATAAATGTATACTCTTGTTCTAATGAGAAATGTAGCAAAGTGTAAATTTTTTTTATTACAGTTGTAGTAGAGCATAGATTATGCTATGATCAAGACATTATTCCCATGTGAGATTAATTTCACATTGTTTTATAGGAAAATTTGTCCAAATGTGATATATTATTGTTTTTCATTATGGCAATAATTTACATGTTATTTCTTGTAAGTTTTCCATTTCCATATATTTGACAAGAGTTTTGCTACAAGTTGTTTGTGGTTGGATGTTAATTTTCAAGTCACCAATGACTAAGAAAACACAATTAGTATGTGTAGTTTGGGATTTTTCTTCTCTAATCATTTGTATTATTGTAGATACTTGTTCAAATGGTGTTACATAAATGTTGATTAAACAAATCACCTATTGAAAGTACATGTCAATTAGTGTAAGTTCAGTTTTTTTGTTATAAATTTTCTTTGTTTCTTTGATCATTATGTTTTTGTTTATACAAGTAAGGATTCCATGTGTAAAATGTGTTATTGTAAAGTTAAATGGCGAGAATTGTAGATTTGTTGGTGGAATTTGCATATGAGTTTCCTTAAAAAAGAGAATCATATTTTTCATTAAGTATGTGTGATGGATGATGTCACTAACATGTGCATGTAGAATATGTCACTCAGATGTGCATGTGTCTCTCTTACTTGGAAAACTAGGAATATCATCTGGGAATACATCCTTGTAATCTCTAATTACTTCTAGATCATATAAGGGTCTATATTTTCTTTCCTATGAATTATCTTCTACTTGAATGGAAATAAACTAACACCCCTTTCTAGCAGAACCTTTTTAACAGTCAAGAAAACATTTTTTGAATAAAAATGGGCTATGTATACCTTTTATAATCTAAATTTCTCCATTATCCATGGTATAGGTCACAATTTTATCCAAACAGTTAACAATTGCTCTATGTCCTTCCATCCAATCCATCGCCACAACTATATTATAAGAATCTCAAGGAAGAAAGCTTATATTCATAGTGGTTTCAATTCCATTTAAATCAACAAGACATATATTCACTGAATTAGTGACTTTCCTCTTTGTGTCAGTAGCCAAATGAACCAACCAAGAGTTTTTGTATTTTTATCAATTTAATTTGAACTTTTCTACAATTTGAGCATTAACATAACTCAAACTAGCACTAAGATCTACCAAACCAGGAAATGGTTGGTTCAAAATTTTACCTTGTATCTCCACCATGGTGGATTGATGTCTCGCTTAACATTATTCCAATATGGTGTTAATCTGGGGAATTTTTCTATCTACATTATTGACTGTGTATTCTTCTTAAATATTGTATAAATTTTTCATAAAATTTATGTTATATGGAAAATTTTGCAAAACATGGGGCTCCCCACAACCCCAAAACTTTAACAGTTCCCTTTCCTTTCCATTGAATCCTTTATTTTTCAAGTCTATCTATTAAAATATATTTTGATCCTCAGTCCTCTATGTATGATTATTTTTTTTCCTAAAATTTCAACTATGGTTGTCCTTACGATATTTCTTAAAATAACTGGATTTTATTCCTTTTCCTCTGTGTGCAAACATGTATTTCTTTTTATTAGGTTAGAATTTTGTACTTTCCTTTCTTTGTTTACCTTGCTAGTAGTAAATCCTTCCTTTTAAAATAACCTCATCCATTATTTTTAGGTTATTCTATTCAAATATTTCTTTAAAAAAGAGAATAATGTAATTAATGAAACATTGTACCTTATGTGAGTAAATTCTATCACCAATTCATCCATTGTAATTTGGCCAAGTTTCAAATTGTGAAAGCCTTTGGCCTTATCATCATAATATCTTTCAATTAAGTAGTTTCCTTGAAAAATATTTGAAATTACTCCCATTTAATGTTATTTTCTTCCAAATCATTGCATAATTATGACATCTTCCCACAACAAGGAATCTTTGCCTCGTAACTGGTATGTAGCTAATTTATCTTTTAAATTGTTGGAGTAATCATAGACATGAAAATATCGATTAATATTAATCCATGCCTCTATTGCCTCTTTTGATTCTCCATCATAGGTTGGGTGTATAGTTTCCTTAAACGCCCCTTGAAATTCTATTTTTGGCTTCTTTCCTTGATTTAGAGGTAATTTAGTTGAACTATGCACTTTTTCCATGATCAAATTTAGCTTCCCTACTACTGAACACATCATTAGTATTCTTCCACTTGGATGTCTCTCCTTTGTCCTCCTCCTCGATTACTTCTTCCAAAGTATTATGATTTCATCTATCTATTAGAATTTTAATGAGGTTTTCCTATTTCATGCTTTCCTTTAGAAAAAAAAATATTTTATGCACAAAAGCTTACTAACTTTATTCGCAAATATCTAACTATGTACTAATATCATGTCTTCACATATGTGTGTTTCTTTCTAAGGATCTACCATAACTTTTCATCATCTTTACTCCGTCCTTTTCTATGTAAACCAAGGCATTCATTTTGTTAAGGAGAATAATGACAAAGCCCATAGGTCATGGTGTTGAAACATTGCTTTGATACCATATGTAACATGCCTATGAAAATTCACCCAAGTGTCATTCAATATTGACCAAGCAACATTTTTTTTTTTTTAATTTACGTCATCTAAATGTTACCATTATTTTGATTATTATATTTTCACCACATCAAGGATCATTTATCGTTTTCATTTATTCTTACCTTATGAATGATTGATTAATATTTTCATTTTGAAGGATTTCTTTCTTTCTCATATATGTATTGGTTATGGTACTTGCAATATTTAAATTATATCCCAATGTTTACATATCACTTAAGACATTCCTTTCAACTATGTCAATAATTGTGGTCATTTTAAATTGATAGAAAGTAACATGTCTAGACATAAGTTTTGTTAATTTATAATCACTAATTATTATTTTCATTCAGACATAAACTTGGCTAAATACAAGCTAAAATTTGTGAGATTCCTCAGTATAACTTAGAATTTCATATGTTTAAGTGTCATGGTGCTAGGATGTTGAACCTTATCATGGTACTATGGTTTAATTACAGGAGGGTCCAGTTGTGTTTTCATTTCATGTGATGGAGTCCATATGATTGTAGGATGTGTGCTAAGCCATCCCTAGTGGTGTGGAGTAGCACTATGGATGATGGTGATATCTTCTAAGCCTTCAATGATGGATATTGAGCAATGCATCGTTAGGGTAGTGAACTGATCCTCTCTCCTTTGTTGCCTTTTCAATTTTTTCTCTTGGTTCTATGAGAAAATCTATACAAATATGAATAAATAGATGAGATGCTAGGGTTTTTCCTGCATCCAAACTAGCTACCATGGTGTATCTTTCTCTGATTAAAGGTTTTAATAGATTATTAGTAACATTGATGTTAATGAAGGAAATATTTAAGGATCACGTTATTTTGACAACCATGGACTATTTTCAAGTTTACTTTTGTGTACTTTATTAGGATTATATCCCTTATACTTGTATTAATACAACAATTGTTATTTTTTTAAATTGTAATTATTCATGTAGGAAGGTTTGGGCTTCTTCCCTGCAACCTAGGCAAGTGGATAAAGGTTTTTGTAGTGAATTTAATTTCACCCCCTTCAAAATTATCAAGTGAGTTCAAGTTTCTTCTATAATTCCTTTTTTGAAACCCTTAGACTGATTATTTATTTTCATTATGGAGAGACTTCCTTCCACCTTCTATATTGTTTTTAAACATAGAACACTAATTTTTCTTTGATAGAGGGTTTTTCCTACCCTTTCAAGGTAACTATCAATTCATTTCCTTTTTCCATAATTTTATTTTCGTTTTTCCTTTCTCTTCCTCTACAAATTATGGTGTCTAACTATGATAGTTTGTATGTTAATCCATGATTTCAATTTGGTAACTCAAGGGAAATAAAACATTTTAAAGGTTTTCTTGTTAATATTCTAGCATCTTCTGGGTATTTTTTTTTTGGCTTCATGCATCTATTTTAGGTCTTCTCTTTGAGATTCTTTGACTAGTTATGCTAGTGCTTTACCATGTCGATTCATAGTCCATTTCAGTTAAAAGCTTCGAAATAGCCACATGGCTACTATTCAATGCTATATATACTTCTTCAATTTTTTTTCCTTTAAACACACGGAAGAGGGTAGACTCTTGTAGCCAAAATAGTTGTGGGAAATGTTAAAGAAGGGTTTCTCTTTTTCTTTGTTGGAACACGCATTGTTCATTTATTTTGGCCATTGCCATAATATAACAGGGCTCAAGATTCATGTATACTTTATAACTTTTAATTATAAAACATCTATAATATATTTATTTTCCTTTGTTACATACGTTTACCGTGAAGGATTTATGTTTTCATTATAACTACTAGGGAATTAATTTTTGTTTGGTAATATTCATAAACAATGTATTTCTTTTTAGCTGTTATCTCCATGTATAAAGTTTCTAACATATTACTTTCTCAATGTTATTTAATTAAAGTATTTTGACTATGAGTTTTATACTTATATATATATATATATATATATATATATATTATATATATATATATATATATATATATATATATATATATATATATATATATATGTGTGTGTGTGTGTGTGTGTGTGTGACATGTTTAATTTATATTATAGGTAAGTCTATAGGCTAGGGTAACCCTGGAGACTCCTGCTACTGGGTTTTACATACTGTTCCCACAAAACCACTATTGATATGAGCAATGACTACATGCAGTGATAGGTCAGAAAAGAATTTTTTTCCTCACACTGACTTGTATGCATGATCACCTTGTCTCAAGCCTTTATCCTTGATCCATTTATATCTTAACTTTTTAATCATTTAGAAAGCCTAATATATAATGCTATGAATTCTAGTATTATGTGTCCACCTATATGCATATACACACACACACACACACACACACACACACACTATGGGCTAAAATCTAATATCTCCATACCCCTTTCTTTCATCAGTTTTTATGCTAAAGTATTGACTCACTCGCTTTATACAAGAGGAATCAATGTTGGGCTCTTGGTCTTGGGTCCCTTCACTCATATTTCCTCAAGAGAGAGATATCTAGGGTTTAAAATTTCACATACTAGCCTTAGGTTTCTTGTCTATCATTTCTCTAGTCTTACTTCTCTTTTTAATACACACACACACGCACATATTGTGATGATAGACCAACAATCCTAAACAAATTTACTCTAACTCATTAATATGCAACAACTTTAATAATACTCTTTCCAACATAATATATATAATATTTCTTTGCACATTGTCATTCTTGTTCCTACTTCAATCATAGATTCACCCTGAGACTTCACATACTGAATGCAAAATCACAGATAACTCAAATACTTATCTAAAATTTCTAGAAATATAATAGAAGCTCCCATGTTTCTCCCAATAAATGAAATACAATACTAGCAGTTCATATCCAGCTCTAGCCACCCTTCCTTCGAGGAAGCTAATTATCAATCTTGAATTGTTTTACACCTCCTCAAGCCCAAGCAGTGTCATGTTAATTCTAGGAATAAGTTTATTATTTATCTCCCATTGGTACCTTGTTTTCAAACTCAAATTTTCTTTATCTCTTAAAATATTATTTATAAAAAATGTTCCACCAGTGAAAATTATCGCTAATAATGTTAGCTTTGGTGGACTAATCATCTAAGAGGGGTCATCCTCACTATGCAAAATGGAGTATTTTTCCTTTTTCTTTGTTTCATATCATTTCATGGACCATAATTAATTCTATATGTGTCCTAGATGTTATGTGTTTGTCCATTCATGCGATGAATCCTCCTTTATTTCAAAAAATAAGAATAAGTAAAACAAAATTATTTAATAATAGAAAGAAATATTTACATTCTCATAAAATGTTCACTTTTCACTTTTTAGCCTTTTAACCACATATCAAACTTATAAAATCATAGAAACCTTTTGTAGAAGTAATTTCACTTGGGTACTACATAGGGTATTAAAATTAATAATTTCAGAATATGTGGAACTTGAATTATTGACTCTAGTCACTTTATTCGCTTCCCTTTTCACTAAAAACTAAGTAAGAGAGAAACTACATAAAAGTTTCCATGTTGTCTACTAATTCACAACTGATGGTAGATTTAAAGGATAAATTTAATTATTTTAATTGATATATCACTTAGAGGCTACTATTTTTCTTCTTTTCAAAGACAAACAAACTTTTTTTCACCTTTTTTGTTATTAATATGCTTCATTTAGTTAGGTGCAAGTTTTGATCATTTTAGTGATGTCATTGATTACATAATTTTTGTGTACTATTCATTATAATTGCCACACTATATTTCCACATCATATACCAGGGCAATGCTCATGACTCCATCAAATATCACATGGTTTATCATAGCCATTTATTAATCTTTTAGATCCTAGTCATGTCAAGTGTCTAGGTCTTCAGCCAAAACCACTTTAGAAATTGTATGGTTTCGTGGACCTCCCTTTGTTGGTTTTGGATTTTGGGTAGGGGTACCCACAATGAATCCTATCCATTGATCTTTGATCAATAATATTTCATTTTGACTTTTGCACTAACCCCCCTCCCACTACACTTTGATTTGCAAGGGCGGTTCACAATCATATATGCATCATTCAATTACCCTCCCCTAGATTAATGGTAGCGCGAGCTTTAAAGATACACCCTTTTATTTTCACTTAAATTATTCAACCTTTATAATATTTAGTGGCTAATTTAAAAATATAATTCATATATATATATATATATATATATATATATATATATATATATATATATCTACCTTGATACTCAATGCTAATAAGATTCACAAAATGATTCATACAAATTGCATTTATGGAAAAGATTAAACATTTAGAAGAATTAACACTTGGTTTGCATTTTGACAAGTATGAGACTGAATGTTTATAATGGTTACTATTTTTATTATGAAGTTACTATTTATTTACTAAATATGTAGAGAGATTGGATAGTATATTGTATTCCACAAATGGCTTAAAATTATCTATTGGTCAAAGAAAATCACAAGCCACAACTACATAGGACGAAAGTGTGTACATTGAAGTAATCACACTGAGGAAAATAACATAAGAACCAATGGACAAGTTGTTATTCAGTAAGAAGTAGAAATTTTCTCTTTTAGTTATGAAAAGTAAAAACAAGTAAGACTAAAGTAAAACTAGAAATGATCTAGAGCATAAAGTAATTTGGAAGGTGTCGAGCCATAAAAAGGGTCTTTCTCACCTCAATTTACCTCACATTAAATTATCAATCCAGGAATGATTTGTTATCTCAAAGAGTGTACTCAGTTTGAGGCAGTCATTTGTTCAGACTAATGCTAGTAGTATAGTGCTCAAAAAACTACAAGAGTAAATGGATGCTTAAAACAGGATCTACTTACAGCAAAGCACTTTAAGACTTAAATAATGCATTCAGAAAACTAAGTAAATTATTAGTCAAGGGTACAATAACGATAACTCATCCCTCTGTAAACTGATGTAACTAAAGACAATCAAGGAACATATCATCAACCTAGGAACTAGACAACAAATGTCAATTCTCACTACAGTTTCAAATCGTTCAACACAATGACAACACAAACAACAGGAAATGGAATAGCAAATAGGAAATGGAACAACAAATAGTCTTGCAAAACCTTACTCTAAGGAAATAAAGGTAGAAATAGTATCCCATAGAAATTAGATAGCAATCCCTACTCTAAGAATAAATCAGACAACAAATGGAAATAGAACGGCAACTGATTAGTAATAAAATATAGAACAACACTTAGAGCCAATTATGAATGTACAGTGAACCAAAATAAATAACACACACCACACACCTTAATATTAAGAGAAACGGTAATCTGACTCCGTTACCACAAATATTAATCTCAGTTACAAAGAATAACGATTGCAATTCGTAATGGAACAACAATGTCAGTTGAACAACAATCTCGATTAAGTATGAACCATAGATGAATACAGTGATACTTTAAGAATGTTATAGCCTGGTTACTCTGTAATTGTACAGTAGTAGCATTCTATAAGGAACGCTAATGTTACATCAACGATCAAAGGAACAACAATGCGTTACAAAGTCAGAATGAACAATACGACATTCCTGTTACAGAGAACGATATTGTAAATATAACAGAGTCGTGATGTAAAATAACAAAACACATCAAATTACTGAACAAAGCCGATAATGAAAACAATGCATGAATTAAAGATAATGGTACAGGAGCAAGTGTTCCACCAGGGTCAGGCCCTTAGCCTCCAGGGATACACCGCTTGAGATTATTCCAGGATCAAAGATGGAACAACAACCGGATTTATATTAAAGCATAAAAATAGAGTTACAGTTGATCACTTCTCAACGAGAGTCAATGATCAAAGTTTTCAATAGAAAGAGAAATTACATAAGAGTAACAAAAATCGTCCCCCTAGGCTAGCAATGCTGCCCCTTTTTATAATACCCGAGCAGAGATAACAATGATGCAAAAATAGTTAATATAGCAATCCCTCGAGATCAAAGGATCCTGAGGGATTCACCAAACTATTAATTCCAGTTATCCCTTTGTTCTCTTGCGCCGATTCGATATATCCTTTTCCTTTCCTTGGCTGATGCGCTTCAATTTGGATCGCCTTGTTTGCATGTGGTTCCTTGCCAAAGGGATAGTAGTTAACTTTGCCCTGTCTTTTTCTTTGGGACGGCAATCTTTCATTTTTACCTTTTTCTGCATAATAAAATGGCAATTATTAGTTGTTTTACGTTACATACAAATCTCATAGATTTTTCCATAATTTCTTATTATTTACCTAGTTCATGATGCAAAGGGATTATGAGGTTTAAATAAAAGATGACAAAATAATCAATAAAAACATACCTTCTTCAGTATTCCACACACCCCCCTGCTTACCCTTTTTCATGCCCTCATGAAAACATTGTAGTTGACATGTAAGGCAGTGAGAGAGTAAGCCGGAGACAGAATCTCATGTGGTGGTTGATAGCCATGATGCCTAACTAGGTGTTCAAAAATATGGCATGTCTGACCCTTAGGCATCTCATACAGGGCTTGGTACCCAGGGGCAGGGTGCCAAATAACCGGACTCCTGAATCTATATCCTAACCAAGATGGCCCTGCCCTCAAGATAATTTCACCATAGAGGCTCAGGCGATCAGCGGCTAACTTAAAGTTTTCATAATTAAATGGTTCCTTGAGTTGGATATTCAGATTAGAGGTCTGGTATCAAAATTTAACAGTTGCAATGGCAATGTCCTTGATGGTAAAGAAGTATTCTATCCCTTGCCAATTGATTGTTGTATGAATGGGTCCTAATGCTTCAATCATGCTCGGAGTCCTCATGAGACTCCTATGTTTATTCCATAACTGTAATGGATCTCTAGGTTCAACTCTTACCCATAAGTCTAATCTGTTTTCTTGTCTTTGGAAGGAACTATATGCTTTAAGCCATTTAATTTGATTAACTCCAAATGAAACAAATGCCTGTAGTTGGATATCCCCAAAGAAAGGGTGAGGGTTCTGCTCCGTCTCTTGATTTAACACGAGGTTATGCAAATAGAATTCTCACAATAATCTTTGAACATTTACTCCATAGTGCTTACAACAATTTATAAAATCATCAATAGTATTAATTTGTATAGGGGCTCCTGCCTTGACAACCTTAATTTTCATTTGCAAATATCATTCCATTAAAAGCAAGGCATAATTCTTAGCAGGGGCTCTACATGCTAGGACGTCGGTGTACAAAGAGCATAAGGTATCCATCTGCTTGATAACTACATCTAATCTATGAGTTACCTTTGTGACTTTCTCTTCTTCCTTTCACCATCCTTCAAAAGCCTGGCTTTCAGATAAATTGACATTCCTTAGCTATTGTTGTAATTCTTCATATTTTTCGCGAGAAACCGTTTGTTCTGTGAGTTTTTCTACTGCTTGTTGAGCTTGCATCAAACCCTCTCGTAGGGTTACTGTCCTTGGATCACTGTCCCACATAGTAGTGGCAAGTGGAAGATTTACTTGAATCTTCTTATTACGTTGCCTCGTGTTCATGGTTTGCATTCCCTCAGAGGAGTGTGCTTCTGTTTGAAATTCTTTGTCACAGGCCAATATATCATCTGTTTATACTTCAACATGGGCAACAGTTGAATGTTGTTCCTTTTGGTTTTGAACGATAGACTGTAATTCAACAGGGTTTTGAACGACAGGCTGCTTTTCCACTGGGCTTTGAACAACGAACTTCTCCTCAACAGGGTTTTGAACAACAAGCTGGACTTGAGCCCTCCGAACCTTTTTCTTGGGGGGTCTCACCGGAGTGGTTGCATGTCTTACCCCCGAAGTCCTTCTTGCTTTCTTTCTCATTTTCAAAACCCTAATTTGTTGTCGAAGTCGTGTTATCACATTCAACAATCTTTGTTGTTCTTTTCGTAGTCTTTTAATTTCTTATATTTTCTTAGAAAGAACACTTGTCTGTTTACTCAGGCCTGGGCTGTCACCTTGGCCAATTCCCTGTTTTTCTTCTTAGGGTGCTCCTTCACTGTTCTGTTCAGGTTGATCAGGAGTAAAACCCTAGCCGGTTCTGTTATTTCCTGGGTGACTTCTTTTTCCACCCCCTTTTCTTCCTAGAATTCTTTTGGTGTAGTCTAGTTGGGAACAGATTGTTCCTCCTCTGTATCACTTTTCTCTCCTGTCATACTTTCATCATGAACAAGATGATTCTCTTCTTCTACTTCCTCGTTACGTAATTCTTTGGGTGCATTTTTGTCCTGAGCAGAATGATTTTTTGGTTCTTCTTCAATATGGAGGCCTAGTAGGCTGAGAGGTTAGGCATATTCGCCCATATTGGCTAGAATTTTTGCCAACTCATCCTCTTGCAATGGATTTTGAAATGGGCTATCTTCGCGTTGCTCTATTTCTTCCTCCTCCTGCCCAGGCTGCTAGGTCTCTTCCTCCATTTCTCCTTCCTCATTTCCTTCCAATAATTTCTCATTCTCTTCTCCTTCCAATTGTAGGGGTTTCTCATCCCCTGAATCATCTATCTCCACTGGTTGCCTATTATCCCCTTGGGAATTTTCCAGCCTCCCTCTAATCTGTGCCAATTTGACTGATTTCCTCCATTTCAATGGTCTATGTGGTGCATTGGTAGCATGCTTACGTTTTGGGGCTGGCATAGGCAGTCCCCTATCTATCATGGCAATTAGCTCTCCCCAGCTGCTCTATTGCTGAGCAAGACTGTGACTAACTATTAGCCGTATCAGCCCATGGTGACTTACTACCGATTCTACATGTTGTGATTTCTTCATACTTCAGGCGACATCATGAAGTAATGAATTTAAAAATGCAGGCAAGTTCACAGAGAATTTTTGTTTTAATATAGCTAAGAGTTTAAGGTGTCGTGGTCTTACCATGTCTTTCCTACCTTCACAGGTGATGTAGCTCTGGATGATCTTCGCCAATTCTGCCCATGTCCCCCACAATGCCACTGGTAGGACTCCCTTTCCTCTGATTTTCAAGTTCTGGCCTTCATCTTGGAAGATTTTTATGATCTTTTGCAGTCTCTCCTTCTTTAGAGTCCACATAGGTCCAGCGGCTGGCAGTCTCAAGACCTCTGTAATTATGTCATCGGTGACTGCTATGTGTCTCCCCCTTACTGTGGAGTGATATTCTTGCAAGTTCTGCAAGAATTTTATTGCTACTGTCTCGTTGGATTCCTGTAAATGAATAAGATAAACTAGCCATCCTGCCCTTGCCAGGATTTCCCGTGCAACATCAGAAACTGTTAATACCTATGGTTCTCTCTGAATTGATCTTCCTCCCATGCTTCAGCTTACTGTAAAAACGTAGAGACGGCAGTGGAACAGCAAGTTTTTCACGCTGTTAGAAATATACAGAAAATAACGAAACAGTAGGATGCTCAAATCCTGAGTCACTTACTAATTGCCACAGAGCATACTACGAAAATGGCTTAGGAACAATAAGCCATGCAAATTGAAAAATAATATATCGTTAAGCCTTGTTATTCCAAAGTAAGCAGTTTTCTGAATAATAGTCTTACACGTATACCAACAAATTATGAGGTCACCTGCCTCCCCCTTGCAATGTGATAGGCCGTCTTTGGCCATCAAATGAGGGAGCGGCATGCTAAACTGCCAAAGTATAGAGTCATAAAGGAACAGCGTATGCCAAAATTCCATGTTTTACAAAAGGAGCAGATTGTCGAAATCGAGGTGTATAGTAGGATCACCTAAGAAGTAAGAGAATGTTGTGATATGATGTGAGGCTAGGAGGATAGGACAACTAACGTGCACAAAAATTCCAACGCAGTCATTATGAAATTTTGGGGACATGATTGGTTGTAATAGATTTTCATGTGTTTAATGGTTTGGGGAAATGCTATACATAATCTTACATGACATGTTACAAAGGTATAAAACAAAGAAGGGTGTTGATGATTACTATTGGTGTATAAGGAATGTGACTTCAATACCATTAACAGAACTCTGCTACCGACAGGTGGCTTGGTAACCAATTAAACCATAATGCCATTCACCAGGGAGTGAAAGGTGGGCAGGCCGGCTCATGATGAGATATCCTATTCCAAGGACTCTTTATTTTTTCTGATGTGCGTCTTAGATCATATCCCTGGTGTGGTGGCCAAAGTGGGAATGCCACTTCACTTTCTTCCTTATGATAATGGTAGGCTGGCTCTTGATGAGACCCCCTATCCTGCATTTGACAACCCATAACTTATATAAACATTTTTCTCTTTTTTTTTTTCCTTTTATAAAGTATTATCCTATTTATACACAAAGGAAGGTTTAGCACTCCTTAAGAGTAGGAATGGTGGAAAAAGTCTTAACATCTCAATAGAAAAATATAGCCTTTGTTCTTATTCCTTAATAATGATGAAAGAAGATTATGGGGATTTTTTTTTTTTTTTAAACCATCATGATAAAGATAACCAATCATATCAATATTAGTAGGATAATGACAACAAAGTGATGGATAATTGTGTCCTTTCCTCTTTCCTCTTATCAATTCAAAGCAATTTCTTGTAAAAATAGTGATTTTATATAATTTACTGATTTCAGTATGCTCTAGTTTTGTATCCATTGCATAAGTGTATAGTTGTGCTCCAAAAGGACTTGAAATTATTATATATTGAGAAGAACGGCAGCAGTCCTTTAATTAGAACAACAAGGAGAACAAGAATAAATAAAAGGAATATGAGAATGTTGTTATTTCAAAATGGAAGAGCAAAAAAGCACAAGTGTTGTTCCTTTCGAAAAGGAACAGAAAAAAAAAATGCAAGTGCTGTTCTTTTGAAAAAGGAACAGCAAAAACCAAAAGTGTTGTTCCTTTGGAAAAGGAAAAACAAAAAAACGAAAGTGTCGTTCCTTTGGAAAAGGAACAGCAAAAAACAAAAGTGCTATTCCTTTGGAAAAGGAACAGCAAAAAACACAAGTGTTGTTCCTTTGGAAAAGGAACAACAAAGTGAAAAAGGAACGGCTAATACAAAAAGTGTTGCTCCTTCGGAAGAGGAACAACAAAAAGAAAGTTTTGTTCCTTTGGAAAAGGAACAATAGAAAAACAAAAATGCACACAAATGTTGTTCCTTCAGGGAAGGAACAACAAAAACAATAGTGTTGTTCCTTTTGAAAAAGAACAGCAGAAAAGTGCAAGTTGTTCCTTTTGAAAGAAAGGAATCAGCAAGATAGTGAAGGTGTTGTTCCTTCTAAAAGGAACAACAAAAACAATAGAATTGTTGATTCTTCAAAAAGCAACAACAAAGTGCAAAAAAAGATATGTACAAAGAATAATTTATACTAACAAAGCAAAAGAATTATGTACAAAATGTAAGAACAGTTGAATCACTTTAATGAACCAAAGGTGAGGAAGATTTCTCCTCCTCCACCAAAATTTGCATGTCGAAGTCTTCGCGGAGTTGCTGATAGAAGGATTCCTGAGTAAGTGGTTTGCGGTATAGTCGAACTCAGTGGATGTTTGCCTTAAAGGTATGTCAAGATCTGTCAGTGGTGATTAGGGTAAAGGTGCCATTATCATGTACCTTTTGGATTTCATATGGCCCCAGCCAACGAGTCTGAAGCTTCCCGAGAAAATACTGAAACCTGGAATCATATAAGAGCACCCAATCTCCTTCGCGGAAGAGTTTCTTTTTAATGAGAGCGTCATGCCATTTAGCTCGCTACTGTTGGATCAATGCAATGTGTTGAAGGGCAGAGAGCGTGATTTCATCTAGCTCATTGATCTGTTGTAATCTATTAATCTGTGCCTTGTTTAGATCTAGACCAACTTCTTGTGTTGTTCGCAATGTTTGGATTTTTAATTCTCTGGGAAAAATGGGTTCCTTTCCGAACACCAATTGGTATGGTGAATAGCCAGCAGTGCTTCTCCATGTTGTTCTGTAAGCCCATAAGGCTTCTGGTAATCTTTCAGCCCAATCGCATCTATGTGATGCAATGGTTTTTGCTAAGATGGCTTGACCGTTTGCCTATGGGTGGTATGGAGTGGTAATTTTATGATGGATATGATATCTTTTTACTCTTACAGCAATCTTGTTACCAACAAACTATGGTCCACCATCTATAATTATATCTCTTGGAAACCCATATCGCACAAATATATGGAACAGGAACTGTATGACAAAATCCTCTATAGCTCTCGGCAATGCCTCTGCTTCAACCCATTTGGTGACATATTATGTTGCTACCAGAATATATGTTTTCTGATTCAAGGATGAGTTAATTGGACCAATGAAATCGAGTGCCCATTGCTCAAATGTTTCAATAACCAGTTGTGGATTCAGGGGCATTTCGTTAGACTGACCAAGGCGTCCTGTTCTTTGGCAACTGTCACAAGCTTGAATGAACTTCTTTGCATCTTTGAAGATCGTGGGCCAATAATACCATGTTTGTAGCACCCTATGTACAGTTCTCCGATCAGCGAAATGTCCGCCACATGGTCTGTCGTGACAAGCTTTCAAAATGTCAAAAATTTCATCCTCCTGAACGCATCTCTTGATGTGCATATCTGCTCCTGTATGGAACAGGTAGCCCCCAATCCAAGAAAATTGAGCACCTCGCTGGATAATCTGTTTTCGTTTTTTGGGGGTCAGATGTTTTGGTAATTTGCCTACTACTAAGTAATTCGCAACATCAGCATACCTGGGTGTCTTAATGGGGATAGACAACAGATGCTCATCTGGAAATTGATCTTCAATTGCTGCTACATCTACTGGTTTGGGCATCCACGAGAGAAAGTCAACTACAATATTTTCTTTTCCAAGTCGGTCCTTGATTGTGATATCAAATTCCTGCAGTAAAATCAGCCATCTGGTTATTCTACCATTTGTGATTGCTTTATTTGCTAAATATTTTATGGCACAATGATCTATATACAACATAACAGGATATCCAGTAATGTAATGCCTAAACTTATTGACAGCATGTATTACAACTAGAAATTCCTTTTTAGTAACAGTATAATTCAATTCAGCAGGGGATAAATTATTGCTAATATAGTAGATTGCATATGGTTTTTAATCTTATTCCTGCCTAAGGACTGCTCCAATAGTTGTATCTGAGGCATCTGATCAAATTTGAAATGGCAGGTCCCAATTTGGACCTCTAAGGACTAGGGCTGTTGACACA
Source organism: Pinus tabuliformis (assembly GCA_031772625.1). Lineage (NCBI taxonomy): Eukaryota > Viridiplantae > Streptophyta > Pinopsida > Pinales > Pinaceae > Pinus > Pinus tabuliformis. The sequence continues at coordinate 739,715,473 of CM062812.1, read as the reverse complement.
AGCCTCTTCAGATCCTGGAAAGCATGGTCACATTTTTTTGTCCAAAGAAAGTCAGCATTACCTGTTAATGCATATAGAGGTGCAGCAATATGCGAAAAATGTTCTATAAATCTTCTATAGTAACCAAAAAATCCAAGAAAACTACGTACCATTGTTTGAGTGGTAGGAGTGGAAATTAGAAAAATTATTTGAATTTTGGCCGGGTCTACCTGTATGCCAACTGCTGAAATATAATGGCCTAGAATAAGTCCTTCATTCATCATCAAATAACATTTTTATGGCTCAAACAGAGCCTAGTGGCAATGCAGCGCTGCAGAACTTTTTCCAGTGTGTCCAATGCTGGGTCAAAATCATCTCCATATGGTGTAAAATCGTCCATGTATAGTTCGAGTCCTTCATTTATTAAATCTAAAAAGATGTTGAGGATAGCCCTTTGAAATGTGGCAGGAGCACTGCATAAGCCAAAAGGTAGAACTCTGTAGGCAAATGTTCCCCAAGGACAAGTAAAAGTGGTTTTGTCTTGGTCTTCAGGGGCAATCTGAATCTGATTGTATCTACTAAAGCCATCTAAGAAAGAAAAGAATTTCTTTCCTACCAGAGTGTCTAATACTTGGTCAATGAATGGAAGGGGAAAGTGGTCTTTTTGTGTTGCTTTATTTAGTTCTCTATAATCTACACAAATCCTCCACTTTCCATTCTTCTTTGTTACCACAACAAGTGGAGAGACCCATTTACTATCGGAGATGGGGTAGATGAAGTTCACATCTAAAAGTTTTTGAAGTTCAGCTTTTACAATGTATTTTAGATGAGGATTAAGTCTCCTTTGTGGTTGGCAGACACGTCTCACATATTTTTCTATGTAAATATGGTGAGTACATAACTGGGGATCAATTCCTTTCATATCAGGACAGTCCCATGCAAATTCTTCTTTGCATTTCCTTAATAATTGGATGAGCTTCTCTTCTTGTTCGGAAGTCAGGTTGGCATTAATGTTTAAAGTCCTTCCTGGGTCAATTTCTACAACTTTGCTATTTGAGACAGTGGTAGTAGGTATTGTTTGATCATGTGTATCTTTAAGAGGATCTTCTTCTAATTCATTATCAAATGCTACTTCTATCATGTGACATTGTATGCGGGATCTGGGTTCAGTTTGGCTACTAAAATTGTTAATGGCATTGTCTTATATTTGGTCTTTGAAATCGAGGGCTGCTCCTATGGTTAATGGAGATCTAATATTTTTGGTGAGGTATAATACAGGATGCTTGTTAGTTTTTATTATTGTGACACTTGGCTGTGTTGGAGGATATAAAGCTAGATTATTTATATATTTCCCCCCTAGTTATGGTCATATTGCCTTGTTGGCAGCCAATATAAGCATCAGCAGTTGCAAGCCAAGGACTGCCTAAAATCAATGGAAGTCCATCAAGTAAATTTTTGGGGTTTATTATCAGAAAATCGACTGGATACTCCCAGGAGTCAACGGATACCATGACATCATGTAGTGTGCCTTCTGGTCGAACCACAGATCGGTCAGCCAGCTCTAGTAAAGAGGAGGTCGGTTCTACTGATGTAATGCCCAGCTTTTGGCAAGTGGTGGTTGCTAAGATATTAATTGCAGCTCCTAGATCAACTAAGGCATTTGAGAAGGTTTTTCCATTGATTTGTACGGTTACTATTGGATTTCTTGGGTCTTCATATTTAACGAGTGTTTCTTTCCCTGATAATAAGTCAGATAGAGTGCCAACTACTTGAACTTTTGGGTTGTTTGTTATTTTCCTCCTTGGTTTCTTTATACATATATCTTTAATAGTCTTTGCATATATCGGAATGTCTCGAATGGCTTGGAGGAGTGGGATTTTTATATACAAATTTTGTAGTTCTCCCAGAATGTCAAAATCAGGGTATTGTATAGGTGGAGGTATAATTAAGCATTCTGGGACTGGGGGAGAGGATGTCGTTGCTAGATCATGAATTTGTTGCCTGGTCACTTCCTCTTCTTATGGCGGTTGTTCTATAGGTAACTGATTTTCAACTTCAGCTGTTTTATCTCCCTCTGTTTCGATGATATGCCTAGATCTTAATTGAAGGTCATTACACTCCCTTAGATCGGTTCCTATCTCTGGTGTCTCAATTATTTGAAGGGATTGGACTAGTCTATTATTCGGATTGGCGTTGGGTTGGGCTGGGAGTTGCCGTCTTAAGTTAGGCTGGGGATTTTGTTGTAATGCTGGCAGTGTAGGTTGAGGGAGTGGGATGTTTCCTACTAGCTGATTCATCAATCTTTGCTAGTTTGTCTACCAAGCTTGACTTTGTGAAGTAGGAGGGGTCCATTGTGCTAGGTATGCATTGTTTTGCCAATATGGTGGGGTATAAGGAAAATTTGGCCAATTGGGTTGGCTTGCTTGAGTCAGCCATGGGGATGATGAAGGAAATGATTGATGTGACCAATTCTGGAAGGGAGGTTGATTTTGCCACATTGTATTATATTGTTGAGCATGATATTATGGAGGCTGAAAAGAAGAAGCTGGGTTTGAAAGCATACCTTATTGTCGCGGCTGCCATTGACGGTGCTAATTGAGTAGATACACCAATTCTGGCTCTTCTTTTGCTTCCTTGTATACTTCTTTCAGTCCAGCAAGTGAGGGACAACTTTCTGTGGAGTGGTGTTTTGTACAAATGGCACAAACTTGCGCTACATCTAATGGGCACTCCTTATGGCCGTGTTTCTTTATGCATCTGGGACAGAAGATTGCCAAATTTTGTTCTGCTTCTGCTTGCTTCTGTTTGGCCTGCATAATATCAAGTTGTGTTGTCAGTGTTCCGAATATGTCAGTTTTAAAATATTCTAATAAATTTCCAATTTATGCACAAGTTACTCCTTCTGCCGAAGTTTTGTTATCTCTTGCAAACCGATCATGTTCTGCTGGTTTTAGTCTTATTCTGGCTCTCAAACTCCTGATACAATGATTAATAATGTCAGCAAAATTTTCCTGATAAATATCTCCTTTTCCCATAATATTTAGTGTTTCAATCCATTGTTCCTTCATTCCCCTAATTAATGTTGTTTTTAATACATTATCAGGTAAGGGTAATGATGCATAAGGATATATTTGAAGATTATACTGGAAACATTCAACATATTCTTCTAATGTTTCATTTGGTCTAGCTACCATCTGAAATATTTCATATTTTAACTCTCTAGACCTGCAATAGTCCTGATATTTTTTTAGAAAATACTCTTTCATTTGATCCCAGTTATTTATAACACCACCACCTAATCCCATAAACCATCTTAGAGTAGCCCCTTTTAATATAGAGGGAAATAATTTCAGTTTCTGGGGGTCAGTGGTATAGTCATATCCTCTACACAACACATAAAATTTAAATAAAAATGCATCTGGATCTTCTGATGTAAGGCCATGGAATGTAGGGATATGCTAGAGAGGAATTGCGTTCATAGGTACATTAGCTGCAGTATCCACAATGGGGTATTGTAGTGTAGAGGTTTGGGTGTTTGGCTGGCTCTGGGCCATTTGGTCAAATATATGCCAATAGCCTTCTGGGATGTCTAGGAGGGTATTCCTAGGTTGTCGAGGGGGAATGGCTCTAACGGTAATGGCCTTAACAACACTTCCTTTATCTGGGATGATGAGAGTGTCTAATGTCTGAGAGAGTTCAAGTTCTCGAGTTTCTTCAACTTCGTTGTAAATTATTTTTGTAGCACTTCCCTTATCTGGGCTACTTAATGGCTGTATTACCCTAAGAGGAGATTTTGGTTCTTCAGTTTCTCCTATTTCTCCTCTTCCTTCACAGAGGTTGCTAAGGTTCCCTTCTTGCAATGATTTTGGGCTACAATTTTCAATTTCTTGAAAATATTGCTCTTCAGTTTGACTATGCACCTTAGCAAAGGCTACAGATGGTGATCATGTGGCCTGAAGGGAACTAGTAGGATGTCTAGAAGCAACTTTTCTAGGTCCTACTGAAGGCTGAGATTCTACTTTTTTAAGGATTTTGTCTATAAAGGTCGATTGGCCAAGGGTCATCGGTCCCTTAGCTTTATCAGGCTTCGGTAGAGGTTTAGGATTCTTTTCAGGCTTTTTCTGCTTAGTCATGCACTCAAATCAACTGCTAAGTTCTACCCAAACAAAATAGCAACAAATATGCAAGAAAGCAAGCAAGGGAGCAGGGATATTACATACTCCACACATAAGTTCTTACCTTTAGTTTTTAAAACCCGGTTCTTTCGTAACATGTTCTTACACTACTCTGAAAAAGAAATAAATGGCTACACTCTTCCCCGGCAACGACGCCAAAATGTCAAGCTATAAAAAGGGTCTTTTTCACCTCTATTTACCTCACATTAACTTATCAATCCAAGAATGATTTGTTATCTCAAAGAGTGTACTCACTTTGAGGTGGTCATTTGTTCAGAGTAATGCTAATAGTATAGTGTTCAAAAAAATACAAGAGTAAACAAATGCTGAAAACATGATCTATTTACAACAAAGCACTTTAAGACTTAAATCATGCATTCAGAAAACTAAGTAAATTATCAGTCAAGGGTACAGTAATGATAACTCATCCCTCTGTAAACTGATGTAACTGAAGACAATCAAGGAACAGGTCATCAACCTGGGAACTAGACAACAAATGTCAATGCTCACTACAGTTTCAGATCGTTCAACACAATGACAACACAAACAACAGGAAATAGAACAACAACTATAATTCAAACAACAACTAGTCTTGTGAAACCTTACTCTAAGGAAATAAAGGAAGCAATCATATCCTACAGAAATCAGATAGCAATCCTTACTCTAAGAATAAATCAGACAGCAAATGGAAATAGAACGGCAACTGATTAGTAATAAAATATAGAATAGCACTTAGATCCAATTATGAATGTACAGTAAACCAAAATAAATAACACACACCGCACACCTTGATATTAAAAGAAACAGTAATCTGACTCCGTTACCACAAATATTAATCTCAGTTACAAAGAATAACGATTGCAATTCGTAATGGAACAACAATGTCAGTTGAACAACAATCGCAATTAAGTATGATCCATAGACGAATACAGTGATTTAAGAATGTTATAGCCCGGTTACTCTATAATTGAACAACAGTAACATTCTGTAGGGAATGTTAATGTTACATCAATGATCAAAGGAACATCAATGCGTTACAAATTCAGAATGAACAATACGACATTCTTATTACAGAGAACGATATTGTAAATATAACAGAGCCATGATGTAAAATAACAAAACACACCAGATTACCAAACAAATCCGATAATGAAAACCATGCACGAATTAAAGATAATGGTACAGGAGCAAGTGTTCCACCAAGGTCGGGCCCTTAGCCTCCAGGGATACACCACTTGAGATTATTCCAAGATCAAAGATGGAACAACAACCAGATTTATATTAAAGCATCAAAACAGAGTTACAGTGGATCACTTCTCAACTAGAGTCAATGATCAAAGTTTTCAATACAAAGAGAAATTACATAAGAGTAAAAAAATCGTCCCCCCGAGCTAGCAGTGCTGCCCCTTTTTATAATAGCCGAGCGGAGATATCAATGACGCAAAAATAGTTAAGATACCGATCCCGATTCACCAAACTGTTAGTTCCAGTTATCCCTTTGTTCTCTTGCGCCGATTCGATATTTCCTTTTCCTTTCCTTGGCTGATGCACTTCAATTTGGTTCGCCTTGTTTGCATGTGGTTCCCTGCCAAAGGGACAACAGTTAACTCTACCCTGTCTTTTTCTTTGGGATGACAATCTTTCGTTTTTCCCTTTTTCTGTATAAGAAAGTGGCAATTATTAGTTGTTTTGTGTTACATACAAATCTCATCGACTTTTCCATAATTTCTTATTATTTTCCTAGTTCATGATGTAAAGGGATTATGAGTTTTAAAGAAAAGATGACAAAATAATTAATAAAGACATACCTTCTTCAATACTCCACAAAAGGTTGTAGTTGAACCTTGAAACTAATGTCTTCTAATACCAAGACAATCATAAGAGATTTTATGCATAATTATTTCTCAATCTGGAAATATAAGCGAAAAAGGTTAAAAGAAAGAATATTTTTCATTTGGAACCATGTGACAAGGATACATATACAAATTTAGATATAGTATAGTTTAAAATATTTTGGATAGAGATGAATATGTAAGCTATATGATATACATATAGTTGAATATATTTTAATGTATGTGATGCTTAAGACAATATGCAAGTGGAATAATTCAGTGACTGCACTGCTCAAACATTATAGGAGACTAGTGCATACTATGGATATGAACCAATAGTTGCAATAGTCGTGAAATAACCTGATTGCAAAGCCAGTCAAAAAAATAGATGAAGACTCTTTGTCTCAGCGAATTTTGCAGGAATTGAGAAGCCTAGAAACAAGCTCAGAAGGAGAAATTATTTATTTGTCTCAATATATTTTGAAGGACTTCAGAGACCTAGAAACAATCACAAGGGGAAATTCCTAAAGGCTAGTGTGTGAGAGAGATGTTAAACCCACAATGGAAGAACATCATAAGAAGAAGAAAATGAAGAAAATCAGCAAATAAGAAAATTTAACAGAGCTTCTCCCAAGAAGATCATCAAATTTCTTGTCAAATATTATCTATATACAGGAACTCTTCTTTTATCTATTCTCTCATTTTATGAGGTAGGTTGGTCATATCGTTTAGAGAAATATAACTTCCCTAATAGAGAAATTCTAATTTTTTAATCAAGCATTATCTATGTTTGTAGAAATCTTATGTTTTTATTTTGTCTTGTTTTATGAGGTTGAATTTACCACTTTTGTTAAGTGCCTATACCATACAAAGGCCTTTGCTTAGAGCACTCTAGCCTCCATGGCAAAGAAAAACTCTAATTTTGAAATGAAGCATTTTCCTCTATTTATGCACATCTTTTGTTTTTTATTATATAATAATTTGTTCATACACAATACCTATCTTTGGAAGTGGTTTAAAAATATGAAGTTATTATTTTAGGACACTTTGGCCTCCATGATATTATAACTCTGATATTTTAATCTTGAATATCATACAAAACCTTGTATATACTTTGTACACTTAAAGGTTTGATATGTTATTTGAGAGACCTGAGAGACGATGAATTCCTAGTAAGTTGTTAGACGATATCTTAATCATGGAGTCTCAATATCATTCATGTTTTTATGAGTTTCTTTAAGTGCCATTACTGATCCAAAAATCCATCTCCAAATTTGGAAAGAGACTTGCACTATTTGACTTTGATGTTGGTCAAAACACGAAGAAACACTATGTAATTCACTTAGCCCTTTCACCTAAGAGAGTTGGTGGTTGTATTATGGTTATCCCACTCCATGAGACATAGAAAGGTCCTCTTTCTTCTCTTTGTTCCTTTTTTTTTTCTTAAACAATGCTCCTAAGAAATTTTCCTTAGCTCTACAAGGCCAGACCAATGTTCAAGGCCTTGTATCATAAATCATCAAATTGTGAGGACATTTTCCTACTCTCGAGTCCATTTAGTGATGGGAACACATGCCATCTATGGGCAGGACCTCCCACCACTTGGTGGTTATTGTCGACCTCATTAGCAAGTGGTCTACTCAAGATGATACAATCAAAGGATCCCTAAGATCAATGGCTTGCGGGGCCTCTAGTCCCATTGAAGTATAATGATTTGGGGATGGGAGTGGGGGTTTTGCAAACTAAAACACCCTAAATATCATCGACATACATAGATCACCCTCATTTATTGTGGGGCCCTCAATCCCACTAGCCCTTACCACTGTGGCACTTCCCCATCATACCAATCCATTTTATTCATGTGATTATCACTAATATGTGGGTGTGATTGCAACAAAATGGAATTTCTCCTAAAAAGGATACATTCTAATTGGCATCAAATGGATAGTGGATGTGATGAGATTATAAAATATAGTTTAAGCTAATATGAAATTTTAAATATTATTTCTAAATACTTATCCCATAATACAACTACTACTATGTATGAATGGATATAAATGATAAAAAAGATAAGATACAAATATGAAACTTTAAAACTATAATTTAACCAAACTTCTATTTATATGAATTCCCATGTAAAATAGTTCAAATGAAAACTAACATAAACTACAACATTCATAAAAAGTAAATTTCACTCAATCATTGTCGTAACCAAGTAATAATAAATGAAAAACAATAGTGCAATAATTGACCCTAAGCTTTATAAATTATTAATCAATTAAGAAAAAATGCAATACCTCATAAAAAACATGAAGAAAAAGGGAACAATACAAGGTTTAACCTCAAGAAAATTATGAAACAAAACCCTAGATGACTCTTATATTTCCTTAAATTGAGATTTTAACATTGTCCAATAGCTTTATCTAACAAAAATCTGAAACCCCAAAGGACTAACATTTGCAACAGTTATGTAATAACACCATCCTAGATCCATCTAACTCTGGATCTATCATGTGCAGAGAGGGACCAAACCCCTCGGGGTGCAAACCATCTTTTTGGAGTGTAGAATTTGAGGAAAGGTTTGGACCTCGAGGGATTCGATCCCTCTCAGCGCATCGTATATACAGAGTTAGATGGATCTAGGTTGTTTCTAGCTGAGGGCAACAATGCCATATTTTCATATTATTATTCTTATGTATATGTTTGAGATAAACTTCATACATTGAAATTTACATTATGTTTCCTTTTCCTGAAATGACCATAAAATTATGTTCTTTAATTTTGTCTATGTGTCTTTCCTTGAATGACTTATGTGGTTGTGTTTGGATGTTTTGAGTGGTTTGTGTGCATCTATGTTTAGATTCATTGAGTGGTTTTTGTGTTTATATTTTTTTATTTTGATGGTAATGTTTGTGAATGTTACAATTTTTGTGTTATATTTCTATATATGTATGTAATTTTCTACTAGTAATTAATTGGTGATTTAGAAGGAAGACAATCTTGTCAATAACTTTTAGGAGGATTGATATTGCACACCCATTTCATTTAATTTTAGGTATCACAGTTTTTGACAACTAATTAATTCTTAATAGTGTCCCTACGAGTATTACTAAATATATATTGAAGAGTAATTTTCATTTTGAATTCGTTGAGTTACCTTAATTTGTTGAGATGATAGACATTGGTAATAAATTTAACTATGAAAAATGATGAAATAAAAATTTTGAATGCAAAGTGATAATGTAATAGTGTTGAATGGTAAAAAATGTGAATAATAATAATGTAGTAAATTAAACATAGCCTTCATTGTGATCAATGAAAACTAATTTTCCTTTACTATTCTTATTTTCACCCCTGTTAGTTTTTCCATATTTTCATATCAACTATATGAAATGTGTAGTTGAAATCGTAAACCATTCAAATATTCAACTCGAGCTATTGTAGTAAAATCTTATATTTTCTCACTTGCTCTCCGATATTAATAGGTTGAGTTACTAGAACATAAAAATCAATGCACATTGTTAATAATTTTTTTGTGCTTACTGATGAGCCCCAATTTTGGTACAATTTGGGCTCATTTTGGCCTATTCTACTTGCTCAAACCATTCATTTTTTACTGCTTATGCATGCATTTCTTAGTTTATTCATGTTGTTTGTAGGAAGAAGGGTAGGCACTCTATCTACGTGACTAATGCATTATGATTCCAGGTTTTGGCATTAAAAGGGAGCAAAAGATAACGAAAAAGGAGACAAGGAGACAATGAGGTGGCACTGCTGACTTTTAGGAGAGGATGTCCACGGTCTTGGGGACATTCCTCGTGATCTCCACCAAGAACTCCGAGCTCCAATCCATCTCCCCTCCAAGCTTAAGAAGCAGCCAGCTGTTCTACAGGAACAGAAGTTATAAACTGCTCTACAGGAACAACAGTTATGACTGTCCTACAGGATCAGCAGTTAAACTCTAGTTGGACAGCCGAGCTCCTAAAATGAAGGACACTTGTTGGATCATCGTTTTTGTATAAGTATAGAGGCCTTAGCCTTAGATAGGTTGTTGAAACTCTCGTATTGCTATTGTAATTTTCGAGCACAGCTCAGTTTTTGTTCCTTTTTGTAAGCCAAATTGGCATGATATCAGATTATGAATAAAGAAGGTAGTTTGTGATCTAGTTCTGAGTTTTCTTAAGGAGACTATAGCTCTCAGGTTAGGGCCCAACCTGAGAGCCATAGATCCCCTCTGCTGTAGTGTTGTTTCCGTTTCATTTCAGCACTTTGAGCTTTCCATTTGCACATGCAATTCGAATTACAGGTTGTTAAGTTGGTCTTTTTCATGAGTTAGATAGGAGTTGCTTATGGTGAATTTGTTTCGAATTGCTTAGCGTAGCAGAGGATAGATATAATCGATTGGAGCTCCAACAAAAAGGTTGTTAAGGCTCACTGCCACCTCATCTGGGATTGGAGTGAAGTCCATGACTAGCCACCAAAAACACGCATTTCTTTACTTGATGATTGCTGCAAACACAGTCACGTTATGTTAGATGCTTCCTTGTCATTCACACCTGCACTACACTCCTTTACCATGGCTTCATGCACATTCTCCTTCGCGTTTAGATTGCTGTTCATTGAATTTACAAGCACAGGTAGTTTAGGTTGATGCATTTTTGGTTTGGTGACAGTCATAAGCATTTGTTCCACTTACACTGCTCTCTCTCGTTCCATTACTTCGTCCTCCATCTTAATCATGCATGCAACCACATCTTCGACCCCTGCTCTACTCTGTCATCTCCCAAAGTCTTTCACTCCTCACGTACTTCCATTCTCTAGCCCTTTCGTTGACATAGCCCTTTACCTTCCAACCTACTCCCTACACTCACTTCCCATCCTATTCCTGCACTTCTACAGCCATCACCAGCCTCATTCCTACCTTACACATCTCCCCCTCCCATTTCACCATCCCTCCATCACGCCAAACACTCACGGTAGGTCATCCTGTAGCCATTTGTAGACATCCTGTAGAAACCAGAGTATCCTGTAGAATCCCCTGCAGCCATCCTGTAGGAGGCCACTCTCTCGGTTGCTGAGCATCTGAATGCGAGGAACCTCTGTGGATGGATGTTAAGGATCCCTAGGGACCTCTCCTAGCCTTCCCAACTTGTCCCACGCTTTCCTTCCTTCTCCATCCCATCTACACAATCAAACCCTAGTTAGCACAAAATCACAATCATTCCACACACTTAAAGGAAAAATACAAAAACATATCTTTCATGATGCAAGTAGTCTAGATCCATGCATTTGCACTTATTAGAGGTAACAACAGCATTGGTAGAAGTTTCATTCACATGTTTTGCATTGTAGAGGTTAGACTAGTTAAATTAGGGTTTCCTAGGTTTACATGCTTTGATTTGCTTTCAGTTCATTTTGTCAAGTAGAGTAGCTTTCCTTTGAGATTAGCTTTCGTCAATCAATTAGCAAGCTTCTTCTGAGAGCCTATAGAAGTTGGCTTGAGCCCTAGCGGACTTGTGCCAGCTGACCAAGTGACAGCTGCGACAAGAGCTAGTACTTGTGCATATAGCACCGTCGCTTCCAAGTTTGTACGAACTACCGGGTTGATAAAATGAGAGACAGGAAGCCCCAGGAGTTGTAGCATTATTGCTACAATACTGGAGCTCACCATCTTTTTGGCGCCGTTGCCGGGGAAGCGTCAGAGTATTAGTAATTGTTTCTTTTCTTCTACTTTCGCACTCTTACTTCTGCTCAGTAGTTTATTTCATTTCCATTCTGCAAAAGTAGCTTAGCATTTCCTGCTTTCCTAGATTAGCATTTCCTGCTTTCATAGATTAGCATTTCCTTCTTTCGTAGATTAGCATTTCTTGCTTTCATAGATTAGCATTTCCTGCTTTCCTAGATTAGCTTTTCCTGCTTTCATAGATTAGCATTTCCTGCTTTCATAGATTAATATTTCTTGCTTTCCTAGATTAGCTTTCCAATTCTGCAATTTCATTTGAGCAATATAGTTAGTTGTAGATCACTTTGTCTCAGTTTTGCAGGTACCAAAGAAAAAGCAAAAGCACTCAAAAAAAAAAACAAAAAAAAGTCCTTTCCATTTCATGCCTCGTAGGAACCGAGATAGATCAGGCAAATTCCTACCAAACACCCCCACCACATCACTGAGTCACCCTTCTCTCTTCTTTGGTGACAGTGACCCAGAGGAACCTATAGGTGAACATCCTGAGATATACCAAGACCCTATAGAAGAAGAAGAGTTAGAAACCACTCCATCTGAAGCCATGGCTGATAATAGGAGAGAAGATGAGAGAATAGAAGGAGCTTTCCCCATCCGATAGACCAATGGAGATATGAAAATGAAAAACATTAGCCCCTCCGCCTTGCCTCACTTCCATGGACTGACCACTGAGGATCCTGATACCTTCTTGTTTGAGTTTGTTGTCCTTTGTAGAACCTATGACTATACTGAAGATGAGCAAAAGCTGAAGCATTTCCCTTCCACTCTTAAGGATGCGGCACTACGCTGGTTCATGGGATTACCTGGGAATAGCATCGCTACTTGGGCTCAGATGCAGCAAGCCTTCAATACCAAGTATAGGGATTATTGTAGGTCCAAGGAAACCAAGGGAGAAATCTTTCGGATGACCATGGGAAACGATGAGTCTTTAGAGGATTATGAGGAAAGGTTCCAACTTAGTTACAAGCGGGCCAGGTGCACACTTGACCCTGAATCCCTTAAGTTGGTTCTGCTCCGAGGAGTACCTGAAGATCTCTTAGATACCCTTCACATGTTAGCTGGGGGGGACATTTACCAACTGCCTTATGAGGACATCAAAACTGTGTTTAGAAATCATTCTAGGGCAGCTAGGAAACGAGGTAGAGGAAATCTCCTCTCCATTGGTGTCCCTTTCTCCAAACATGAGCTTACAAACAAGTTAGAAGATCTTAAGAGTGAGGTGAGACAGACCATTGCCATGCAGCTGGACACATTCAGGATCCAGCAGAAGAAAGAAGAAGCTGAGAGAGCCTTGGCTGTCTTCTGTCCTAGGTGCACCAGAAGACACCCTAAGAACGAATGTCCATTGCATTCGGTTGAAGTGTGTTTCATTTGTGAGGAGGACCACCCAACAAATCAGTGTCCAACCTTACCTGGGTTTAAAGCCATGTACCAAGGAACCGAAGCCCCCACTGAACCTCTCTACTTCATCAACCAAAGGAGGCCTCAAGGATCTAGACCTTATCAGCAGGGGATGCAAGGGGCATCTCAAGCTTATTACAACCCCAACCACTCGACTCCCATGCCTTCCTGGGGTCCCCCTGCTCATCCTTCTTGGTCCATGCCTCCTCCATGGTCTTATCCACCTCCGTACCCTACTCAACCTACTTCTCATCCATATCACTCACATACCCAGTCGCAGCCTCAATGGAGTGCTCCTCAGTCGGGGTGGAGGCCCCAATACAACACCCCTCCTGCCATTTTGCCTCCACCACCAGTTCAACCTCAGCCTTTACCTCCTGCTCCTCCAAGGCAACCTCAGATGCCTGCTCAACCGAACCAGAACCCCAACAATAGACAGGCTCAGCAGGTATATACTGGGGAGACCTCATGCCCTACCTATGCTGTGGAGATCCAGGAGATCAATCTTAGATCTGGAAAGACTCTTCCAGATCGCCAACCTCCTCCCCCAGAGGATGAGGAAAACCATCAGGAGAGTGAACCAAAGCCTATTCCACCCTTTCCTGAGAGACTAACAGCCACCACACAACCTAACCCAGAAGAAGATGAGCTTTTGGGTGAGCTCAAGCAGTTGTGTGTAAAAATCCCACTTCTCCAAGCCATCAAGGATGTGCCAATATATAACAAGCTGGTTAAGGAGAAGTGTTTCAAACACCCAAGCAGACGGAAGAAAGATGCCTCAACTATCAATGTCATAGGACAGCTGTCTGACCTTATGCTAGGACAAGTCATCTGCCCAAAGTACTTAGATCCTGGAAGTCCTGTAGTAGATGTCCACATCAATGGCACCATTATACCCCACACCCTGATTGATCTGGGGGCTGCCATTAATGTTATGACCAGGGATACCATGCTCAAGCTCAATCTTCAAGGTTCCTTGAGGAAGACCTCGACAGTACTGCAATTAGCAGATCGCTCCACTGTGACTCCCGAAGGGATGGTGGAGGATGTCTTGGTCTCTATTGACTCTTGGGAGTATCCTGCAGACTTCCTGGTTCTACAACCAAAGGCAAAGCTTACTGGATATCCCCTCATTTTGGGAAGGCCTTGGTTAGCCACTGCAGATGCCTATATCAGTTGTCGTGCCGGAAATATGACCATCAAAAATGGTCCTATGTCCAAGCAACTTGTCCTATACCCTCCTGCCCAACCCTCTTTGGAGCATGACTTACCACTCTGGTTGGAAGAAGGAGAAGAATACGAGGTGTATTCAACACCTCTGTGTACCATAGAAACCAATAGAAGAAATCCCCCAACCGAGGATGATTTGATCGAGAACTTGATCCAAAACCCACCTACCAGTGCACTACCTTTAGAAAAATTGGTGGAGGATGCCCAAGCTAGCACCTTAGTGGACCTTTGTACAACCAGTCCGGTCACTCCCAGAGTCAAAAGTGTGGAGTTCGGCCCTGAGAGAGCATTAAAGATCAGCTCCTCCCTATCTCCTTCCCAGGAGAAGGAGTTGTGTAGCCTATTGGCCAGCCACTTAGATGCTTTTGCTTGGAGCTATAAGGAGATGAAAGGAGTCCATCCCTCGGTCTGTACCCATCATATATACATCAAAGAGGATTGTAAACCAGTTAGGCAACCCCAGAGGAGAATGAATCCAGCCCTTAAGGACATTGTCAAGGAAGAGTTGCAAAAACTGTTGGATGCTGGATTCATCTACCCCATCTCAGATAGTGAATGGGTGTCCCCTCTAGTGTTGGTTCCCAAGAAGAATGGGAAGTGGAGGATCTGTGTAGATTATCGTGAGTTGAACAAAGCTACCAAGAAAGACCATTTCCCTCTACCTTTCATAGATCAAGTGTTGGATGGACTGGCAGGAAAGAAGTTCTTCTCTTTCATGGATGGGTTTAGCGGGTACAATCAAATCCAAATCAGCCCGGAAGACCAAGATAAGACCACCTTCACTTGTCCTTGGGGTACCTTTGCCTACCGAGTCCTTCCCTTTGGGCTATGCAATGCTCCTGCTACTTTTCAGAGAGCTGTCTTGAGCATCTTCTCGGAGTTGGTCCATGATGCAGTGGAAATATACATGGATGACTTTACTCCTTATGGGGCCAACTTCCAGGAAGCATTGTCCAACTTGGGAAATGTCCTAACCAAGTGCATTGAGATGAACCTGTCCCTCAGTCCCGAAAAATGTGAATTCCTGATGACTGAAGGAACCGTGCTAGGCCATACCATCTCTAGCCAGGGATTACAGGTGGATCCTAACAAAATTGCTCTCATCAAGAGGGTTCCACCTCCTCAAAAAGTAAGGGATGTCCGGAGTTTCTTGGGATTAGCAGGATACTACCGGAGATTCATTAAGGACTTCAGCAAGTTAGCCTCACCATTGTTTGGGCTGTTGGCAAAAGATGTGGAGTTTAATTGGACTGACGATTGTCAGAAGAGTTTGAATGAATTAAAAGACATGTTAGTGTCAGCTCCAATCCTGAGAGGTCCAAACTGGGCCCTACCTTTCCACATCCACACCGATGCCTCGAACAAAGCCATAGGTGCAGCCTTAGGACAAGTTGAGCAAAAACTTCCATATGCCATTTACTTCGTTAGCAAAAACTTGTCCAAAGCAGAGCTGAATTACACTGTAACCGAGAAGGAATTCTTAGCTGTAGTTCATGCACTGAACAAGTTCCAACATTATATTACTGGTTACCAGACTTTTGTACATACTGACCATGCTGCTATTAGATATTTGATGAATAAACCAGATGTGAATTCTCATATTATTAGATGGTTACTTTTATTGCAGCAGTTTGATCTAACCATTGTTGATAAACCAGGTAGAGAGAATGTTGTTGCTGACTTTTTATCTAGATTGGATTTGTCTGCAGGTGAAGATGGGATGGTGGATGACCAGATGCCTGATGAGCATCTGTTTGCTATCTCAGTACTCTCTCCATGGTTTTCTGATATAGCAAACTACCTTGTTTCAGCTCAGTTCCCTCTGCACCTCTCTTCAAAAGAGAAGAGCAAAATCATCAGAAAAAGTGCCTCATTCACTTGGATCGGGGGCAACCTGTTCAAGCTTGGCCCTGATCAGATCTTAAGGCGTTGTGTAAGGGAAGAGGAAGTCTTTGACATCCTCCTCACCTGTCATGATGGGCCTTGTGGAGGACATTTTGCAGCAAAGAGAACTGCCTTCAAGATCCTGCAGGCAGGCTACTATTGGCCCACACTTCATCAAGATGTCAGAAGATATGTTAGCCAGTGTGACCAATGCCAAAGAATGGGGAAACCGACCCAAAGGGATGAGATGCCTCTCCAACCTCAAGTGACTCTTGAGCCATTTGAGAAGTGGGGCATGGACTTTGTGGGTCCAATCAATCCCTCTTCGAGGCAGAGATCCTACATCATTGTGTGTACTGACTACTTGACAAAGTGGGCAGAGACTAAAGCAATCAAAGCAGCAACAGAAGAGAAGGTGGTCGAGTTCTTAAGAGAGAACATCTTCTACAAGTTTGGCTACCCAAGAGAGCTGGTGACCGATCAAGGGAGCCAGTTCACCTCCAACTTGGTTGAAGATCTACTAGCTCATCACAAGATCAAGCATAGGACTTCCACCCCCTATCATCCTCAAGCAAATGGGCAGGTGGAAGTCACCAATAGAGCATTAGAAGGGATCTTGACTAAAGTGGTGAGCAGCAGCAGAAAGGACTGGGCAGATCGCCTGGTTGAAGCCACATGGGCTTACAACACCACTTGGAAGACCACCACCGGCTTCACACCTTATGAGCTGGTCTATGGGAAGAAAGCTTTGCTGTCCATTGAGTTTGAGTATAACACTTTGAGGATGGCAGCTCAGCTGGACCTAGATCTCAGCCATGCACAGCAAGAAAGGTTATTGCAGCTGAATGGACTGGATGAGCACCGCATGCAGGCCCTCCTTCACTCAGAAGTGGTCCAACTTCAGAGAAAGGTGTGGCATGACCAACATCTCCATGACAAGCAATTCCAGCCAGGAGATTGGGCTTTGTTGTATGACTCTAGATTCAAAGATTTCAAGGGGAAGTTGAGAACCAGATGGCTAGGACCATATGTAGTGGAACAGTGCCATGACAATGGATCTGTCCTCATTCGAACCATTGATGAGGAAGCCATTCCCATGCTTGTCAATGGGCATCGATTGAAGATCTACAGAAGACCTCTCTCAAGACAAGAGTTTATCAGCACTATGGAGAAATCTGTTTTGGTCATAGAGAAGGGTTCTGCCTCCACTTTGGGCATACCCTGAAGAGAAAAAAAAAGAAAAAAAAGAAAGAAAAATAAAGATCCTTGGGTGAAAACCTCTCTGAGGTGGCCAAGGCAAGCAGTAGGGGTGAAAACCTCATTGAGGCACTCCTATTGTCTTTCAAAAAAAAAAAAAAGTTTAAAAAAGATCCTTGAGTGAAAACCTCTTTTGAGGCGCTCAGGGCAGGTAGCAAGGGTGAAAACCTCTTTTGAGGCGCTCAGGGCAGGTAGCAAGGGTGAAAACCTCTTTGGGGCGCCCCTGCTATCTTTTCAAAAAAAAAGAGAAAAAAGAAAAAAAAACAATAAGCACAATAAAAGTTTTGCATGCAGTTGTTCTATGGAGGAGAAGAAGCCTCTCCACTCCAAGCCAGGGGCCTTCATCATGCTATCAAAGGATGTCATCAACACCTCCTCCAAGAATAACAATGTTTTTCAAGGTATGTGCAATTTTTATCATGATTTGGATCTTCTACAGGAAGATACAGTTTTCTACAGGAACAGACAGTCTTCCTACAGGAAGACGCGATCTTCTACAGGAAAGTGCAAAATTTCTACAGGAAGCTCTGCGTTCTACAGGAAACTTCCTGTAGAAGGTTGTGACGGCCGAAATGTGTTTTCAAATGAAGATCTAGCGACTGAGGAGTGGATTGAATGCATGCATGCCACTGATGGCACCCCTGAACATTGCTATTATCTTGCTCCACCATCCTCGTCGCCATGCAACCAAGATCCCTGCAGCAGCACAACAAAGCAATGAGTTCTCGTGAAAAAATATCTGTCAAAGAAAAACCAAGCACCGAGAGCCATACCACATCCACGTTATGCATCAGAAGCGCTGGGATCGTGATCGAGAAGCCAGAACCGCCAGCATGCAGCATGCACCCAAGGAGAAAGGACTGTGACAAGACCCCTCGCGGGGATCCTGTAACAGTTCAACCTGCTCGAGTGAAGACCGTCCACAGCACCGCCATCTGAGATAAAACACGGGCGCATGAACGCAAAACCATTCACTCCATCGCCAGCATCCTGTAACCACGAGTCTACAGGACTGTGCAGCCACATGCAGCAGGTAGATCCATCGCTCAAAAACTGGAAATCATGTGCAGCCGCGCGCAGGTAAGTGTTCTAATCCTTCTCTCCATCAAATCGCATGGATATTACTTTGATTTGTTTTGCATGGCATAAAGGTGAATGGTTGAGCGGCCGTAAGGCCAGTTGACTGGCCACGTTGGCTAGTGAAGGGATAGTCAGATGATGGGTGGCAGCCACAACAAAGGGAACACGCAGCACGCACGTGAAGATCAGTCCCGTCAACCGAGAAATGAGTTTAACCGAAAAGGGCGGCGGCAGATCTGTGGGAATGAACGCGGCAGCAAGTGAATGTGCAGGCGGATGATGGGTGACGTCACCCAACGGTCCGGCGGGGACAGCTCACCCTCCGCGCCACGAGCTGCGCCGATTCAAAATCTAATCGGCTAGATTGTGCACGTATATCCATCCACCTCCACTTCAAAACTTGAGTAACTCTTCTGAATACCTCTGCATGTTGATACGCCAAGCTTTCGGCCGACTGAACACCAGTGAAGCGCACCTCGACCGCAGTCCAACTACCGTTCTCCCCGAAGCCTGCGCACTGCTCCTACAGGAACAGTTTCTACAGGAACGCAGTCCTACAGGAAGCAGTTTCTACAGGAACGCGGCTCTACAGGAAGGTGAAGTCTTCACGTAAAAAAAAAAAGGTGGCAGAAAAGAGGTAACCCTGAAACTCCTTCCGCAATTGGCTTTCAAAGGTGGCAAGGTCATTATTCACAGTCTGGTCAAAAAAAAAATATTGGATTGTCGTGCCTATACTATCGCTTCTACAGGATAGCAGTATAATTAGACTGTGGTCTGTGAATTCATTGCATACTCTGTCTATAAGACCGAATTTCCTTTGTATCTACCGCCTTTGGTCAAAACCACTGTGTTCATCATGCCTGGTGGGTTTATCAGGCGAGAGCCCACTGATTCAAATGCATTAAGGAGAAACCCGGCTGTGGTTGAGCTCTTCACTAGAGCACAATGGATGCCTTTTTGTGATAAACTACAGGGCTACGATGATGAAGTAGCCGAGGAATTCTTGCAGGCATTGAAACCTAAATCCCAGACACTGGCCACAGTAATCTTCAGAGGTCTCAGCCTCCGACTCACCCCAGAGCATATAAGTCGAATCACAGAACTGCCCATGGGTCTGTCGTGGGATAAAGAAGAGCGGAAGCGGAGCCAGCAAGCAAAGAAGGAGTTCTTCCCACCTGAGGAATCATTCACAGAGGACAAAAATGGGGTGAAAAGGTCAAGCCTGTTGCCACCATGGAACGAAGTCAGTTTGCAAATTATGAAATATATCACCTGTGAGGGTCGTTACAACATCGTATATGCGTATCACTTCAGGCTGCTCAATGAACTAAGACACCAGATTGACCTCCTTGCAGCATATAGGCTGAGCATTCCTTACTTTTTACTGCAGTCCTTGATGGAGTGCTCCACAAAGCTCAAGGACGGAATTCCGGATCAGGTAGCCCACCATAGGCTAGTCAAGCTTCTTGTGGAGGATGCTCTCCACTCATATAAAGTCCCCCTCGCTTGGGAATCATTTAGGAACTTAACAAGAGAAGGGAACATAAAAATGTTGCTTGAAAAAACGGAATCCTCTAGCGGAGAAGAAGAAGAGCCAGCAGCCGAGAGTAAGAAAGGGAAAAGCCAAAAGGTCCCGACTCCAACATAGAAGAAAGAACGAAAGGAGAAGGAGGAGGGAAAGGATGACAGAGCAAAAGACGACACCCCCATCCTGTCAGCAAGGGAAAAGAGGTTGAAAAGCAGGGCAGTCAAAACCGAGGTGGTCCCTGCCAGCCCAAGCACCTCGTCAGCTCCTGCAGTCAAAGCCAAAAGCAAAATCCATGCAGCCAAGCAAGAAAAGGTGGTGAGAGTTGCATCAGCAGGAACGCAAAAACTCGCTTCTACAGGAAGCCCGAAAACACAAACACAGGCTTCTACAGGAAGCCCGAAAACAAAGACAAAGGCTTCTACAGGAAGCCCGAAGATCAGTAAGGAGCAGGCTTCTATAGGAAGCCCAAGAGCAACGACCAAGGCTTCTACAGGAAGCCCGAAAGTGCAACCACAGGCTTCTACAGGAAGCCCGAAGACAGAGACAGGGGCTTCTACAAGAAGCCCAAGATTGGAAAGAGGGGCTTCTACAAAAGGCCCGAAGGTCATTGAGAAACAGCCTCCTATAGAGAGTCCGAAGACAAAGAAAGAATCTTCTACAGGAGGCCCGGAAGCGGACAAAGCAGGGTCTTCCACAGGAAGCCCGAAATCTAAAAAGGAGGGGCCCTCTACAAGGAGCTCCGAGAGAGCGAGACGCAAGAAAGAGAAGGTTGGCATTCTAGAAAAGGAGGCAGCAGCGGCTCTGGCTACCCTCAGCACACCTCCAAAACCGAAAGAGAAAAGGGAGAGGGAGACCCCTTTACCACCTGAAGCCAGGATAAGCAAGAGGATGACCGCGGCAAGCCACAGCCTCCACCCAGCAGCCAAACCACTCCAGGGGATGTCCCTACTTCACCCAGTGCAAGGACCCCCTCTAAAACATCAACTACCCCCAAAAGGGGCAGCCCAAAAATAACTTCCTGGACACAAAAGATAGGCCAGTCACCTTCCGAAGCCAGACTCAAGGAAATAGAAAAGGGGAAGGAAGCATCACCCTCGTCACCACCAGGGGCAGAGAAGGCAGGACCATCAAAAGCAGAAAAGAAAGAGCCTGTTCCGGTCCCGAGTCCTCGGCCAAGGACAAGGAGCAGGAGCAAGGTTGCTCAAGGATGAGCAAATGGTTCAGCTGGGGGGTGATGATGAGCCCCAATTTTGGTACAATTTGGGCTCATTTTGGCCTATTCTACTTGCTCAAACCATTCATTTTTTACTGCTTATGCATGCATTTCTTAGTTTATTCATGTTGTTTGTAGGAAGAAGGGTAGGCACTCTATCTACGTGACTAATGCATTATGATTCCAGGTTTTGGCATTAAAAGGGAGCAAAAGATAACGAAAAAGGAGACAAGGAGACAATGAGGTGGCACTGCTGACTTTTAGGAGAGGATGTGCACGGTCTTGGGGACATTCCTCGTGATCTCCACCAAGAACTCCGAGCTCCAATCCATCTCCCCTCCGAGCTTAAGAAGCAGCCAGCTGTTCTACAGGAACAGCAGTTATAAACTGCTCTACAGGAACAACAGTTATGACTGTCCTACAGGATCAATAGTTAAACTCTAGTTGGACAGCCGAGCTCCTAAAATCAAGGACACTTGTTGGATCATCGTTTTTGTATAAGTATAGAGGCCTTAGCCTTAGATAGGTTGTTGAAACTCTCGTATTGCTATTGTAATTTTCGAGCACAGCTCAGTTTTTGTTCCTTTTCGTAAGCCAAATTGGCATGATATCAGATTATGAATAAAGAAGGCAGTTTGTGATCTAGTTCTGAGTTTTCTTAAGGAGACTATAGCTCTCAGGTTAGGGCCCAACCTGAGAGCCATAGATCCCCTCTGCTGTAGTGTTGTTTCCATTTCATTTCAGCACTTTGAGCTTTCCATTTGCACATGCAATTCGAATTACAGGTTGTTAAGTTGGTCTTTTTCATGAGTTAGATAGGAGTTGCTTATGGTGAATTTGTTTCGACTTGCTTAGCGTAGCAGAGGATATATATAATCGATTGGAGCTCCAACAAAAAGGTTGTTAAGGCTCACTGCCACCTCATCTGGGATTGGAGTGAAATCCATGACTAGCCACCAAAAACACGCATTTCTTTACTTGATGATTGCTGCAAACACAGTCACGTTATGTTAGATGCTTCCTTGTCATTCACACCTGCACTACACTCCTTTACCACGGCTTCATGCACATTCTCCTTCGTGTTTAGATTGCTGTTCATTGAATTTACAAGCACAGGTAGTTTAGGTTGATGCATTTTTGGTTTGGTGACAGTCATAAGCATTTGTTCCACTTACACTGCTCTCTCTCGTTCCATTACTTCGTCCTCCATCTTAATCATGCATGCAACCACATCTTCGACCCCTGCTCTACTCTGTCATCTCCCAAAGTCTTTCACTCCTCACGTACTTCCATTCTCTAGCCCTTTACCTTCCAACCTACTCCCTACACTCACTTCCCATCCTATTCCTTCACTTCTACAGCCATCACCAGCCTCATTCCTACCTTACACATCTCCCCCTCCCATTTCACCATCCCTCCATCACGCCAAACACTCACGGTAGGTCATCCTGTAGCCATTTGTAGACATCCTGTAGAAACCAGAGTATCCTGTAGAATCCCCTGCAGCCATCCTGTAGGAGGCCACTCTCTCGGTTGCTGAGCACATGAATGCGAGGAACCTCTGTGGATGGATGTTAAGGATCCCTAGGGACCTCTCCTAGCCTTCCCAACTTGTCCCACGCTTTCCTTCCTTCTCCATCCCATCTACACAATCAAACCCTAGTTAGCACAAAATCACAATCATTCCACACACTTAAAGGAAAAATACAAAAACATATCTTTCATGATGCAAGTAGTCTAGATCCATGCATTTGCACTTATTAGAGGTAACAGCAGCATTGGTAGAAGTTTCATTCACATGTTTTGCATTGTAGAGGTTAGACTAGTTAAATTAGGGTTTCCTAGGTTTACATGCTTTGATTTGCTTTCAGTTCATTTTGTCAAGTAGAGTAGCTTTCCTTTGAGATTAGCTTTCGTCCATCAATTAGCAAGCTTCTTCTGAGAGCCTATAGAAGTTGGCTTGAGCCCTAGCGGACTTGTGCCAGCTGACCAAGTGACAGCTGCGACAAGAGCTAGTACTTGTGCATATAGCACCGTCGCTTCCAAGTTTGTATGAACTACCGGGTTGATAAAATGAGAGACAGGAAGCCCCAGGAGTTGTAGCATTATTGCTACAATACTGGAGCTCACCACTTACACTAAAATCAATCACCTTGTTAATCCAGTCACTTTAAAATTAATGCACCATGATACATCGAGTTACATCAAATCATAAATCAACATCTACACTAAAATCAATACATCTAATGAAAGAAATCAAATATGATTAGAAAAAAACATATACATTGAAATAAATGCATCTAATGCAAGAAATAAATTAGGATTAGAAATCAACATCTACATGGAAGTCAATGCATCCAGTGCAAGCAATCAAATATAATAAAAAATAAACATCTACAACGAAATCAATATATCTAGTGGAAACAATCAAATATAATTAGAAATCAACATCTACACTGAAATCAATTCATCTAGTGCAAGCAATCAAATAGAATTAGAAAACACCTACACTAAAATCAATGTGTTTAGTGAAAGTAATGAAATAAGGTTGGAAATCACATTTACACTGAAATCAATGAATCTAGTGCAAGCAATCAAATATCATTAGAAATCAACATCTACGTTGAAATAAATCCATCTAGTGAAAGCAATCAAATAGGATTATAAATCATCATCTACAATGAAATCAATGCATCTAGTGCAAGAAATAAGATAGGATTCTAAATAACCATCTACACTGAAATCAATGCATCTAGTGTGAGCAATCAAATAGGATTAGAAATCAACATCTACACTGAAACCAATACATCTAGTGTAAGCAACCAAATATCATTAAAATGTTAAAATAAATGCATCAAGTGTAAGAAATATTCTCCCCTCTCTCCCCCCTCCATCTTTATCTATATATCCCTCCATCTCTCATTCTTTGTCTCTTTATCTCACCCCCAAACATACACTCACTCTCTACATCTCTCCCTTGTCACTCCCTCTCTCTCCACTTCTCTCTCTCTATGTATTTATTCTTCCCTCCCTCTCTCCCCTTCCAACTACATCTCTTTGTCCCACCCTCTCTCCTCCTTTGTCTCATCCTTCCTCTCCATCCCTTTCTCACCCCCATCTCTCTCTCTCTCTCTCTCTCTCTAACCCTCCCACTTTCTCCGTCCCTCTCTCCTACTCTCACTCCTCCTCTCTCCCCATCCATCTTTGTGTCTCCCTCTCTCTCTTAGCCTTCTCTCACTCCTATCCTTTTGTCTCTCTTCATTCCTCATGTCCCCTCCAATTTAGTTTATCTCCTTCAGTGAAAGTAATCAAATAGGATTATAAATCACAATCTACACTAAAATTAATGCATCTAGGCAAGATATCTTCTTCCCTATCTCCCCCTCCCCCCCAATCTATATCTATATGTCCCTCCATATATCCTTCTTTGTCTCTCTATCTCAATACACCCCAAACACACATGCTCTCTTTCTCTCCATATTTATCTATTTCTCACTCTCTCTATCTCTCCCTTCTTCCCTCTCTTATTCACCTTCCATATATATCTCTATCTCCCTTTGTGTCTCGTGTCTTTCTATATCACCCCCAAAAAATACACATTATTTATCCATATCTATCTATGTCTCCCTCCCTCTTCCTCTCCCTCACTCTCTCTCTTCCCCTCCTCTCCCTCTCTCCCATAATCTCTCCTTCTCTCTCTCATGTCTTGGCTCTCTTCCTCTCTCTCCCTTTCTCTCCCACCTCGCTCTATCTTTCCCCCTCAACTGTCTCTCTCTTTCTCTGTCTCTCTCCAACTCTGCCACTATCTCCCTCGCTCTCTCCTTCTCTCTCCTTCTCTTCCCACATTCTCTCCATCTCTCCTTGTTTGTCTCTCTTTATCACCACCAAGCATAAACATTCTCTCTCCATCTCTTCCTTGTCACTACCCCTCTCTCTCCATTGTTCTCTCTCTATGTCTTTCTTCTTCCCTCCCTTTCTCTCCTTCCAACTCCATCTCTCTATCTCTCTCTCTCTTCTCCTTTCTTTCTCTCCCTCTATCTCTCCACCTCTATCACTCTATGTCTTTGTTCTTCCCTCCCATATATATCTACAGTTAATATATATCATTATAATATTTAAAAATTAATATTATCTTAAATTTAATATTGTATTAATTAGAAGTTATCAAGTTGAATAATATAAACATTAATATTATAATGTATTAATATTAATATTATATTTAATTATGTTTTTTACATGGCATGATACCAAAACTTATAATAAAACTACATCAAATGAATATTTTCAAATATTACAACTTTGACATGGAAATATTTATGTGTATAGATTCTAATATATCCTAGTTTTCCTTTTAAAGATTCATTTTATGAATAAATAATTAAAAGAAGCATTAAAATATTTTATAGCAGTATTTTGGATTCTTTGTGTTGAATTAATCTTTTTACTTTGATTTAAGAAATGGTAGTGGCTTTAGTAAAGTGTAGAGATGGTTAAATTTTTACCTAATTTGGAATTTTAATGTGGTAAAAAAAATTGTTGAAGATAAATTTATGATCCATTCAAATTCAAGGTATATGATAAAATAACTATTAAAGGCGTGCCATAATTGTATCGTAATTTTTTTATCTAAATGCATGAGTAATTGTATTGTAGTTTTTTATCTATATGGTTATTTTCATTTTTGTTTCCTACATTAATTTTTTCTATTTTCATTATTATTATTTATTGGATAGAGGAACATAAACATTATTTAGATTTCTAATTTTTTATTTTATGTTGACATTAGCTAAAATTTAACTTTGATCATGGACATACTTACACATCAGGGTCATACTAGGTTGTAGAATGCGCCTCTTCGCACAATGATTATAAGGACACTAAGCAAAAGAAACATAGTCATTTTACCAAAATATTTTGGAGGACTTGAGAAGCCTAGAAACAAAGTCCCAAGGGGAAATTCTTTCTTTGTCTCGGAAGATTCAAGAGGACTTTAGAATCTTAGAAACAAGGTCACAAGGATCAATTCCTGAAATTCGGTGTGTGAGAGCTATCAAACCTACAATAGAATAATATCACAGGAAGTAGAAAACCAAGAATTAAAAAACAAGGATAAGCTAATTAATCTCATTTTAAGATGTTGGTTGTATCAGTTAGAGAAATCTAGCTTATGTAATAGAAAAAATCTCATTTTATAATAAAGCATTGTCTACATTTGTAGAAGACTTATGTTATTTAGTATGTATTGATTTATGAGGTTAAATGTACCAATTTTTATAAGTGGATTTGCAATATAAATTTGTTTATCTAAAGCACTCTGGCCTCCATGGTAGAGAAAAAAATTAATTTTGTAATGTAGCACTTTCTATGTTTGTGGACATCTTATGTTATTTATTTTGTGTTCTTTTATGCTTACGTAATACCAGTTTTTGTAAGTGGCTTGACAACAAGAAGTTCTTTGTTTAGGACACTTTGGTCTCCAACATAGAGCAACTCTACTTTTGTGATCCTGAATAGTAGACCAACCCTTGTATATACCTTGTATATGTTAATATTAACACTCAACAAAAAAATAATTGTAAAATGCAAAATCCATACAGGCATTATGCACACAAATACAAGGAGAGAATTTTCTTTGTAACTTAGCTTCGACTTCCCTTATTATTTTATAAAATAAATGGAGTTTACAAGAATTAGGTTAACACAAATGAAAAAGAAAATGTAAGCATATCTAGATAAATGAGATTTCTAGAGTTATTTTGTTATTTATATGTTTTCTTAGGAATTTCGTTATTAAAACCCATCATAATATTTTGTGGTGGAAACATTTAGAGATCATAAATAATTGATCTTCAGAATTTTAATTATTTTAATGAAGGAACAATAAGATAGGATTAAAAATATAATTATAAACCAAGGATATTAGCTTATAGTTTTACAAGAGAACCCTATGAAATGTTGAACAGTCCAAGCTAAAATATATTAAACTAATAAGCTAAATTCCAAAGGCTTCTCAAAATATATAAATGGATATATAGCAACTATCAAATTTATTAAAGATATTTCTTATAAATTAATTTATTGAATACAATAGATTTCTACTCCTATTGTTAGCCTGATTTTTACCTCTTTAAATAAACTAAAAAAATATTTGCTCGTGCTATGAACAAATCTTGCATCCATTGAACATAATACTAAGAAAGTTTAGTAGCAAACTAATTCCATCAAATAAATTAATGGTATCATCTTCACATTAAAAAAACATCTATACCATCATGAAAATATCTATTTTAGGAATTAGACACCTCCTGAAGAAAAAATATAAAAGCTTTATATGTTTCTTTCTCCAATTATAGAAAATTTCACTAGAGAAACCCTAGAATTAATACTGTTAACCACTTTAAAATTTGAAGAATAGAATTAGGTGAAAGCCATCTCATCTCACAAAACCCTAAATATGTTAATGATATTTCTCAACCTTACCAATATAAAAAAAAAAAATAGCAACAAGCATAGAAGATTCTAGAAAACACGAGCTGCCTAAAACCATAGAATTTCAAAAATATTACTAGAAATTAAACCCTGTCATTAAAAAATATATATATATACAAACTTATTTACTTCGATGTAATAAGATTTTGAATCTAATTTCAAACTGATAGAGAAATGTAAAAAATAACTAGCTTCCTATAGGAGGAGATTATATCTATTGGATAGACAAAAGCCACACAAAAGAAACAACGACAAATAAAAATCAATCAAGGCTAATTGTTCTTGAATGCATTAATCCAAAATATAATAGGTAAGGAACTTAACTTGCTTTACATATTACATCACTTGGATACGAAAATTGCAAAAAAAAAATACAAAAAATACAAAAATGTCATGTAATGAAAAGAGTGAGTACTTACATATTTTTCTAATATGTATTTTTGAAATATTAACATTCTCATAAACATCAATCTCAATAGATACAAATGGAATTTATTTATAACCCGTTCTTGGATATGAAGTCTTAATTACACATTTCTGTATTGCAATAACTTTTGCAATGCACAAAATTGATTACCAAGCTAAGAATATGAGAGCAAAGAACCGTTACTCTATGTGTACAATCATTCCTTTATGATTTAGTCTACATGTACCATAGGTATGGATGTAGCTAACAAATCTATGATGGTTTCCTTGTCTATTGAATATTCTCGATAAGGGAATTTCTTTAAGCGAACACCTTTTCCAATTACACGCTTTTGAGGATGAAATTCATACCAATTTGGCCTTTAGATTAGATGATATGGTTCAAATGATGATTGCGGTAGAAAAATTCAAACTTTTATTTGTATTTGAGAAAATAACCATATTTTTCTTTATTTCTCTACAAGATGTTATTGGTTAATTGCATTTCGCATGTTCATGTTCAAAAGGATTTTTGTATGTACTGGATGTAGTTAATGTTCCCGGTAGATAATCCAAAAAATATATACAAAAATTATGTTTTTAAACATATGTTTATATGAGTATAATTATATAAATAATTGTATTTTAGACTTATCACATAAATTTCATTAATTTCCAACGTGTTTTGAACCAACGAATGTGGTTCATCATCGGGACGATTAAATCAAATAAAATCAATATATATATATAGAGAGAGAGAGAGGGAGGGAGGGAGAGAGATCATTATTTGCAATGCATATTATGCATGGTTGACTTGAAACATTAGAAAATTATTTGTTGTTTTCTAACTATATTCTTGAGTAATATCAATGGAACGTTATTTTCCTACAATTCCTTTTGAAAGGGAGCATAAATTGGGAAAATTTCCTGCTGGAGTTGAACCTACTATAGATGCAACAATTGTGAGTCAATAAATGTGAATCATATGGTAGGAAAAATCTAAGTCACTATATCTAGAACATAGAAATAAATTTGAGCTTACTATTGTCGTGTTGTCATTGTTTTTTTTGTATTTGGTTCCTAAGATGTAATGTATGCTTGTTTTTGTTGTTGAAATAGAAATAGTATTGGTTCTACCAATTTGATAGGGATGTGTATTATGTGATAGTTGTGGAACTATTATGTTTATCAGGGATCGATGTATGTTTTTAACAATGTTATAGTTAGTTAGTTACATTTGTTTTACACAATCACCACTATCATATTTATTTTTGGAGTTATTTCAAAATTTGAATAGAAATTCTTCAATATATAATAATTCTTTGTTGATGTTGTTTGATAAGTTGTGTAGGCACAAACACTATTAATGTCATTTCAATTTTCTTATATCTCGAATCTATAAGAAATATTTCTTACTCTTGGTTTGTTTTGTCTAGGAAATTTTTATATGTAACCATTAAAACAACATGGAAAACATTTCCTATTATATTATTGTTTATATCTTTAATTTATATTAGTATAGACTCTAACACTTTTTCCATGGTCATAAGAATCGGGTTGAAGTTAATCATTATAGAGAAGAAATATTTCATATGTAAATAGAAAAATTTAGAGAGATTCCCCTTAATGGATCTATTCCTTCTCATTTTTCTAGTTGTTTGGGTTTTTCTCATGTGATTTAATATCAACAATTACAATATTTAAAATATTTTTTCCCAATTATGAGCGAAATGGCATCTAGAAAGTCAATGATAAATTGAGTTTACCTAGATATTCTTTTGTATCATGAGCCCTTTGAGTACATGAGGATTCAAAGCAAGTTGCATTGGAATCCTTTGTTTTGATGAATAAATCCCTATATTTGAGAAAAAGGAAGTTATCATCCTAGGTCTACTTGGTCGTCTAGTATTACTTATTTAATTCAATCTACTACATAATAAATGTGCGAACTTCCACCATTTAAGAGAGAAAATAAGTGTTTCTCTATGTATCTACACTTATGATGCCTTGTTCAAAAAAATTATATAGCCATATAATTATCAGATAGAGAGTGGTAGAATTAAAACCATTTACATAGTAGTTAGGCTAGAAAGTAGCATTCAAATTATATAATTTTTTTAGCGTTTTTTAAGATAAAATAATTTTATACTGTAACATTGGGGCAAACCAGATTTAAAAAAAATCCAAATTAGAGAATATATTTTTGGGAAAGGGTATGAAAAGTTAGACCACCTGCGAATATTATCCCCTAAAATTTTCCCTTATGGTAGTTATATGAATGAAAAATAGTGACAACCCATGGTATCTACCCATGGTATTTACAACCATGGTATCTGCCCATGGTATTTACAACCATGGTATCTGCACATGGTATTTTAACTTTAGAAAGATATATATAATGAGAATCATTTTGTAAGAAGACAAATTGTCCATCATAATGTAGCTTTTACAATTATTCTTTATCTAAATAAAAAGTTTATTTGTGGTTTTGTTTACTATGTGTTATCCTATTTTTCTAACTTTTCAATTTTTCATATATTGGGGGAATTGATCCGAACAAAAAATGGAGACAACCCATGTTATTCACCACCATGGTATCCTCCCAAGGAAGATTGGTTTTGCAAAATGTAGTGGTGATTATTTTTATTTTATTTAACAAATGCCTTTTTAAATGTTTATCTTCCGTATGTATTCAGAATATTATTTCATTTATTTCCTCGTCCAGTGTTGAGGTTTCCTAGAGCTTGGCCACTCCCAAGTTTCAAATCAGTGGCATAAGAGTGAGTTATGACTCCACGGTAATCATAGCTTTTATGGTTTCCTATGGGAGTTCTCAAATCTGCAACTCTAAGAATATTTCTAATCCCAAAAAAAATTAGAGGGATTGAATTCCATAGGTTTTCCCTATTTATCATATCCTATCACTCCCATATGAGCAAATCATTATTTTTTATTTCTACCCCACTCACCTTGTGCATAAATTTCTGAAGCAATCGAAGGCCTACCTGTTCTTTTCTTTAATTGGAAAAATCTGTGGTTGCTCAATTTGGATGGAAATTAGAATATTGGAGATGCCTGTTCTTTCGTGATGGTATGAATTGAACACATAAGTATGATCAGGGTATTAAATCATCTGTTTCACCAACTGCCTACTTATCTCGGTCGAAGCTTCATTCTATGGGTATTTCATGGGACTCAATATTGTCACAACCATGAGAACAATGGGATAATTTGAGTGCCCTATAAGAAAAGTTATTATAAATTGTTTGTAAAGTGAAAATTTTGTGTGAAGCATTGAAACTTTGAATAAATGAATTAATTTATGAATGGTTTTATAATTCCTCCCAAAGAGGGATAATTCGGTGGTCCTGGGTTTTTATTTAAGGTAATCTTTACTCGACACAAAATTTCAATGTTAATTGACATCGAGGTTTGTATGTGCTTTCTGGATCATATTAATTGTTGTCTTTGTGATGCTTTTTGTTATGAAACTGACTCAAAAAATAGAAGAAATGAGATCAATGACTTAAAAATTATCCTCTTTGAGGGGAAAACGTCCTTTACATTACATAAATGAACAATTCTTGTATAATTAAAATAATAATGCCTCATTCGTATATATAGGGGTCTAAGGGGTTACAATATAATCAGATCTTATGTATCAATAATAATAACAAAACAAAAACATTGGGGATACATGGGCACAACAATAACAATAGGGAGTACACTAACAATAATAATAAGGGGAATATACTTGTATTATAGGGACCTAACATTCCCCTCTCCTTCAAGAAATTGTTCTCCTTAACGCTTCAGTAGTTACAAATACTTCTGTATAAAATTATCATCCTCCCATGTGGAATCATTGGCGGGTAGGTTCTTCTACTTAATGATATACTCTAAAATTTTGATTTTGTATCGTTGGGTTCTCCATGACTAATCCAGGCGCAAATATGATTTTTCCTTCTTTGTCAAGTTTTGAAAACACTGTTTGAACTGTGAGCTTGTCACTGATAACCTTCTTAAGAATGAAAGATGGGGAGACGGGTGTACTATGGAAGGTGCAAGAAACTTCAATTTGTATGCCATAGTACCAATCATTTGCAACACCTTGTAAGGACCATAGTACTTGGGGGATAAATATTATCTTTCTTAGCTTTCTTGAGGGAAATTTGTTTGTATGGCTGTAGTCATGAAAATGCCCAGTCATCCACAACAAAACTTCTTTCACTCTGATGTTGTTCTTCCTATTATTTGATTTGATTTTGTGCTAGAGTTAGGATATCCTTTAAGATTTGTATAACTTGTTGTTGATGTTCAATGTGATCTTCCACTACTTGAACCATAGAATTTTCTCTTATGATGTGATGGATGTTGGATGATATCCATAAAGTGCCATAAATAGGGTAATTTTTTTTGTAGTTTGGAAGGGAGTTTTATACCACCATTCAACTAGAGGTAATCACTTGTCCTATTGTGTTTGTTTATCCGATACAAAGAAACAAAGATATCCTTCCAAACATTTTTTCACCATCTCAGCTTTCCCATTAGATTAGGATGAAAAGATGAGTTATGAGTTAAGTGAGTACCAAGACAAGAAAATAATTTTGTTTAAAAAATTTCCATCTAGCTTTTAAATTTTTTCCATAAATGCAGTAGCAATTGTACTAGCTTTGAAAGGATGAGATAATGCACAAAAGTAGGCATGCTTGGTATGTCTATCAATTACCACCATGATGACACTCTTTCCTTCAAACTAAGGTAAACCTGTGATAAAATCCATTGATACCTTCTCCCAATAGTGACTTGGAATGGCTAAAGGTTGTAACATACCCAGGGTCTTAATTGTCTCAACTTTAGTTTTTTGGAAAACCAAATATTCTACCATAAACTTATGAATATCAAGTTTAAGGCCATCCCAAAAAAAATCCTTCTTTACCGAGTGGTAAGTTTTTAAAAATCTTGAGTGCCCTCCTAAGGGGAAGGTGTGCAATTGCATAATAATATTTTTCTTGACTTGGGAATTCTTACAAAGATATAAGTGATCTTTGTACCATAACAAACCATTTCTCAAACTAAATGTATCATATGTATTGTGATCTTGATGAAAATTTTGAATGAGTGTCCACGTCTCTTCATCATTCTTCCATTCATCCCTTGCTTTGGTTATCCAAACATATTGGATAATAGAAATGGCACAAAGAAATGATTCCACATCCTTGTCCTTTCTTGAGAGCGCATCTGCAACAACATTTTACTTCCCCATTTTGTAGATGATTTCAAAGTCATAACCCAACATCTTTGTGACTTGTTTTTATTGTTCCTCTCAGGATAATATTTGTTCCAAAAATTATTTAAGATTATCATGATCTGTTTTCACTTTGAAGTTTCTTCCCATTAGTATATCATCAAAAAATACTAACACAAATTTTCTAAGGAAGTGTTTGAAAATGGAATTCATTAAACATTGAAATATCGAAGATGCATTAGTAAGGCCAAAAGGCATGGCCAAAAATTCATAATGACCCTCATGAATTTTTGAATGTTGTTTTCAAAACATCTTCACTCTTCATTCTAATTTGATGATATCTTGAATGAAGATCTAGCTTGGTGAAAGAAATTGCTCCATGTAATTCACCCAACAATTCATCAATGACAGGAATGGGAAATTTATCTTTAATATTGAGCTTGTTTAGCTCTCTATAATCTGGAAACATAGAACATGATCCATTATTCTTGTGCCCCAATACAACTAGAGCAAAGAAAGAACTTTGACTAGGTTTATTTATACCCGCCCCTAGAATATCTGCAACCGTACATTCAATTTCACTCTTTTGGGTATATGGATATCTGTAAGGTCCGATGTTTGGAGGAACACTTTCTAGAATAAAATGGATAGCATGATCATGATCAAAAATAGGTGGGAGGCCTTTGGGAGTTTGAAAAACATTGGAATGATTGTCTAATACTTTTTGGAGACCTAGAGAAATAGATGATTTCAATGATTAAACCTGTAGTGATCATGATTGTGCAATGATGCCCTATTGTTATTTCTCAAAAATATTTTTCATGCCATTAGATCTAATTATCCTTCAAGGTTGCCCTGTTATACCCCTTAATTAAACTTCCTTTCCTTCCCAAAAAAAAAATCAAGGAAAGTTCTTGAAAATTAAAACCTATCACCCCAAAATATTGTAACCATTGGACTCCTAGTACAACATCAACAACACCCATTTGAATTGAAAGAATTGGACTATTTAATACATATTTCACCATGGTTAGCTTGATATCATGGAACTTTCCAAAGAAATTTATAGTCCCTCCATTGGAAACCATCACTTGACACTCAAGTACTGGATATAAGAAGCAATTCAATTCCTTTGTTATCTTACAATGAATGAAATTATGGGCACTTCCTGAATCAATCAGGACTATTACCTTTTTCTTCTTCATATATCCTTCTAACTTGAGAGTTTGAGGAGTGGTAATTCGTGCCAATGAATTATAATATATGGTTGGATTCATTTCTTCTTTCACTAGGGTAGTTTCCTAGTGTATATCCTCCTCTTTTCATTCTTCTTAATCCTCTTCTTCCTCCTCTTCACAGTCTATGTAGTATACTTTCTTCTCAATGCACTTATGACCTTTAGTGTATTTTCTATCACAACTATAACAAATCCATTTTTCTCTTTTTTCGTCCAATTTTTTTGGTGTCAACATTGTAGGTTGTTGAAGACTAGGAGAAACAACACCTCCAACTTTATAGTTGTGAGTGGAAAACTTCCTTGTTGCCATAATTTTTCTTTCAACTTTTCTTGCCACCCAGAATACCTTCTCCAATGATTCAGGTTTCCAAAGTCAAAACTCGTGTTCGATATTATATTTTAGATTCCCTATGAAGATCGCAATCCTATGCTCCTCTATAATATTAGTTACCCTAATATTCAATTTTTTAAAGTCTTCAATGTGCTCTACCATTGGAACTTTTTCTTTTAGATTTATCAATTTCCTAAAGAAGGTGTTTCTCTTTGTATATTTTTGATGTGCTATCATTTCCTCCGTAAAAATTGACTAAGAGACAAATTTCTTACAATAAAAAATCCATCTATACGATATAAATTGATTGGGCTCTAAATATAAAGATGCAATACGTACCTTTTGAGGGTTGCACATATTGTAGATCAAAATGTTGCTCCATCTATTGTATCCATTTTACCAGATCCTTGCCATCAAACTTCCTCATATCTATCTTTGGAATGTGGTGGTTCTTAAACTCCACATTGGAGTCTCTAAAATCATAATTCATATTCCTTTTTCCCCCATCGTGATTTTCATGGATTACCTTCTCAGCACCAGGAATCATTTTTTGCAGGAACTTTGTCAACCCTTCCTTCAACCCTTCCATGTATTCTTTTAAACTATTCATGTAACATTTCATTTCTACTTTTAAAAAATACATGTAATGTTTTAATTCTTCCTTTAAACCATCGATCTCCCCTTTAATTTCATATTTTGTTACTCTTTGTTAGAGTCAAATTCATTACACTTGGTCATGTAATTTTGATATATCATGTTGCAATTCTTCCTCTTCATACGTCATATTAGAGATTTCTGAGGGCTTAATAGGTGCAAAATTATTTTGTTTTGGAGGAACTTTACAACCAAATAATGATATATATGCTTCAATATTCCCTTGGAATTACTTCAAACTGATTTTTCATAAAAACATTATGCAATTTACAAAAAAAAAATTCACACTTCTTGTAGGTTTTAGGATCTTGATCTTGAAATAGTTGTAACTCTGTAATTTCAGCTCTCCAGGGTCTAAAATTACATCCTATAATATCCCTCTTAGTATTCTTTCAAATTCCACAAGTGATACCAAAATTTCATTCTTCAAGATAAATCTATGCTCAATATCCCACAATGGCTTGAATATGGATTGGTTCAATAGATTGAAGTTGTATGGTGTTGCACTTGTCACTATTTCGACTTTCAATCCTGAAATTTCAACAAGATTAACTAAAATTTGTTCAATTTTTGTCACTTTTTACAAAATTCAAATATGATGCTTCAAGAGAAAATTATGACTATTTTCCCTTGGTCAGTTGTTTAGGACGAAATTCTAGAGCATGCAGAAACCTTAACTTCCTCGGCTCATATCTCTTAAAATATAGCGAACCAAGATCTTAAATTTGTACACGAATTTCACCAATATTTCAGCTCCACGTGGTTGAAATTTCAAATTCTAAAGCTTCATAGAAAACAATTTAGAGTGAAAAATGCCAATATGGAATGTTTGAAGCAGTAAAACCCTAGAATCCAAAGCTTTGATACTAGTTGTTATGCAACCAACTCACAAGATAGAATAAAAGATAGATATACGACTTTAAAATTATCCTCCTCTAGGGGGAAACCTCCTTTACATTAGATAAATGAAAAATTCTTGGATGATTCAAATTATAATACTTGATTTGTGTATATAGGGGTCTAAGGGGTCATAATATAATTAGAGCCTACATATCAATAATAATGTAATGGCACAACAATAACAATAGTGGGATTCTATGGGGCACAACAATAATAAAAAGGGGGATATATGAGCACAACAATTGCAATATGGACTACAATAACATTAACAATAAGGGGAATATACTAGTATTATAGGGACCTAACACTTTTTTAAATGGAAGACATATCACAATCGCTTGAAGGGTTATTATGTTTTATGCTAATATGGCTACTAGTACTTCATAGATTCTCCAAGTTTTTAATTTTACTATTTGCATCTAGTGACAACACAAACCCTAGGGACCTTCTTTTGTGTGATCAACCTTGCTATTGTAATTCCAACGGGGATGATTGTTGGTTGTTTATTTTTTCACACCATGATTGCATCCTCGGTGGTGTATGGGAATCCAATAGAGGTGAATGCTTTTAGAGTTGAATTGTATAGAAAATATTTTATGTCCAGGGAAAATTTTAAGAACCCCCCCAAATTTACATGTATAATAAATGGGCGAATCCCCATGGTATATAGGAAAAATGGAAGGCGATTTTATCAATAATATGATATGTATATATAATTTTTTAGCGAATCTCTCACTAGGCATGGCGAATATTTTACTCAATTATAAAATCTTGTGTTTATTGAATACACAAATGAAATCATTGCATTTATTTAAAATATCTATGAAATCAAAATTACTGAAATTACACATCGATAACCTAGTGGGTGTAGGATAAAATTCACCCGTGCCATTCACAGAAAGCATGAGAAAAAACCTAATATTATATATAAAACCAAGAAATATTCAAATTCATCACTTATAGGGACCTCGTAACCACCCTGCCAATACACAAGTATGTTCCTGTTTGCAATTCGAAAAATTACCCAAATTACAATCTGTTTACTCCAGCATATGTTGGAAAGTTATAGAAGGATGACTAGTGCAATCAATCCATTCCTTTTAGCCCTGGATTTGTTTCAGTTTAAAACAGAAATATACAAATATACTTGTCCAATGTCTATACTTTAACCATTCACCTTAAGATTTTTTTACAATATAATTTAATAAGTCTATTTAATATCTTCATTATCATAAAAACCAACCTATATCCATCTTAACTCCACATCTACCACTCTTAAGGGGATGAAATCTATTTATCCCTCCGACCACTTAGTAGACCTAGAATTAAGATGGATCTAAGATGATAGAATTTCCCCTTTAAATAGTATATGCTCACATGAATACCATGGTATTACCATGGGTCAATACCATGGGTTATCATAAACCTGGAGCTTAAAAATTACTATTAGTAATTTATAAAAATTAATAAAATAAATGGTTGATTTTTATTTTATTTTTTATTTTAACCATGCTAAAATGTTTAACATACATTAAATTAAAACATCCATTTTTACTCTTGATTAGATCAAATATTTTTTCACTCTATGCTAGTTTGCATATCACGATATTTGATACCTCTCGGGGGTTAGTAGATCCAGAGTAAAGATGGATCTATGCTGGTTTAATTCCCCCATTTAAATAGGCTACATTCCAGGTGAATACCATGGGTCAATACCATGTGCCATTTTGGTGAATACCATGGGTCAATACCACGTGCCATTTTTATTTTTATTAATACTAATATTAGGGTTAATAATGTTTTTTGCATGGTATTAATAACAATCTAGTCCATGGTATTTGTCCCATAGTATTTTGCCCATAGGTTTCACCTAAATATAACGCATTTTTTGAGTGTTCATAAATATAAGGTGACTTATGGAGTAAATATAAAAAATGTTTTATTCGTTTACCATACCTCTCGTTTATTTATATTTTTATTAATTTACCATACCTCTTTTACAAATATGGTATTTGGCCCATAGGATTCACTTAAATAAAATCTCTTTCTCGAGTTTCATAAATAGAACGAGGGTTATGGACTAAATATAAAAAGAGGTTTTATTTATTTACCATGCGTCTAGTTTATTTATATTTTTATTTATCTACCATACCTTTTGAGTAAGTATAAAAAGACGTTTTATTTATTTACCATACCTCCACTTTACTTATATTTTTATTTGTTTACACCTTTGCATGTATATAAGGTGACTTATGGAGTAAATATAAAAAAATGTTTTATTTATTTACCATACCTCTTATTTATTTATATTTTTATTAATTTACAATACCTCTTTTATAAGTATGGTATTTGGGCCTTTGGCCCATAGGATTCACTTAAATAAAACCTATTCTTGAAAATGGGCGAATGGATCCACTTGAATAAAACCTATTCTTGAAAATGGGCGAATGGAAGGTTGTAACTCCTAATTTCAAGGGCTAAATTTACCTTTTTTACCCTCTTCCTTAAAATAAGGTGGGCTATTTGAGGTGATTTGTAAAAATGTACTATGATACAAAATATTCA
This sequence comes from Pinus tabuliformis, assembly GCA_031772625.1. Lineage (NCBI taxonomy): Eukaryota > Viridiplantae > Streptophyta > Pinopsida > Pinales > Pinaceae > Pinus > Pinus tabuliformis. The sequence continues at coordinate 739,676,325 of CM062812.1, read as the reverse complement.
CCCACTAAAAATTTAAAACCCCTTAATTTCGCCAAAGGGCGAACATTCGCCCCTAAAATTTTCTATGTTTATGTCCATATAATGCAGACGCAACTCACAAAACCTTTATAACTCATATGTATTTGCTCGATAATGGGATCCTCCATGTAGTTGTTCTTAGCTCTCTATATTTCCTATATACTCACTAGAAATGGTGGTTTGGATTGGCATTTCTCCTTTGGCAAGCAATTTCAACATCATAATATTCTTTTCGAAGCATCCTGAGTTCACTACATTCAACAATATGCTAGTGACAACAAACATTGTAGGGGATATAAACAATTGGAACTCTCTAACGATATTGTATCTCTCCAATGACGAGTGGCAACGTCTTATTTAGAGGTTTGTTATAAACCTGCCCATGCAAGAGGTTTCTGATATGTTGTGCTGCCATGTTCTTCTTGAATATATGGATTAGGAGTGTCTGAAAAGGATTCCTGTCGTGGTAAATATGTTGGCAACATTGTCCCAAATGACTAGGTAGGTGCCAAATAACATGGGTGTTGTGAACATAAAAATGGGTGGTAACATGCATGTTAAGATAAACATGCCAGTGCAGGGTGCTAGCTATAATGCCATGATCAATGACCTTGTCGATAAGTTCCCCAACACAATCAACATTTTCAGGATCAACAAATTTGATCTTTCTTGTTCTCTAGCACCCAGTGCTACTAATATCAATGTCACAGACATTCTCGTAAAGGTCATGAATTCCAACTTCTTAGTTTCTTTGATGGAGGATGTAGAGAATGTTTCAAACATGGCATCTCTTTTCATATTTTTCATTACAATGATGGTAAACATTTGTATCCAATTGGGTACTAGCATAATCTACAAAGACAAGGCCAAGCATGTGGAAGTGTTGGACTCTATGTTGTTTCTGTTGGGGCATCATGTGTTCACATCCTCTTGTAATCGATACCACGAATCAGATATTGAATAGTCGCTATAAATGTAAAGTGTCCATGAGATTACAGAAGGAAGATGTGAAGTATATGAATAATGATGTCATCAAATTATGGTTGATGGTTCATACTAGAAATCCACAATATATTTTGGGACACTGTGTTTTCTATTGATGCTAGAGCTTTGACATCAATTTGTGTTCTCCTTCTAATATAGTCTACGATTCAATCATCCTTTAGATATTTTTGCTTTGGGTAGTCTAGTTATCTGTGGTCTAACTAGCTTGTTTTGGTGTCTCAAATGATTTCAATCATTGTGGGAAGTGTTGCGTCAGGCTTGATATGGTTCAGTTTCAATGGCTTCTCAGCGTTGTTGGAAACAACCATCTGTGTATTTGTAGCTTCATTTCAGTGGTCATGGGGTCTTCTAGAATGGAGTAACCTGAGTGTAATTTTCTCACCAGAATATCCATCTATTAGATAGGTAATAGTTGTCTTTGTAATTCCACATGCCTTCCTATATCCTTTATGTACGTTCAAGTACGAAATTTTCCTATTCTTTGTAGGCAACAAACTCCAAGGTCTACTTTATTTACCTATGAGATATGTCACCCACTTCACCCAGTTAATATCAAAGGCATATTTTTTCCCTCTATCATTCTCGTTGTTAGGGGTGCCCATGGTGACAAGGTTATCTTTAATGGTTATCTTAAATGATACTTTTGGTTGTGACAAAATAGCCCTCCTGATGCTAAGGTTATGTCATGGTGGCATTATCAAATTGCAACAATGGGAATAAAAAATGTGAAACTTGAGTACTTGGAGGAATCCTTTACAATATCAAATTGAAAATTGATAATTTACAATGACAAGCCACCATATTTTTACTAGACTGACCAGAAAGGGATCTATCTCACCATGGCTACGATTCACCCACAAACCCATGGTTATAGGTCAACCACACAAAACCTTTACCGACGAAGACCATTTGCTAGATTGCACACTATTAGCATCACAGTTGGACCACAAGCATTATAGGGTATCTTTATCCTCATTTATTCATTCGTCATGGTTATGGTTCAAACACTCAAAACACTTTCATCGAAATCCAGTTTCTAGGCCACAAATTATCCATATCACAGTTGGCTCACAAGCATTACAGAGTATCTCTATCCTCGGATCTTCGTGTATCATGGTTATGGGTCAACCACGCAAAACCCTTGTCTTAAACAACACTTAGTTTGCGTTCATCCACAAACCAGTAACTCATCTTCAATAAAATCTTCTTCAGATGTGTCACACAACCTTATATTTAAATTTTTTTTCCTATTTATATATGGATATATTGTGTGATCAGTGAAAATGCATATCAGTTAAATTTGGCACATCATGTATATGAAACTTAAGAAATTGAAGTGGTTTTTTGGGTCATATATATAGTCTCCTTCTTCCTTTTTATTAACCCTCGATTGCTACATATAATACATTGGAGGTTTACTATAAGTTACCATATCACATTGTTTTCGTTCTTGGTAATTGTTATCACCCTATTTTACCTTTAATACTAAGTTCATTACTCTATAACATAGAACAAGGTACGCTTTACTGTTGCATGTTTTTACCTCTACTATTAACTCACTTTGTAATTAAAGTGGCACAATTGTTTAATGGAGGGTACATTTAGACCCTCGAGGAACAACTCTCACTTTGATATCCTCACCCAGAACTAGGGTTAACATTCAACACGTAAACCCCTCGAATCGACCATCACATGATCTTCAAATGGTAACTTGAGCTTGGGGATTTGTCGATGCTGGAGATTCATTTCAGCAATCTAAGGGTGGAGACGCCCGTATTGAGCTAGTAACACGAATTTTTTGGGACCATTTTCTCCTTTTCCATGCTCTATTCACTGGTTTGGTTTCCCTCCCATCCGATTTTTTTTAAGCGTTGCTAGGAGGTTGTCCCTAAGCCTTGGCCATTGTAGTTCCTGGAATTTGTAAGCGTTGATACGTATGTCTAGAATTTGTTGTCCTGGATATCTGGATTGTTATCACCTAGCTTTACCTTTTCGTGAAGGCTACTTCATGGCTTTAGTTCGAGCTAAAGTGTTGGTAAGGTAAATTCCCTTCTAATCAACCTTATATTTATTTCATTTCTTCTTAGTTTCTTAGCCTTTGTAACTCAGAGTTATAGGGTGAATACAACAGGTGGCTCTCTTGCACCTACGTATGGTTACAGGAATGACACGCGTCAAATGTATTTATCTCATACACAAGGTTCCTTATTTGAATCTTCTAGAACTAATGCGCTCGTTCTCCACCAGACTTAGGAATTCTCGCCTCATGTTATTCACAGGTATTTTCCGTTCTAAGAAGGTGATTGAGTCATTTCTCTTTGTGATTGATTTCTGGTTGAGATACTGATTTACTTATTTGTTCATACTTTCCTCACAAATTGGAACCTCATCCTGGTACCAACAAGAGAAGGCTTCTTGTAGTATCGAGTAAGACGTATTTGGTTGACTTTTTTGTTTCTTACCTTTCCCCTCAACAATAAATAAGTGAAAGGGTTTTTTGAGAAGGTTTCAGTGTCCACATTTTTCGTTGACTCGCACAGTAAGGCATAGGCTCTGATGGGCCTCTTTTTTGCGTTATATATATATATTTGGTATGGAACATACCCCTGTAGTTATTTTCATACTAAACGTTTCAAGGGTTTTGTTCCAGGGAGGAAAAATGTTGAAGGCGCTCATAGCTAGGTATCCCTTCTCTATATACCCTGCTCAGCTTCCATTCATAGTTTATTTTAATTTTCACTTTCGGTTTACCTGTTTTCTTTCGTATTTTAATTTAGAGGTATGTGGAAAACAAATCTTGGTTTTATACCCTGTAATTCCCAGCTTTTTTAACCTCTAATTCGGCTTCCATTATGACAGGTTGGTCTTTATGGCACCCCTCGTTTTCTGGTTGATACCTTCAGTGCACCATGAAATCATCAGCTTCACATCTTATTTGGCTTGTTGTTGTAGAGTTTATTATCAAGAGCTAGTACTGTTTGATCCATGGCTCCTCAGAGTAGTGAATTTTGATTTTAATATTTATTTGTATATTGGCTCTCTTCATCACTCTTAAATAACAGTGTTACTGTAACTCTGAACTATAATCTACAACTTGTTTTGTAATATGGGTGAAATTTTCAGAGGGAAGATAAATATCACAATATTCACTATTATATAATACGTTACTTGTCCTAACAATTGTTTTCTGTTTTACAACACCTTTAGTTCCTCTCCCAACCGCTTTTTGTTAACATTACACCCGAGTGTCTATTTTACTTTGATTGATTATTACTATGTTCTGAATTTCAACGATAGTTTTGTTCTGGATGTTACTTCATGTATTCTCTTGGAAGATGCGTTGTAAGTTTTTGGCCTATACTCAACTGTTTCAACGAAAACATATAGAAGCTATGTAGTTATTACCAAGTGGAAACGATTCACCTTGTCTTATTAAGGATTGTGCCCGCTCCTTGGCTTGTAAATGTATTTTCATCACTCATAGTCATGGGATAGGATTTTGCAATACAAATTCTGCTTTCTGGGAGTATGCTTTGTCCCCTATGACCAACCCTTGCGGTTGCATTTTTCGGTTGTCTTCTGGCGTAGCCATTCATACCGGCCTGCGACAGTCTTAGTTGCGACCTATCACCATTTAGGTTTTTTTTGTTATTTTACGTGTGTCCCCAATATTGGATTTCGATACATATGAATCTTTGTTGTTCTAAGAAGTTGTTCTTATTTACGCCATGTTTTCAACATTTAGTATAACATTGTAATATTACTCTTATAGTTGCATTCTGTACTGTATTCTTAACGTATTCGCTAGAGTGGAAAGAAGCAAAAGTTATATTTGTATTTCCCCCAAATGTCTCTTTTTCTAAGTTTCTCATACAATTATTTACTTATTTATTTATTTATTTATTTTGATATTTAGCTGAATCGGCAACGGCGGTGGTATCGTACTCACGTTACACGGGGTCGAATCCCACCGGCTTCTACTATAATAGCGAGGAGGAACCGCCCAGCGTGCAAGGAATGGCTCCTCCTCAGGGTAAGACGGGACTTGAACGTGTGACTTGTACAGTGGCATGGACGACTTAGCAAACCATTCACTAACCAAGAGATCAAACCCCTGCGGGCAAGTTTCTCATACAATTGATTTCAGCGAGAAGTTAAATTACATTCTATATTGTTCATATAGGATTTGTCCAACATTTGTAGAGGATGTTGGTGCATTAAAATGACTATTAAAATCAACCTTAATACCTAAATTAGTTATCAAACTAGGGCAAGTCTGTTTATTTCAAGAGTGTTAAGCATTGTCTATAAAAGTGAACTTAGAGGCTAATTCATAATGAAATGATTTAGAATCATTGCAATGATTAATATCTAATTCTCAAAGTTCAATCCAAAACAATTCTGAAAGAAATATTTAAAGCATTTTCAAATCTACTTTAATTTATTATGCAGAGAACTGGATTGGAATGCAAGTAAAAGGAATCTCTCTTAGCAAATCTATCTAGTATAGACAATAATTCGTTGAGCATGGAAAAAAGCTACAACAAATGAACATCAGGTAACTATTCAAATGTATAATGGAAAGAAATCAACTATAAGTTTAAGATATCTGATAACACTACTTCAGAATGAACAGAAATCAAATACTTAAACTAACCTGATAAATTCGGTAAAGATTAGCATGCAGATGTAGAAAATAGCAAGATCTAGAATCTAGTTTGAACGGAAGAAGTAAATCGTAACAATCAATACTCACAACAATCAGAATAATTCTAATTTCATGAAGTAGCAGTAATAAAAAATTGTAAGAGTAAAAAGATATAAATATTACACAATTAAAGCAGTAAATCTTCTATCGACCAGGCCTAGAGTCTCCATAAGTCACTTTCGAAAGACACCAGAATGTGATTATAGGTAAAACACAATCTTCTTCATTAAACTTGATAATAGAGTTATAACATCACAATAATGAGAGTAATCTTTGTTAAAAATGAATAGTTACAATCTCCAAATTTCTAGCTAGTTGTTCATTTCTCCTATTGGCTTTATATAACCTAGGAAAGACAAACAGATAGAAGCGAATCCTAATCCTGAGGATTTCACAACCTACAATCTTGGTTAATCCTCAGTCTTCTGCTAGCCTTCGTAATTGAGACACTGTCCTTTTTCCTTTCTTGGTCACTGTTGTTCCATCGTTTGAACAACAATCGTTCAATTGATGTTCCTACATATAAAGATAGTGAAAGTTAGTTTTTCATGCCCAGATTTACCCAATTTGTTAATGATCGATTTTATCCAGCTTCTACAATTGTTTCTTCTATATTTATTCCTCAAACAAAGATAAACACATAAAGACAAATGATTAATTAAACTAGTATAAGGACAAAACATACCTTTTCCATGACCCAACATACTCCCTTGCTTACCCTTTTGCATGTCCTTATGAAATAAGATGATTGAGGTGTAGTTGTGTCATAAAATAGATAGGATAAACTTTTTCCTTATACAGCCTAAAATCGTTTTTCTCGTTTAAGTATTGCAAAAGCCTGGCTTACACGGTAATCTGGAAAATTATAATCATTGTAATACCTATCAGTAGGGTACCAGATAATAGGACATATGTAGAAGCATCCAATCCAGTCAGGGCCCATGCTTAGGACCATATTGATCTATCTGTGTAGGCGACTAGTAGGAGCATTAAAATTTCTATACCCAAATGGCTCCCTGTTCTTGACATTGTTAGTGGAACTTTGACATATTTGTCTTGCTGCCGTTAAAGCTTCCCCCTTGATTTCCTAAAAGTATTCCTTTCCTTCCTGTATGATATCTATATGGAGTGGTCCTAATTGAGCCACGACTCCTTTTCATTTCATGAACTATTTATGCTGCACAGAAAGATGTAAGGGTTTCGTTGGTTCTCCCCTAACCCATAAATATATACCATATTCCCTTTTTTGAAAAGTGTTATAGGCTTTAGCCCATTTAACTTGATTGGGAGCAAAAGAGAGAAAATCTTGAAATTGAATATCCCCAATGAAGGGGCCAGGATTACTATACAGTTCATCCTCCAAGAAAACATTATTCATGTATAATTCACATAGAAGTTGTTTTACCTGTTCATTTTGTTCCTTAAAACATTTGACAAAGTCTAGAGTGGTCTTGAATTTCGCTGACTTACCAGCCCTAATAGCTTTAACTTTCAGCAAGAGGTATCTTTCTAACAAGAATAGTGCATATTGGTGGCAGGTGATCGAAAAGACAAAGCATCATAGTAAAGAGAACAAATAGTTTCAATTTTCTCCTTGGCCTTCTGCAACTTGGCTTATGCTTTCTCTAATTTCTTTTGCTCATCTTTGAAGTTGGTGAAAGTCTCATCTTCTATTAGAGTAAGTGCCTTGAATTTCTTCTATAGCTCCTAGTGTACCTGTAATGGTACTACTTCTTCTTTATGTTGAGCCAACTCCTGTTGGGTCCTAGTTAATTCATTCTACAATTTTATGATAACAACTTCCCTTACTGGAGGAACTTAGTGAGGTGTTTCCTCTGTCTAAGTTTCATCATCCTGAGTTATCACTGAATTAGTTTGAACAACAACTTTGGCCACTTCTTCAGAAATACAACAGTCTGCTGGGGAATTTCCTTCAGAATCGGTTTGAACAACAACTTCAATTGTTCATTGGGGCATACAACAGTCTCCCTGGGCATTCTCCTTAGAATTGGTTTGGACATCAACATTTGTGGTGGGAAAGTTTGTTTGGGTCTCCATTGAGCAAATGCAAGGACCTTCAATCTGAGACTCAATATTCTCCAAAATACATTTCTTTGTCTGGGTCCCTATTGAACAATCACAAGGACTCTCATTCTGAGTTTCAATATCCTCCAAAGAACATAGTTTTGTTTGGGTCCCTACAATTTCCAATTCCACTTTCAGTTTTCAAACCATAAATGCTTTCATTAACCACTCTCTCAATTGCTTGACTGTTTTCTTCTATTTCCTGTATTTCTTAGTCAGCCTCCTCAATCTGCCCTTGTATGGTTTCTTCATCGTGGTGTTTCTGATTGGCGGTGGCACAACTGTGTTTATTTCGGGTTCAAGAGGATATGTGCCAATATCAGGGTTATGTTCCAATGGAACAGTATCTCCCGATTGATTCTCATCTTCAAGGTCTTCTTCTACATGGGCTTCTCTCTCAAGGGACTCCAATCGAACAGTATCTCCTGAGTGATTTTCATCTTTAGGGTCTTCTTATGCATGGGCCTCATCCTCTGGGGACACATTAAAATAGTATCCCCTCGTTGATTTTCATCCTCCAAGGTTTCTTCTATAGGGGCCTCCTTCTCTGGGGACTCCAATGCAACAGTAACCTCTGGTTGATTTCCATCTCCAAGGCTTCCCTCTACATGGGCCTCTTTCTCAAGGGACTCATTCATAGAGGGAACTGATTCCCTCTGACCCTCCAAATTCAGGGTTTCCTGATGGATCCCTTTCTCCATAGTATATCACCATATTCTCCAGTACTCGAGCCATTGCTTCCTCATATTCCTACAGAAAATCATCTTGCAAACTTGGAGAGGGCATATGAGATAGCCCTACTTCTTCTGTTGGAATTAGGGTGCGTTGTTGTGATTTTATCCTTGCAGAGCGCCTATGCTTTGTTGGGCCCAAGGAAAAATAAGGATTCCTTCTTTCTCTTGCCCTTTTTGGACCTGTTACCTTTAACCCCTTTTGTTCGGTCTCTAGGTCATCCATGTTTCTATCATTTATACGTGTCTGCACATCTGGTTTTTCTTCTGCTGGGGCTAAGGCGGGATTTAGAAGGTTATCCCAAGTTAATCAATGTTGGGCCAGTCTATGAATTATGATTAACTTAATTAGACCATGATGGTTGATGACATAATGTGGTTCCTGAGCCTTCCTAACCCAACTAGCAATGTCATGAAATAAAGAATTTAAATAAAATGGAAAAGTAATTATAGTTTTTCGCATCAGAATAGCTAATAGTTTGAGTTTTCGAGGTTTTACCACATCTTGATGTCCATCACAAGTGATTTACCTCTAAACAATGGTCACCAATTCCTGCCATGGTTGCTTTAAGGTTGTGGTGTCAATCCAATTGCCTTTATGTACCAATTCTTCATCTGGGTCCCGGAATATTGCAACTGCATCCTGCATGAGAACATGCTTATCAGTTCATCTTGTGCCTTCTACTGGAAGTTCAGAGACTTCAGCTATAACTACTTCATAATATGTTATATTTTTTCCCTTCATCATCGTGCGTCCATTCCATCGATTTTGTGAAAATTCAAGTGTTATTTACTCATGGAATCCCTGTAATTTGGTCAGGTATTGAAGACAACCAACATGCTTAAGAATTTCCCAAGCCTAAACTGATACTCGCAGCACTATAGGTTCACTGCAGATGCCTTTTCCTACCATGGTTGTTATTTCTCCGTCGCTGGTTCACTTTCACTTTTTCATGCACTATTCTCACAATTTTAGAGTTTGCAACAGCACCATAAACTGTATACAAAATGTTAAAGTTATTAAGAGAGCAGTGACATTCTTTTAGAGTTAATATTAAAGGCAATTTTGTTGTTTGTCGCATCAGTAGTTTTTGGCGCATCTTAATAATTAATTCGCTTGCTCTCCATAATGCTTACCTTCCCCCCTCTAATCAAGGAATAGTTTAATAATTATTACGAATGTTATTCATAATGCAGACCTTCCCTCCTCCAACCAAAAAATGGTTTATTAATTATTACGCATGCTATTCATAATCAAAACCTTCCCCCTTCCAATCAAAAAAGGAAGTACATGACCGTAAAGCATGGGAAAAAGGGAAAGGGTGTCGGGAATTCGTAAATGCAGCTGGACAACAATCAAAGGGGTGTAAATACGAGAAAAATGGTGAGAGCAGTATAGGTGACAAAATATTTGAAATGCCCTTAAAAGGAATAAAGTAGAGACTAGATCCTTATGTGAAGAGATAATTTCTTTAGGTGGAAAAGGTGACGAATGCATGACCGGCAATAAGTGATAATGACTGTTGGTATCGATTGACCGGAAAATAATGATATGATGTATATAAAGATATAGTTTACCATGCATGTTGGTTAATTCAGTTGTAAATGTTTTTCAAATGATAAATTCACCTTTAGAAATGAATCAATAGGAAGTAATAGGATAAAGAATATTTTGCAATGTAACATAGCACTTCAATATCACAACCAGAGCCATTGCTGCTAGCAGGCATCCATAGCCTCGATAGGATTTCTTTCTAATACAAAAATGAGCCAGAGTCCTCCTTTTAGTAGTGAGATGGTTTTCTTTTTTATTTCTATAAAGAGACCACTATGCTAGCATGTTAACCAAATAATCATAGCGCCATTCGCTTGGATATAGAAAAGTGATAAGCTCATATCATGATGAGGCCTCCTATCCTTCTGACATTTTTTACTATCAAGAAGGTCATTACCTTGGTGTGGTGGCCATAATGGAATGTCACTTTGTTACATCCTTATGATCAGGGTAGGTTGGCTCGTGATGAGACCCCCTATCCTCTTTAAGAACATTTTTCATATCTCCATGTTTCCATATTTTTATTGTAAAGAGAGGGAGGCTCATTTACTCCTTAAGAGTTAGGGATGGCATGAGAAGTTAAAAAATTGCCAATGAAAGTTATTCTTTTATCCATATATCTTCGTACCAAAGGTAATTTTGAATTGAAAGTGTGAAAGATGAACTAGCATGGTATTTTGATAGTAAATCATTTTATGATATGTCCAAAGAGAAAATATTCAACCAGTCATTATATAGATGAACTAGGTCAGTTTCAGAATAGATATAACCATCAAAGGTTTTACAAGTCATAATGGTATTAATATTACTGTTTTTCTTTTATCTCAGGTACAAATTCCAAACCCAAACATATGCTTTTACTAAGAAAACATGGTAGAGAAAAATGGAAATTTGATAAAAGAAAACGACCGGGGATGGAACAACTATTATTGGTTTTAAGAAAAAAATCACAGTTGTTCGTTCTACCAAACAACCGCTATCCAATTGATAGAACATCAGTTGTTCAACTAAGTAAACAAAAAACACACAAAAATAAATCGGAGATGTTCAATTGATTGAACAGTAAAACATACAAAAAAGAAATCGGAGTTAATCAATTGATTGAAAAACAGTTGTTCAATTGACTAAATAACAAATGTTCAATTGACTAAATGACAGTTGTTCAATTGATTAAACAACAAAACACACGAAAATAAATCGGAGTTGTTGAATTGATTGAACAACAACTATTCAATTGACTGAACAACGCATGTTCAATTAATTGAACAACAAAACACATGAAAAGAAATAGGAGTTGTTCAATTAATCTGAACAGCATTTTTTCAATTGATTGAACAACAAAATACACAAAGAAGATATCGGAGATGTTCAATTGATTTGAACAACAGTTTTTCAATTGATTGAACAACAAAATACACAAAGAAGAAATAGGAGTTGTTCAATCGATTTGAACATTAGTTGTTCCATTGATTGAACAATTATTGAACACACCCCCAAAAAAACAAGAGAAATCCTTGTATTTTCATATTGATTCCTAAACTAAGTTGCAACCAACCGTAAAAATAATATATACATTATTTACAATTGAAGAGAAATAATCTTTTATGAAAATAAAGTTGTCAGGTCATCACTCCCTACAGCAAAAATTTCCATAGTGTGATCATCACGTACCTGTTGGAAAAAAGACTCTTTTGTGAGTGGTTTATGATAAAGATGCACTTGATATCCATTCACCGGAAAATAATGGCTAGACTCATCAATGGTAGTCAAGGTGAGAGTGCCATTAATTAGCGGAAGACTAGGATATCTAGCTGGGTCCTGGTTAATTCATTCTACAATTTTATGATAACAACTTCCCTTACCAAAGGAACCTAGTGAGGTGTTTCCTCTGTCTGAGTTTCATCATCCTATGTTATCACTGGATTAGTTTGAACAACAACTACGACCGCTTCTTCAGACATACAACAGTCTGCTGGGGAATTTCCTTCAAAATTGGTTTGAACAACAACTTCAATTGTTCATTGGGGCATACAGTAGTCTCCCTGGGCATTCTCCTCTGAATTGGTTTGGACATCAACATTTGTGGTGGAAAAGTTTGTTTGGGTCTCCATTAAGCAAATGCAAGGACCTTCAATCTGAGACTCAATATTCTCCAAAATACATTTCTCTGTTTGGGTCCCTATTGAACAATCACAAGGACTCTCAGTATGAGTTTCAATATCATCCAAAGAACATAGTTTTGTTTGGGTCCCTACAATTTCCATTTCCACTTTCAATTTTTGAACCATAATTACTTCTGTTAACCACTCTTGCAATTGCCTAATTGTTTTCTTCTATTTCTTGTATTTCTTAGTCAGCCTAGTCAATCTGCCCTTGTATGGTTTCTTCATCATGGTGTTTCTGATTGGCGGTGGCACAACTGTGTTTATTTCGGGTTCAAGAGTATGTGTGCCAATATTAGGGTTATTTTATAATGGAACAATATCTCCCAATTGATTCTTATCTTCGAGGCCTTCTTCTACATGGGCTTCTCTCTCAAGGGACTCCAATCGAACAATATCTCCTGAGTGATTTTCATCTTTAGGGTCTTCTTCTACATGGGCCTCCTCCTCTGGGGACACATTAAAATAGTATCCCTTGGTAGATTTTCATCCTCCAGGGCTTTTTCTATAGGATATTCCTTCTCTGGGGACTCCAATGGAACAGTAACCTCTAGTTGATTTCCATATTTGAGGCTTTCCTCTACAAGGGCCTCTTTCTCAAGGGACTCATTCATAGATGGAACTGATTCCCTCTGACCCTCCACATTATCAGCAAATGGAAAAGTTTTAGCATGGCCAGGACTACCGGTAGAGGCAGACTGGTTAAGGGAATTATTTTTCCCTTCAGGGTTTCCAGATGGATCCCTTTCTTCATACTATATCCCCATATTCTCCAATTCTCAAGCCATTTCTTCCTCATATTCCTACAGAAAATCATCTTGCAAACTTCGAGAGGGCATATGAGACAACCCTGCTTCTTTTGTTGGAATTCGGGTGCATTTTTGTGATTTTATCCTTGCGGATCACCTACGCTTTGCTGGGCCCAAGGAAAAATAAGGATTCCTTCTTTCTCTTGCCCTTTTTGGACCTATTACCTTTAACCCCTTTTTTTCGATCTCTGGGTCATCCATGTTTCTATCATCTATGCATGTCTGCACATCTGGGTTTTCTTCTGATGGGGTTAAGGTAGGATTTATAAGGTTACCCCAAGTTAATTACTGCTAGGCCAGTCCATGAATTATGATTATCTTAATTAGACCATGATGGTTGATGACATAATGTGGTTCCTTAACCTTCCTAACCCAACTAGGAATGTCATGAAATAAAATATTTAAATAAAATGGCAAATAAACTGTAGTTTTCTACATCAGAATAGCTAATAGTTTCAGTTTTCGAGGTTTTACCACATCTTGACTCCATCACAAGTGACTTACCTCTGAACAATGGTCGCCAATTCCTGCCATGGTTGTTTTAAAGTTGTGGGGTCAATTCTCTTGCCTTTGCGTACCAATTTTTCATTTGGGTATTGGAATATTGCAACTGTGTCCTACATGATAACATGCTTAGCAGTCCATCTTGTGCCTTCTGCTAGAAGTTCAGAGACTTCAACTATAACTACTTCAAAAACTGTTATATTTCTACCCTTCATCATCATGCATCCATTATGTAGATTTTGTGAAAATTCAAGTGTTATTTCCTCATGGAATCCCTATAACTTGGTCAGATATTGAAGCCAGCCAACATGCTCAAGAATTTCATGAGCCTAAACTCATACTTGCAGTACTATAGGTTCATTACAAATGGATTTTCCTCCCATGGTTGTTGTTTCTCCGTAGTTGGTTCACTTTCACTTTTTCATGTGCTCTTCTCACAATTTCAGAGTTTGCAACAACACTGTAAACCATATACAAAACGTTAAAGTTATTAAGAGAGCAGTGACGTTGTTTTAGAGTTAGTATTAAAGGCAATTTTGTTGTTTTTCACATCAGCATTTTTTGGTGGAGCTTAATAATTAATTCACATGCTATCCATAATGCTTACCTTCCCCCTCCAATTAGAGAATAGTTTAATAATTATTACAAACGCTATTCATAATGCGAACCTTCCCTCTTCCAATCAAAAAATGGTTTAATAATTATTATGCACGCTATTCATAATGACAACCTTCCCCCCTCTAATCAGAAAAGGGAGTCCATGACCATAAAGCATGGGAAAAAGGGAAAGGGTGCTGGGAATTCATAAATGCAGCTGGACAATAACCAAAAATGCGTAAATATGACAAAAACAGTGAGAGCAGTATAGGTCACAAAAGATTTGAAATGCCCGTAAAATGAATAAAGTAGAGACTGGATCATTATGTGAAGAGATATTTTCCTTAGGTGGAAAAGGTGATGAACGCATGAGCGGTGATAAGTGATAATCACTGTTGGTATCGATTGACCAAAAAATAATGATATGATGCATATAAAGATATAGTTTACCATTCATGTTGGTTAATTCAATTATAAATGTTGCTCAAATGATAAATTCACCTTTAGAAATGAATCAATAGGAAGTAATATGATAAAGAATATTTGGCAATGTAACATAGCACTTCAATATCACAACTAGAGCCACCGCAGCTAGTAGGCATTCATAGCCTCGATAGGGTTTCCTTTTAACACAAAAATGAGCCTGAGTCCTCCTTTTAGTATTTAGATGGTTTTCTTTTTTATTGCTATAAAGAGACTAGTATGCTGGCATGGTAACCAAATAATCATAGTTCCATTCGCCAGGATATAGAAAAGTGATCATCTCGTCTCATGATGAGGCCTCCTATCCTTCTAAAATTTTTGACTGTCAAGAAGTTCATTACCTTGGTGTGGTGGCCATAATGGAAAGTCACTTTGTTACATCCTTATGATCATGGTAGGTTGGCTCGTGATGAGACCCACTATCCTCTTTAAGAATATTTTTCATATCTCCATGTTTCCATACTTTTATTATAAAGGGAGGGAGGCTCATGTACTCCTTAAGAGTTAGGGATGGCATGAGAAGTTAAAGAAATGCCAATGAAAGTTATTCTTTTATCCTTATGTCATTGTACCAAAGGTAATTTTCAATTGAAAGCGTGAAAGATAATCCAACATGGTATTTTGATAGTAAATCATTTTATGATATGTCCAAAGAGAAAATATTTAACCAGTCATTAAATAGATGAACTAGGTCAGTTTCAAAATAAATATAACCATCAAAGGTTTTTCAAGTCCTAATGGTATTAATATTATTGTTTTTCTTTTATCTCAGGTACAAATTCCAAACCCAAACATATGGTTTACTAAGAAAACGTGGGAGATAAAAATGGAAATTTGATAAAAGAATGACCGGCGATGGAAAAACTATTATTGGTTTTAAGAAAAATAAATCACAGTTGTTCGTTCTATCGAAAAACAGCTGTTCAATTGACTGAACATCAGTTGTTCAATTGAGTAAACAACAAACACACAAAAAGAAATCAGAGCTATTCAATTGATTGAACAGTAAAACATACAAAAAACAAATCGGAGTTAATCAATTGATTGAACAACAGTTGTTCAATTGAATGAATAACAACTGATCGATTCACTGAACAAAAAAACACACAAAAATAAATCGGAGTTGTTCAATTGATTGAACAACAACTATTCAATTGACTAAACAACAGATGTTCAATTAATTGAACAACAAAACACAAGAAAAGAAATCGGAGTTGTTTAATCGATTTGAACAGCAATTGTTCAATTGATTGAACAACATATTACACAAAGAGGAAATCAGAGATGTTCAATTGATTTGAACAACAGTTTTTTAGTTGATTGAACAAAAAAATACACAAAGAAGAAATAGGAGTTGTTCAATCGATTTGAGCAATAGTTCTTCCATAGATTGAACAGATAAATATGGATAAGGGAAAATGGAGTTGTTCATTTGTTTGAACAACAGCTGTTCAACTGGCTGAACAGCAGCTGTTCAATTGATTGAACAAAAATTATTGAACACACCCCCAAAAAAACAAGAGAAATCCTCGTATTTTCATATTGATGCCTAAACTAAATTGCAACCAACCGTAAAAATAATATATACATTATTTACAGTTGAAGAGAGATAATCTTTTATGAAAGTAAAGTTGTCGGGTCATGACTCCCTGTAGCTAAAATTTTCATAGTGTGATCATCACGTACCTGTTGGCAAAAAGACTCTTTTGTGAGTGGTTTGTGATAAAGATGCACCTGATGTCCATTCACCTGGAAAGAATGGCCAGACTCATCAATGGTAGTCAAAGTGAAAGTGTCATTGTTGTGTACCACTTGAATTTCATAAGGGCCAAGCCGCCTTGTCTGTAACTTTCCCAGAAAGTCTTGGAATCTAGAATCATAGAGGGGCGCCTAGTATCCTTTCTAAAACATCTTATTTTTAATAAGACTAGCATTCAACATTTCCCTTTGCTGCTGAATAATTGCAGTGCGTTGTAGAGAAAGTAGTCGAGCCTCATCCAATTAGTTTATTTGTTGAAGTCATTTAGTTTGGGCCTCTATCAAATCAAATCCCACTTCCTTAGCTAATCTGAGAGTCTTTATTTCAAATTCAATAGGAAAGATAGGTTCTTTGCCAAATACAATTTGGTATGGAGAATATCCAGTAGTATTTTTCCAAGCTGTGTGATAGGCCCACAAGGCCTCTGGTAGTCTAGTAGCCTAGTCCCACTGATGTGTCGGAATTGTCTTGGTAAGAATTGCTTCAATGACTTTATTTGTGCTTTCGACCTGCCTGTTCACTTACAGGTGATACAAGGAAGTGACTCTACATGTGATGTGGTGGTTCCATAGAGTGGCTTTAATATTATGTCCTGCAAATTCCCCCCCCCCCATCTATTATCACTTCCCTAGGTAAACCATACCGCACAAATAACCCAAAAATGAAATTAATTACAACTTCTTTTGTAGCTCTTGGAAAATCTATTGTTTCTACCCACTTTGTAACATAGTATGTAGCAGCTAGTATGTAGGCCTTTTGGTTTGATGGTGGATGGAATGGGCCAACAAAATCCAATGCCCATCGTTCGAAAGGATCTATTGCCAATTGGGGTTGCAACGACATTTTGTCATATTAACCAGGATGACCCATCCTTTGGCAGCTATCACAAGCCTGGACATATTTCTTAGCATATTTACAAATGGTGGGCCAATAATAGCCCATTTCTAGTACCTTATGCCTAGTTTTGTGATCTGTGAAGTGTCCTCTGTAGGGCTCGTCATGGCAAGCCTTCAGGATGTCGTAGATTTCATCTTCATGAATGCATCTCCGTATGCACATATCAGACCATGTATGGAAAAAGGTATCTTCCAATCCAAGAAAATCGGGTGCTACATTGGATAATTTGTTTCCTTTCCCTTGTTGTCAAGTGTTTGGGAAGCTTTCCTACCACCAGATAGTTTGCTACATCTACATACCATGGCATTTTCACTGATATGGAAAACAAATGTTCATCTAGAAACTGTCCATCCACTGCCAGCGCATAGTTTATCTTTGGAACCCGAGACCGAAAATTTGCAACTGGGTTTTCCTTACCTGGACAGTCCTTAATGGTGATATTAAACTCCTGCAAAAGTAACAACCAACGAGTCACTTGACCATTTGTAATGGGTTTTTTAGCTAAGTATCTAATGGCAGAATTATTAGTATACAAAAAAACTTGATAGCCAGTTATATAATGTCTAAATTTGTTTATGGCATAAATGACAGTTAGAAATTCTTTTTCTGTTACTTTATAATTAAGTTCAACATGAGTAAGATTTTTGCTGATATAGCAAATAGTGTAAGTTTTTATGTCCTCTTCTTGTCTGAGGATAATGCCTATTGCTACATCTGACGCATCCATGGAGATATCAAAGGGTAGCTCCCAGTTGGGTCCATGCAATACTGGTTCCGTCAAAACTAATTTCTTCAAATTTATAAAAGATGTGTGATATTTATCATACCATTTAAAGTCAACATTTCCTGTTAAAGCATAAAAAGTCGCAAAAATTTGTGAAATTATTTTGATAAACTTGCAATAATAACCTACATATGCAAGGAAGCTATGTACCTCCGTCTGTTTACAGGGTGTAGGTAGTAGGAGAATTACCTGTATCTTTGCTGGGTCTATCTGTATCCCAACTGCAGAAATGTAGTGTCCTAGGATTACGCCTTCCATCATCATCATGTGACACTTGAAATTACTTAAACACAACCTGGTGGTGATGTATTGTTCCAAGCCTTCTCTAATGTTTGTAGCTCTCGATCAAAGTCGTCCCCATACGAGGTAAATTCATCCATGTAAACTTCAAGTCCTTCATTTATGAGATTAGCAAAAATACTGAGTATGGCCATCTGAAATGTAGCTGGGGCATTGCATAAGCCAAATGGTGACACTCTGTAAGTGAATGTACCCCACAGTCAGGTAAAGGTGGTTTTGCATTGGTCTTCAGAAGTGATTTGGATCTAATTGTAGCCGTTGAACCATCTAGAAAGGAAAAGAATTGTTTTCCTTCCAGTGTATCAAGGACTTGGTTAATAAATGGAAGAGAGAAGTGATATTTCTGCGTGGCTTTATTCAATTCCCGATAATCCACATAGATGTGCCACTTCCCGTTTTTCTTGGGAACAACTACTAGCGGAGAGACCCACTTGCTATCCGAAATGGGATAAATAAAATTCACATCCATCAACTTTTGTAGCTCTTATTTTACAATAACTTTGAGATGTGGATTCAATTTCTGTTGAGGTTTTTGGATAGGATGAGCATCCTTTTTGGTGTACATATGATGTGTACATAATTGTGGGTCTATCCCCTTCATGTCTGGATAGTCCTAAGCAAAAATCCCTTTATATTTTTTCAGAACTTGAGTGAGCTTTTGTTTTTTGTCACTATCCAGACTATCATTAATGTTTAAAATCTTCCATGGTTCAATTTCAACATGCTTTCTATTATGAACTACAGTTGTCTTGATATGGTGATCATAAGTATCTTTCAAGGGGTCTTCCAAGGCTTCATTGTCAGGAATTTCTTTTAACATTTGACATTTTACATTATTCACAGTGTCTGGTTGATTAATAAAGTTATTGATCACATCATCTTTAGTCTGATTCTTGAACTCAAGTGCCTCTGCTACTATAAGTGGTGAATGAATACTTTATTCCAAGTATGTGGGTGGTTTTTTATGTATTTTCACAATGGGCATACTTGGATTGGTAGGAGAGTATAGAACCAGATTTTTTACAACATCCCCCTTAGCAATGGTCATGCTCCCCTCATGGTAACCTATGTAAGCATCAGTTGTTGCCAGCCAAGGTCGGCCCAAAATTAAAGGGTTCCCATCTAATCGACTTTTTGGGTTTATGACAAGAAAATCCACTGGGTACTCCCATGAATCAACAGAAACAATAATGTCTTGTAAAGTTCACTTTGGCTGTACCACCGAATGATCAGGGAGTTCTAGTAGGGTGGTGGTTGGTTCCAGAGTTGTGATACCAAGTGTCTTAGTAATTAAGGGTGAAAAAGGGAGACCTATTTCTAAGTTGACCAAGAACAATACTCCTTTTTTCACCCTTAATTACTATGTGGCCCCAATAACCTAGGTCCCATTTAATGTTTCTTCTGCAAAAGTTACATGCACAAAATTTCCAATTTCCTTTATAGTCATTTATGATTACGTAAAAGAAAGTTAAAAGTCCCCTTACTTACTTTTCTATTCTGTATTTGTCACAATAATGGAATGTTGTAGTTTCAAACATGATTTTTTCATGCATAGCTAGAGTGTAGGACAACCTTTTGTCCTTACAACTTTTCATGGTGGCTATATTTCTATCATTCCAGGCCCCTCCCCCCCCCCCCCCCAAAGTCGACTTTGTTGGGTCCTTGTTGGTTTTTTCACCACTTTTTCATACATGTTCATAGCCAAAAAGCCATCAACCTACACCCACAAATTCAGTAACATAAGTATAGTATAACGATAATGACAATAGGTTCCTTTTGTACCTTTATTTACCGCCTATGCCAGATGTCATGGATGTCATCCATTGTTTTTACCGTGATAGGCAAAACATGGACTTACCATTTCCCTTTCATATTATTTATATGGAGGCAATTAAAGGATTACTTAACCTACTTTTTCTTAGGAGTTGCACCAATGAACCGTTATCTTAGTTACTATTTATTAGTATATGAATTAGGCATCAACCATGCTTAACTGAACTTTGGAGTTTTTTTTTAATTGCCCCTTTTCCTTTTATTTGTTCCTTGATTTTTGTTCAGTTTGTCATATATGGTAGGTTCTTGATGAATGTTATGTGTGTTTGAATCCTATATATAATCCATGGGCTCTCTTCCCCTTACATTGCTATGTGCATCCATTGTCTTAACACACCTTATGCTAATATAATTGTTTTCATTCATTCAGGACAAAAATACATCACCCAACAATAGTTAAGTTTGGAAATATTTCCTTCATAGTTATGGCAACACCATTCAAACCTAATGTTTTCATTTTTACTAGTTGTTCTAAATCAACCACTTTTGATTATCATTTTTTGTTTCCATTAGAATATAATAAGTGGGGTTTCCAAAGAAATATAAATACAAATATCTAATGATTATTCCCATACAATTTCGAGACCATTTGTGCCAAATCAAAAGGATTTATTTGTCCCCCACGTTTTTTTTTTGGATCTATTGCACTTCTGCATGCAGGATTCCTGATTTTTACCGTTGGTTTTGGCCATGATCAATTTTACTCTTATTTATTTCTGTATGATGTTGATGGGTTCTACCTCTTTCCTATACTATTTTTATTTTTATCTTTTTCTTGTACCCTCATGTTCTTCTCTTTCTTGGCAAGAAAGGTGCTACTCTTTCTCTTACTTTCCACATGATAGCTCCCAGTTATTCTATCCACTTTGATATTTTGTAGTTGAATTTTCCTCTAGCCCCCATTTTCGGTGATATTCTTATTCTATCTTGTGCTTATATCACCTACTTAGTAGGTTCTTCTAATTTACCATTTCAGAATTTATTCCCTTATTTTCTCATTCCTCACACTATATACTCCCATTATTGATGGTAGTCATACATTTAGCCCTAAAACTTCTAGTCCACCTGGGAATCAACTCTCGAAATTATGTTGATAGCATCTATTCCCTTGATATTTATGCCAATATTAATATTAAATATTCTCAAGAAGACTTCTCATTGGGTATTTATGGAATTATACTACACGGTATTTATAGGATACTTGTTTATATTCCCTTTTTTTCTCCATTTCCTATGTAGTTTATGTATACACAATATGCTCTTAGTTGTTAGAACTAAGACAATTCTTATATGGTTATAGTATGGCTTAAATACAGACACCTATAATAAAATAAAAAAAAATAAAAAAAAAAAAAAAAACTTTTTCCATTTTAATATTAACCATATACATGCATAGCTCGGTTTGGAAATGATTCCTAAAAATGAACATTGTACATCCTTGATTCATAATTTTAATTCTATTTTTTTTTTAATTCTTATATTATTCCCTACACACACCTATATATCTGTGTGTGTGTGTGTTATTTTCACAGTATCCCAAATTCTCTACTAGAAGATACCCATACTTTCTTCTAGACTACACTTCATATGAAATCATTTGTTTATATGGAACCTTTCATTACAAGGTTCTTGTACCACACGCTATGGCTTATTAGACCATAAGGTTGATCCAAGCCTTTTACAACAAGATG
Organism: Pinus tabuliformis; assembly: GCA_031772625.1. NCBI lineage: Eukaryota > Viridiplantae > Streptophyta > Pinopsida > Pinales > Pinaceae > Pinus > Pinus tabuliformis. The sequence continues at coordinate 739,654,404 of CM062812.1, read as the reverse complement.
GTCAATGTTTTCTTTTCCTTAGTATCTCTTTCTAGAACATAATAGTAGTACACATCCTCATTATGTACAATTATGCATATAACTATCATAGGATTATAAATATGTACTTAGGTTATGAATAATAATCTATGTAATCCTATTCTTTAATACCTTTGTTCCACTACAATTTCTTTGGGGAATTCAAGAATGACATGTGTGCATCTACTCTAGCTCTCGCATCTTGGGGTTCTACAATTATCCTTGAATCTATTACATTTGGATGTCTTATGACCAAGAAAAATAATTCATTTATTTCCCACAATCTTGTGCAACTTACATCTCAATATCAACACAGTTTTCAAGATACTATATTTTGTTCCAAAGTCCCAAATCAAACTTCATTTTAGAATAATTATGATAGTTACCGGGTTCGTTCTATGCAAGTGCAATGTGCTTGGTCATAAATATATATATATATATATATATATATATATGACAACCCTCTTATTCTTATATATCCAACCTTGCCTTTACATATATATACCAACCTTCTTTTAAACCATGCAATAGCTTCCTACTTTCATGTGTGTGGGATATCTGGGGATGTCTGTTAATAGAGATTTTGCCTCACCTTGTAAACTTGGTGCTTTAAGACCCAGACCATGCGATTACTCTCCACATTGTCGATCTCGGTTGTAATCTTGGAGGCCAGAATTTATTGGGGTTAGCCAAAAATGACTTGTTCTATTCCATTGATGGTCACACAAATTCCATATCTTCCTCTAGATCTTGTTCTAGTACCTCTAGATTCTCTCCAAGGGATTTGAGTTCTTTTTCAATGGAGTTTTTATGCATATACTCATTTCATATTCATTTTCTATCTCCAGCCATATCATATGACCTTCTTATGCCAATATATAAAATTTATATACATTATTCACCTCAGCTACAACTCAAAATAGTCGAAAAAACATTTTATCCCTTCCATTGCAAATTGGTATGTGGAATAACATTGTTGAAGTTGTAGTACTTGACACTAAAAACAAATGTTTGTAAATAATCTTTAACTAATCCTAGTATACTTATTACCTAACTTACAAACCTTATAATGGTATTTCATTCTTCCTTTTTTATTTGATTCTGCGAATGTACATATATGTTGTTAGTTGTTTTTCTCTTCGTCTTCATAACTGTTCAATATTCTCTCTTTATTAGAAAGTGATTTATTACTAATTATTCAAGTCTTCCAATAATATACCCCTTTGAACAATTATGTTGTTGAAGGTGACGATTCATTTTCTACTCACACCTTAGGTTAATCTAATTGGTTCTCATTTCTTTCTTCTAATTATGGGTTGACCCATAGGCCTTAGTATTGAACCTATAACTCTGGTAACATTCTATCACACACCCATATATTCAATTTTTGTTTTCCTATTTATATATAGATATATTGTGTGATTTGTGACAATGCATATCAGTTAAATGCGGTACATCAGGTATATGAAACTTAAAAAATTGAAGTGGTTTTTCTATGGTCATACCTATACCGTCTCCTTCTTCTTTTTATATTAACCCTTGATTGCTACATTGGAAGTTTATTATAGGTTACCATATCACATTGTTTTCATTCTTCGTAATTGGTATCACCCTATTTTACCTTTAACACTAAGTTCCCTATTATATAACATAGAACAAGGTACGCTTTACTATTGCATGCTTTTACCTCTACTATTAACCCACTTTAGAAATAAAGTGGCATAATTGTTTAATGTTCTAAAGTGGCATAATTGTTTAATGGATGGTACAATTAGAACCACGAGGACCAACTCTCACCTTGAGATCCTCGCCTAGATTTAGGGATCAACCTTAAACACATAACCCCCTCCACTTCACCATCACATGATCTTCACATGATTGCTTGCGCTTGATAATTCGTGGACGATGGAGATCGTTTTCAGAGATTTAAGGGTGAAGACTCCCTTATTGAACTACTAACCCTAATTTTTCAGGATCATTTTCTCCTTTGCCATGCTCTGTTCATTGGCTCACTTTCCCTCTAATCCGAGTTTTTTTTCTCAGCGTCGCTAGGAGCTTGTCCCTCAGCCTTGGTCATTGTATTTTTAGGAATTTCTAAGCGTTGGTACCTTTATCAAAGATTTGTAGTGTTGGATATCTAGATTGTTAGCACCTAGCTCTACCTTTTCATTTTCATATTAGTGGCTGCTACTTCATGGATTTACTACGAGCTAAAGTGTTGGTAAGGTAAATTACCTTAAAATCCGCCCCCTATTTACTTCATTTCTCCTTAGTTCCTTAGCCTTTCTAACTCAGAGTTATAGGTTGAATATAACATGGTGGCTTTAATTCTTGCACCTGTGTATGGTTATAGGAATGGCATGCGTCCAATTTATTTATCTCATACACAGGGTTCCTTATTCGAATCTTTTGGAACCGATTAGCTCGTTCTCCACCAGAATTAGAAATTCGTGTCTCATGTTATTCACAAGTATGCTCCATTCTAGAAAGGTGCTTGAGTCATTATGCCTTGTGACTGATTTCTTGTTGAGATACCGATTTTCTTATTTGTTCACACTTTCCCCGTAGATTGGCACCTCGTCCTAGTACCAGCAAGAGAAGGTTTCTAGAAGTATCTGGTAAGAACTATTTGGTTGTCGTCTTTTTTCTTACCTTTATCCTCAACAATGACTAAGATAAAGGGATTTTTGAGAAGGTTGTAGTGTCCAAATTTTTCTTTGATTCGCACAGCTAGGCGCTGACTGTGACGGGCCTATTCTTTGCATGATATTTTTTTTTTTTTTTCTTGTTTGGTCTAGAACATACCCCTGTACTTATTTGCATACTAAACATTTCAATGGTTTTGTTCCAAGGAGGAAAAATGTTGAAGGTGCTTATAGCTAGGTATCCCTTCTCTATATGCCCTCCTCACCTTCCTTTCGTAATTCATTTCACTTTTCACTATTGGCTAACCCGATAATTTCCGTATTTTAATTTACTGGTATATGGAAAATGCATTTGGGTTTTACACCCTTTACTTCCTGACTTTTTAACCTCTACTTTGGCTTCCATAATGATAGGTTGGTCTTCATGGCGCCCACCGTTCGTTGGTTAACACCTTCAATCCACCAGGAAATCATGAGCTGCACCTCTTATTTGGCTTGTTGACGTAGAGTTTATTATCAAGAGTTAGCAACCTTTGATCCATAACTCCTCGTAGCAGTGAATTTTGTTTTAATATTTATTTGCATATTGGCTTTCTTCATCACTGTTATATAACAATGTTCATATAACTATGAACTATACTCTACATTAACGTGTTTTGTAATATGGATGAAATGTTCAGGGAGAAGCTAAATATCTCAATCTTCACTGTTATATAATACATTTACATGTCCTCACAATCATTTTTTGTTGTATAATACCTTTAGTTCCTCTATGCCAGAGTGTGTATTTTACTTTGATTGATTGTTATTATGTTCTGAATTTCAACAATAGTTATGTTATGGAAGTTACTTCATGCATTCTCTTGGCAGATGCGTTGTAAGTCTTTGTGTTATACTCGACTGTTTCGAATAAAACGTAACGAAGCTATGAAATTTTTAACAAGAAGAAATGATTCACCTTGTCTTATTAAGGACTATACATGTGGCTTGGCTTGCAAATGTAGTTTCATCACTCATAGTCATGGTGTAGTATTTTGCAATATAAATTCTTCTTTCTGGGAGTATGCTTTGCCCCTATGACCAATCCTTGCTGGTGTAGCTTGTGCTTAAGTCTTCTAGCGTAGCCATTCATATTTTCCTATGATAGTCTTAGTTCTGACGTGTCACCATTTATTTTTTTTGGTTATTTTTCCTGTGTCCACAATATTGGATCTGGATACATATGAAACTTCGTTGTTGTAATAAGTTGTTCTTATTTATGGCATGTGTTAAACATTTAGTCTGAGATTATGATAGTATTCTTATAGTTGCATTCAACACTACATTCTTATTCTTATAGTTGCATTCTCAGCTTATTCCCTAGAATGGAAATAAGGAGACATTATATTTATATTTCTCCCAAATGTCTATCATTCTATGTTTCTCATGCAATTGATTTCAGTGAGCTGTTAAAGTACGCTCTATATTGTTGATATAGGATTTGTCCAAAATTTGTACAGGATTCATGTTAAGTATTGTTCTTAGTCAAACTCGTGAGGTATCAACTAAGGTCCTTCTTCAGTTGGTATACTTTCACGTAATAGTTCCCTTACTAAAAACTAGAGCGACGCATATGGATTTTGCTTTAGAATTGTCCCCTATAACTTCTTAAATTTTAACTGGGTTTACACTAGCATCTAATTTAATCATATCATTAAATTGAGGCAGATAGTCCTGAGCTAATTTAATTATTTTCTATCCTACATGAAATATGTTCGGTGGTGGGATGAGCTAACTTCAGTTATAGTATTGTCTCTAAGAAAGTCTTTATAATCCCTTAAATCGTGAACCAACTTGTTATTGCAATACATTTGAGCTTTCAGATTTTAGTTTACCATTTGTACTAATCTATCTAGCAAATCTAACCACATTTGGTTTGAATTTAGAATCATTTATACATATGCCGTAATGCTAGCTTATACATGTACCATACATCGATATAAATTATATCGATATTAACTTAAAATAATATTCTATACTTCCTACCAAATTTGATCCATTTATTTTCCCTCATAACGCTATCATCACTAACTGAACAGAAAGAATAAAAAACTACAATTGTGTATACTTTTGTAGATAACATCCAAGCATCATTGATTTATATATTCTACTCTCTGTAAAATCATTCTAGGGCTAGTACCTAAACGCAATCACGTCAGATCCTTATAGTCTAATTACTCTGTAACTTCAACATTTTTTCCTATTATGTTTACATATAATATTTTATATACTAATAATCCCTCTCTAACACATTCATTATCTTATATAAAACTTCCAGCAATTAAACATTTCGTCAAGTTTGTTACCTAGAATAACGATCAGATGATGCACATGGAAATTGTGACATCTATAACTAAATATAAGCAAGCAAGGTTCAGTTTGTTCTAACCATTCATCTCAATAATAATCTCCAAAATATGTAAATGAAGTATAACATAATTTCACCTAACCATAATTACTGTGTGGGAAATAATTAGGAAATAGAGCCCGTCCACCCAACCGTGAACAACTGCTGCTAGTTCTCCCCGGATCTTAAGATCTTGTTGTATTCTGGAATCCCCCCATGCATTCCTGGTGGTTTTATTCTATATATTTCTTCCCCCTAACATATTTTACCAACGTCTTACTTTTAACGTCTCCCAACCTTTTTCCTTTGAGTATTTTTGTTTTTGTTATTTTTCTTTTCTTTTCTTTAAAGCATGCTTTTCTTTCTTACAATAGTTTATTCTACTTTACTTGGTTTTTCTCTCCAACTAAATGATTAGCATAATCTTTCTCTCCCGTTATGTTAATTTAATCTCTTTTACTTTTCTAGCAAGGATTTTTTAGGAAACTTTTGGGGAAGATCCATTATATGGACTTGAACACCATAGTTTTTCGAAGTTGGAAAAAAGTCTTTTACACTCTAATGCTATTCCTTGAATATTCCAAATCAATTTATTTATAATAATATAATTACATTATGACATAATCCCATCATGATTTTCCTCACCATTAATTTCAATAATAGTTCAACGTTTAAAAATAATCATGGTCTAAAAGCGTATTCATAGGAGTATTACAAGAGCGGACTTCACACAATGGAGACTAATGGCTCCTAAGCGTATTCATAGGGGTATTACAAGAGGGACTTCACACAATGGAGACTAATGGCTCCTAAGGAAGAACGATTGATCTGAATATAAAATGGGGATAACCAATGGTATCTACCTATTGTATTTACAACAACGGTATCATCCGAAGGTATTGTAACTTATAAAAAATATATATTACGAGCCTAATCTGCATAATGTAGTGGCCAATTCGTTTTTTATTTAAAAAACGGCCTTAGAATGTTTCTCTTCCCTATGTATTCAAAATATTGTGTCGTTTCTTTCGTTTCTCATTGTTCACGTTTCCTAAAGTTGAGCCCCTCCCAAGTTTCGGACCAGATGGCCTCAAAAACAAAAATAGAAGACATTCAAACTATATGTAAGCTAATATATCTAGAAAGAAAATATCTCAAAAGTGAAAATTCAAAGTAAAAATGGTAACACCATTAAAAACTGACACGTGGATTCATAATATCCTTTGTAAGCAACTTTTCATATGAAAAATCCAATATGGGGTGTGAGGAAAGAAGGAACAAGGTTGTGTGTTTGTATATGTCAGTGTAATTTATACCTACAAAAAAATCACCATCTATTAAATAATTAATATTCAAAGAATGTAGTTGAATGGTTAATGACCTACTTCAATTGATCTGCTAGAAACAAAATAATATTAAATATTTAACCTTAATGCTAGATCTATCTTTATTAACTTTTTATGATTAGGATTTGCATATTCTAATGAAGGCATGTAAGTGAAAGGGGAAATTTTAAAGTAACTCTTTTCCTTTTTGTTGTTGTGAATCATATTGTTTTATATTTCCTGGAAACTAAAATTGCTATAATTGGATTATCATGTTCTTCCATTATGATGTAAAATAATAAATTATAAGAAATCATGAGTATAATATGAATAATGGAATGATAAATTGACTATAACAAAACAAACTTTTTAGATAAATGAAATTATAACTTTATATTTTGTATCTTTCTTCCATTTTTTATATTTTCCCGGTATGATTTTAATCAAATACATAAGAAATAACTGAAAATGCATAAGAAATAAATAAAAATACTTGAAAAATACATAAAAGTAACATCTAGGACATACTATTTTCTAACCACTTTATTTCATTTAAATTTGCAAAGAAAATTAACTCTAAAAGATAGAAAACAAGATCACATTAAAATGAGATTATAAGTGAGAGATTATAAGTCGCCCTTAGCTCTTGGTTAAGAATTAATTTAACATTGTATGTAGTAAGAGAGGAAATGTGAACACATTGTAAGTAAATATGAGGGGAAATTGGAAATAAGGTGTGGGAGTAATAGAAAAAATCAAATTTTCCTCCCTTGGAATGAAAGTAATTTGAAATGAGTGAACATGCTTTGAGATATATGTTCCCAAACTAAGGAACTTTGACTTATCTCTCCATTCAAATCTTTAATATCATAGATAAAATCTAGTATATTTGATTGATAAACTCATAACATTTGAATTATGAATTTTTCACACATAACAACTCCTTTTATTACTTTTGCATGGAAACCATGCCATCATATGTTGTTTTCTGTACCTATGTTATAATGATGTAACACTTTCAATTTATCATTTTACCATGTCAATTTTTTCAATACTCAACATTGTACGAAAAAACAAAAAAAGAAATATATATATATATATATATATATATATATATATATATATATATATATATATATATATATATATATATAGATATATATTAGCTGAGGGTCGCATATCGTAGTGGATCCCCTATGTCCAAGTCATATTAGACCACACCCTTAGCTCAAATATCGACATAATTGCATTGTTATCTTAATGGTGAAAATCCTATGAGCCTGGAGGGTCATCCCACCATATGTCACAATAGATCGGGCTCTACCTATTGCACTCCACACACATCATTTTCATGGTCCAATGGCCCGATGACCAAGAGCCAATGAGGTCAGTAGGCCATCCAAAGAGTGGTACCATATGGGGTGTTCCATAGTATTAATGGTTCACAGGAAGGGTGGGACCACAATAAATTAGGGCCATCCATGTACATTGATAGTATTGAGGGTGTTTAGTTTTCCCCTTCCCTCATATCATTAAACCTCAATGGCACTAGAGGCCCCGCAAGTTGCCGACCTTGGACACCCTTTGATTGCATCATTTGGAGTACACCACTTTATAATGAGGACTATGATAACCACTAAAAAAAAAGTGGTCACATGCATAAATGACCCTGATAAACAGGAACATTCTCATCAACTGATGCTAACACCACCACCCACCAATAGAGGTATAAGGAGTGTGAGGAGCATTGAGTGGTGGGTGGTGGGCGGTCTCGTCAGTAAATGGACTCAAGAGTAATAAAACATCCCCCGAATTCAACGATTCCCAATATAGGGACTTGGAATTTTTCCTTTCCTTGAAGATTTAGCACCCCCTATTATCTATCATATTCTCCTAGTTTTAGAAATTAGTGAATTATGGGATAAATATTCATTTTCATTATTGAAGAAGTAACTACATATGTTTTTGGATATTCAAGCGTGTGGGTAAAGGGAAAACATATCAACCAATTTATTTAATCTAGTATGCAAATTTGCATAGGGGAAAGGATGTTCGGTGCTCATAATGGTTCTAAGAGTTATAGCCCCTAAAATTTTTGCCATAGAGCTTCGGAAGTGTACATTTTTTAAGCAAAAACAAAATCCTTAGACCAAAGGTCTTGAAATTTCTAACTCATCTACTATTAATTAGGTTCATTCACTTATTTCTCACTTTCAAGATGTTAAAATGAAATTATTCTATCCTTATCCACATAGAATCATGCTATTATATTTAAACAAAAAATTATGTCAATAAAAGGAATTAAAAAGTGAATATGTTGTTGAATTCATATGCATCCAATTGTTCCATGAAGGAGGTAATCCATGATGAGGCTCATTATTAGGTAAATATATGGACCTTAAATACACCTCCAAGCTTACTAAAATCAAATCTTATCATAATTCCTTATATGTTTTAATTATATTTTGCTTAATGAGATGAGTAAAAGTAAGATGTTATGTCTAGTGGTCTAATGTGTATTGATTGCATATTTTTGGGAGAAAATTATGCCAAATTATGGCTTACTAAGGTGCAAGAACTCGAATGAGACAAGAAGGAGAGAATATAGGAGATGGATTTTCCTCATTAAATCCTCACTCATTCGAAGATCCCTCAATTAAATCACACTAGCTCGGAGTTGTAGGCAGCAGAGTCATGAGGATCATTGGCAATTGAGCCAGTGATAATTAGGAACCAGTTTATCTTGAGATTGGGAGCCAAGCCTCCCTAGATTTAAGGAAGTTCTTGGCAACTTTAGTTGTATAAATAAGGATTCCTAGAGACTCATTAGGATTTGGACTTTTTATGCAAGATAAATAAGCATTTTCGAGTTGAAGGATTCTGACAAAACATTGTTATGTATTTTTTTTAGACGTTAATGAAAATGAGCATTCCCTTAATCTAGCACTGAGTTGAATTAGAGGGTTGAAGCTCTTGGGTTAGGGCCCAACTCTAGCAGTAGAGGTTCCTCTTATTGTACTTGTATGCTTAGGTTATTTCATAGATTACTTCTTGAATTGATTATGGCATTGTTACATTACAAGTATTGGTGAATTTGATTAGTTTGCTTCCATTTGTGCATATATTTAACAATATCTTTAGAGAGATAAATAAATACAAAAAAGGTTGATACATGTGGATCTTTCCTCATTCCTCCCTTCACGGACCATGGTTTGAGGGAAGACTCTCATTCACCCCAAAAAGATAGAATTCTGGTTTCTTAAGAAATTTATGGTTTTTCTGCTAATTAGGTCAGCATCTTTCAGTCTTCAAAGGTAGATTGGAGTTGTCATTTCTAATATCTTAAGCTTTGTATTACATTTCATGGTGTTTTCACAATAGGATGCAAGTATTTCCATGCATGAACTAGGCAAATGAATCATGAAATTATGTTTTCTTATGTTGTTGGAAATCTTTCTTGTTTTGACATGATTTATGGCTAAATGTAAACAATGATGTGCATATTGAAAGAGTTCAATAGTGAAGGAAGACCTCATATCAACAGCCTTAACCTAACCTCACCCATCCATGATCACCAAAATCCAGCAAATCCATAATCCAAGTTATCATTTCATAAGGACAACTTTCCATACTTTTTGAGAAAATCCAACCATCATACAACTTTGGTTTGATTTCTGAGGGATTCCTAACCACTTCCTTGCATGATTCCTTCAATCACTCACCTTCCCTAAGCCTTATACCACTACCCAAATCTCTCCTCATGATTTAAGCTTGTTCCTGTAGGAATATAGGGGATCCTGTAGGTGAATTAGGACATCCTGTAGACATCTTGTAGGACGACCTGTAGTGACCTGTTTTGAGGCTGATTTGTGAGAAACGCATCACGAATGATAGGATAAGACCCATGCTTTCCTCCCAAGCCATCTGACCCATCACAACCATCTCTCTCCACAACTAACCCACCTGCCATACAATCAACAAGAATTAGCATTCATGTTTTTACAAAAATACAAAAAGAAAATGGTTGTTATGCCTATTCATATGAACAACAGTTAAGTGTTCAATTAGATCATATTGCATGATTAGGTTAGTTAGGGTTTCACATATGTTAACTTAGAATTCTTCTTAAGCAAGGTATCTTAACAAATAGCTAAATGAGTGATGTCTTTTGAGCATCTATTTCAGTATTTCTTTACTACAGTAGGTAGCATTTCAATTCTCTCAATTAGGGTAAAATTCTCATTTCTCAATTGGTAATCAAACTTCTTCTAAATCAATAGAAGGTTGGTTTGAGAAACCCTAGTGGTATATCGCCCAGCTCAGTAGTGACAAAAGAGTGGACCCATTGCATCTATTTGTGTATACAACACTGTCACCTCCAAGTTTGTATGAACCCCGGGTTGATGAAGTAAAGATGGTATCCCCAAGAGTTGCAGCATACTTGCTGCAATACAGGTACTCATCACTTTTTTGCACCATTGTCGGGGAGGTGTCTGAGTAGATTAGATTTATGCTTTCTTTCTTCCATTTATTATCTCTTTCATTCTTCTATTAGTTTCATTTGTGCATGCTAGTTGTAAGTTGGTTTTCTCTCCTTTCCATTTTTAAAGTGATTTCATTCAGCGGTTAGTTTCAATTCAGTTTGTCTTTTTTATTCTGCAATTAGTCTTAAAGCTTCGAAAAACCAAAACAAAAAAACACTTCTTTCATGCCTCGTAGGAATAGGGATAACTTAGGAAAATTTCTACCAAATACCTCCACCACTTCAAACAACCAACCTTCCCTCTTCTTCGGTGGCTATGAATTAGAGGACCCCTTAAGAGAACAACTGTAGATTTTTGAACAGCCTATAGGGGAAGAAGAAGAAGAACCCATTCCAACTGACATAATGGCTGAAAATAGAAATGAAAGGGGAGATAGAGAAAGAATTGAGGGTGATTTTCCCATCAGAGAAACTAATGGGGATGCCAAGATGAAAAACATAAGCCCCTCTACTCTTTCTCACTTCCATGGCCTGACCTCAGAAGATCCAGATACTTTCTTATTTGAATTCGTTGTCATATGCATAACTTATGATTACACCAGTGATGATCAGAAGTTGAAATTATTCCCATCCACTCTCAAGCATGTAGCTCTTCTTTGGTTCATGGGTTTACTTGGGGATAGTATCACCACCTGGGCTCAGATGCAACAAGCTTTCAACAGTAAATATAGAGACTATTGCAGGTCCAAAGACACTAAAGAGGAAATTTTGGAATTACCTTGGGGCATTATGAGTCCTTAGAGGATTGTGAGGAAATATTCCAGCTTAGCTACAAAAGGGCCAGGTGCACACTTGATCCTGAGTCACTTAACCTAGTCCTACTCAAGTGGGTCAAAGGAAGATCTCCTAGATACCCTAAACCTACTATCAAGAGGGGACATCTACCAGCTACCCTATGAAGATATCGAAACCATTTTTAAGAACCATTCTAGGGTAGCTAGGAAAAAAGTGTAAGGGAAGTCAAACAGTGGCCAGCTCATCGTCTTCCAACGGATCTATATTTAAAGGTGAAATTGGAAACATGTTGGAAGATTTTAAGAGTGAAATGCTACAAAGCCTTGCCCTACAAATGGACACTATGCAAATCAAGAGGAAGTAGGAGGAAGCAGAGAGAGCGTTAGCCATATTCTACCTAAGATGCACAAGGAGGCACCTTTGGAATGAATGTCCATTAAACCTGATAGAAATCTTCTTGGTCTATGAAGAAAACCACTCCATAGACAAGTGCCCTTCTCTGCCTAGACGAAAACTTGTGTATCAAGGAACTGAAGGGGCGACTGAACAACTCTACTACATAAATCAAAGGAGGCCTCATGGGCCTCGACCATACCAGTAGGGCATGCAAGGGTTATCCTATGCATATTACAACCCTAACCAAAACATATCCATTCCCTTTTGGGGTCCCCCTGCTCATCCCTCCTAGTCTACACCTTCTCCCTCGTCTTTTGCACCTCAGTACCATTCTCAGCAAACCAACCAGCCATTTCAGCCATATACTCCTCCACAACCTCAGTGGAATGCACCACCCTAGGGCTGGAGGTCCCCATAAAATGATGCTCCACATTTATTGCCTTCACCTCCTACTCAACCACATATTTTACACCTTGCTCCACCTAAACAACCTCAGATGCCTACCCAACCAAATCTAAACCTGAACAACAAACAGGCACAATAGGTCTACAGTTGAGAGACATCCTACCCTGCTGATGCTGTGGAAATTTAGGATATCAACCTTACATTTGGGAGAGTGCTCTCGAATAACCAATCTCCATCTCCACCTAGGGAGAGTGGGGAAGAAAGAGAGGAAAGTATGCCTAGAGTGAATCCACCACCCTTTCCTGAAAGATTAACTCATCTAGTCTAGCCTACCCTAGAAGAGAATGAAATTCTGGGTGAATTGAAAAATATATGTGTCAAAATCCCACTTCTCCAAGCCATCAAAGATTTACCTATTTACAAAAATCTGATTAAAGTGAAGTTTTTCAAACATCCAGGGAGGTGGAAATGACACACCCCTACCATTAATATCATGGGATAGTTGTCTGACTTAATGTTGGGGCAAGTATCTACCCAAAGTATTTAGACCCTGGGAGCCTTGTAGTAGATGCGAACATCAATGGCACCATTGTCCTACATACCTTGATTGATCTTGGGGCTACCATTAATGTAATGACTAAGGATACGAAGCTCAAGCTAAATCTCCAGGGTTCATTAAGAAAGACCATGACTGCCTTGCAGCTTGCAGACTAATCCATAGTAGCCCTTGAGGGGATTGTTGAGGATCTGATGGTCTCCATTGACTTCTGGCAGTACCCTGCAGACTTCTTAGTTCTCCAACATAAGACCAAATTTGATGGTTATCCTCTCAGACTTGGGAGGTCATGGTTAGCCACTGTCGATATCTACATCAATTGCAGAGCTAGAAATGTGACTATAAAAAATGGGCATATATCCAAGCAGTTGGTCATGTACCCTCCTGCTCAGCCATGTTTAGAACATGATTTACCTTTATGGCTAGAAGAGGAGGAAGAAGATGAAGTCTACTCTTCCCAACTCTGCACCCTAGAAACTTCCATGGGAGGAGGAAAGCCTGATGAAGATGATTTGATTGAACACATCCTTCAAAATCCAACTCCCAACACCTTGTCTCTAGAGGAAGTAGTGAAGGAAACCAAGAACAACCATCAGATTGATCTATACTTAGCTTATTCAAACCCTAATCGTTTCAAGATAATAGAATTCCTCCATGAAAGAACACTGAAAATCAACCCCTCTCTTTTTGTACACCAAGAAGAAGAGTTATGTAATATGCTAAGAGAGAATTTGGATGCCTTTGCTTAGAATTACAAAGAGATGAAGGGAGTGCACCCCTCGGTGTGTACTCACCACATTTATATCAAAGAAGGTTGCAAACCAGTCTGACAACCAAAAAGGAGAATGAATCAAGCTCTTAAGGATATAGTCAAAGAAGAGTTGCAAAAGCTATTGGATGCAGGATTCATCTACCCTATCTCAGATAGGGAGTGGGTGTCTACTTTGTTGTTGGTTCCAAAGAAAAGTGGAAAGTGGAGGATTTGTGTTGATTACAAAGAATTAAACAAAGCAACAAAGAAGGACCATTTACCTTTGCCTTTCATTGACCAAGTGTTAGATGGCCTAGCAAGGAAAAAGTTTTTCCCTTTCTTAGATGGGTTCAATGGGTACAATCAAATCTAGACCAACCCAAAGGACCAAGGTAAAACCACCTTCACCTGTCCTTGGGGTACTTTCGCTTATAGGGTCCTTACTTTTGGTTTATGCAATTCCCCTGCCACTTTCCAGATGGAAGTCCTAAGTATCTTTGCCGAGCTAGTCCATGATGAAGTAGAAATTTATATGGATGACTTTACACCCTATGGGTGTAATTTCCAGGAGAATCTCTCTAACCTAGGTAAGGTGCTGAACAAATGCATTGAAATGAACTTATCCCTTAGTCCTAAAAATTGTGAGTTCTTGATGACTGTAGGGACTATTCTAGGTCACACAATATCACATGAAGGACTGCAGGTAGACCCAAATAAGATAGCCATCATCTAAAGGGTCCCGACTCCACAAAAATGGATGGATGTCAGAATTTTTTTAGGTTTAGCCAGATACTATAGGAGATTTATAAAAGATTTCAGCAAGTTAGCTTCTCCTTTATTTGGTTTATTGGCTAAAGACTCTAAATTTTTAAGGTCAGAAAGATGTCAAGAAGCCTTGGATACCCTAAAGGACAAGTTGACTATTGCACCTATTCTCCGAGTCCCAAATTGGGCTCTTCCTTTTCATATACATGTTGATGCCTCTCACAAAGACATAGGAGCATATCTAGGCCATATAGATGACAAGCTACCTTATGCGATTTAATTCACTAGTAAGAATCTATTGAAAGCCAAGCTAAACTACACAGTGACTGATAAAGAGCTCCTAGTTGTTTTGTATTCATTCAATAAATTTAGGCATCACATTATCGGTTACCAAACATTTGTCCATAATCACCATGCTGCAATTAAATACTTCATGAACAAACCTGATATAAATTCCCAAATTATTAGATGGTTACATTTATTTCAAGAATTTGATTTAACTATTATTGATAAACCTTGTAAGGAGAATGTTGTTGCAGATGTTTTTATCCAGATTGACTTTACCTGTAGTGGTGGAAGGAATGGTTGATGATCAGTTACCAGATGAACATTTATTCACCATGTGAGTTCTGTCTCCATGTTTTTCTGACATAGAAAACTACTTGGTGTCTACACAGTTTCTACCAAACTTGTCCTCCAAAGAAAAGACGAGGAACATAAGAAAGAGCACCCCATTCACTTGGATTGGGGACAATCTCTTCAAGCTAGGTCCAGATCATATTCTAAGAAGATGTGTCAGGGAGGAGGAAGTCTTTGAGATCCTCTTGACCTGTCATGATGGACCTTGTGGAGGTCACTTCGTAGCCAAAAGAACAACATTCAAGGGATTGCAAGTTGTTTATTACTGGCCCACTCTTCACCAAGATGTGAGGAGGTATACCAGTCAATGTGATTAGTGCCAAAGGATGGGGAAACCTACCCCAAGGGACGAGATTCCTCTGCAACCTCAAGTGACTTTCGAGCCATTTGACAAGTGGGGCATGGATTTCATTGGGTCCATTGACCCTCCATCCAAACAGATGGAGTACATCATTGTGTGCACTGACTACTTAACCAAGTGGGCTAAACCCAATGCCATCAAAGAAGCAAAAAAATAAAATGTGGCTAAATTCTTAAGGGAAAATGTGTTTTATAAGTTTGGGTACCCTAGGGAATTGGTCACTGATCAAGGAAATCAATTTACATCTCACATGATTGAGAATTTGTTAAGCCATCACAATATCAAACACAAAACATCCACTCCTTACCACCTAGAGGCTAATGGGCAAGTGGAGGTAACCAACAGAGCACTAGAAGGCATTATGACCAAGGTAATTAGCAGCAAGAGAAAGGATTGGGAAGACATATTAGTTGAGGCCACCTGGGCCAACAATACCACCTGGAAGACCACCACTAGATTCACCCCTTATGAGTTGGTCTATGGGAAGAAAGTCCTTGTATCCACTGAATTTGAATACAACACCTTAAGGATGGCAACACAACTGGATCTGGATATCACCAGGACACAACAAGAAAGGTTGCTTCAGCTGAATGGGTTAGATAAATTTAGGATGTAGGCCCTCCTACATAAAGTTCAAAGGAAAATTTGGCATGAAAAAAATATAAAAGATAAACGGTTTGAAGAAGGTGATTGGGCTTTCTTTTATGATTCCTGGTACAAGGATTTTAAAAGTAAGTTAAGGACTATATGGTTAGGGCCTTATGTAATATAAAAGTGTCATGATGATGGTGTTGTGCAGATAAGAACCATTGATGCAGAGGCTATCCCTTTGCTTGTCAATGGGTATAGATTAAATATCTACAAGAAGCCCTTGTTAGGGCAAGAATTCATGAATAGCATCAACAAGACAGTTATGGTGGTCGAGCAAGTCTTAGCTTCCACCACACCAAGTCCCTGAAGAAGAAAAAAGAAAAAAGGTAAAAAAAAAAAGGAAAAAGAGAAAAAATAAAGAGACTCAGTTGAAAACCTCCATGAGGCACCTGAGTCCCACTGTTGGGTTGAAAACCTCCTGAGGAGGCCCAAGGGTGTCTAAAAAATAAAAAAGAGGAAGAAAAAAAAATCTCTGGGTCAAAACCTCTTGTGAGGCACCCAAGGCAGGAAACTAGGATGAAAACCTCCTTAGAGGTAGACAAGCTATTTTAGAAAAGAAAAAAATAAGAAAAAGAAAGAAAAAGAAAAAAAGAGAAAAGATACAAAAGATGGAAATTTTGTTTTGCGGTTCAATAAGAGGAGGATATGCACAACATAAGAAGGATAGAAGGACCTCCAACAACCATCTTTTAATCCACCCATCTCACATCTTCCACTATTCACCTATTCTTCCACTTATAAACCCCTCCAGCTCATCTTACACAAACTCTGTGTTTTCTACAGGATTCCCTGTAATCCTAAAGGAGTTTCTTGTAGGAATTACAGTGACCTCGAAAATCACAAGAAAGGTAGTCTGAAATCAAAGGGATGAAACAAGTTTGTGTTTGGATGAAAAACCATAAACTCCCCCACATCATAGCCATTCCTTTCATCACCATGTCACCCCTACATCCATCAAAGAAATCATTTCAAAAAAATACAGATTACAAAAATAAGAAACAAAAAGAAAACAAATAGAAGAGAGAGAGAGAGGAGGGAAAGAGGACCCATACTTAGACGCAAATCTCTCAATGACCATTCCCTACCACCCTTCTCTACTCATTTCAACATCCCTTATGCTTCAGAGTTGAGAAAAATTATAAAAATTAGGGGAGAGGCAGCTACAGGAAATCCTGTAGGAAATGCAGTAGCAGCCTATCCCACAAAGAAAACCACACAGCTTGCAGCCATATTTAGAGCAAGGACTCCAAGGATGAAGAAGCTCCTCCAGAGCTCAGCAATAGCAGGAAGATAACTAACATCACTCTCCAGCACCTGCACATCAAAAGAAACAAGCATCAAAAGAGGACAATACACATAAAAATATGCAACAAAAACAGAGCAAAGAGGCATCACTCTCCACCATGCATCACCAATGAAACACCTTACACATAGGTATGTCATCTTACTCATTCTTTATCGTTACTATGATATCATCAAAACTATAGGATTATGTGAGAGTTGATTTTATAACTAAAGGTGGCCAGTTAACTTGGCCACCTTCGGCTAGTCGACGAGAAGAAAACAGTTAGACCACTCCACACGTGGAAAAATTCAAATCAAGAGGTAAAGGTAATAAAGCAAAAAATGGTCAAGGTATTGAGGAAAGGTGTGGGAGACGATTACGAGGTAAGGTATAATGATGGACTGATAATGAGACCAGTGGTCCAAATGGAGGTGCTTGTACTTGGACAGCCAACACACCACCCCACACGATCATCCATATATGGAAATAAAACATTGATTCCCATACAAAGGGAGAAAAATATACTTTGAGAATTCATCGAATGAATAGGTTTCTTTCGGCCTTCCTGAAGCATCACCTACAGGAAATAGTCAACATCTACAGCACAGGAAACCTACAAGAAGCCTACAGGATATAGAGGAATCAACCTACAGGGTTGTCAGTGGGCACTAAGGGAGGTCAAATCAGAGTTATCCTCACAAGAACATGGAAAACTAAGGTAGGAGCCATACCCTCCATGTTTTCCATTTGAAAAGAAAAATAAAATCCTCAATTTGGGTAGGAAATTGCAGTGCATCTCAAGATAGGAGAATTGTATTGCATGTCACTAAAATTTAACATTCAAAACTCCCTCACCTACCAGAATTCTTGAATTGTATCCACACAACCCTCTACAATTACCAGGGAAAGATGACAAGAGGTTTCAACAAGAGAGAACCCACAAACACAGCAAGGATCCACCAGCATCCTCCTATGGTGGAAATTTTCACAAGGCATCAATGGATGGGGTTCCTTGAGAGGATGAGAGGATATGATGATGATGTTGAAAAATAATTTCCTTCTCACTCATACCCCTCACTAGGACCAAAGCCATTGCTGTGGTGAAAGGTTTATCAGTAGAAATTACCCCTGAAGTTATAAGCTGAATTACTACACTCCCTTTAGGGTTACCATGGAGAAAAGAAGACAAGGCTAACAAAACCCTTGCAAAGAAAGGCTTCTTTTTAGAATGAGAATAGCCAATGGAAGACAAAAATGGCATTAGAAGGGAGAGCATTCCATACCCTTGGAATCAATTTAGTTACCACCTCATTAAATACATTTCATGTGAAGGGAGATACAGTGTATCATATGGATATCACTTCAAACACCTCCAAGAACTGAGATTTGGAGAGAACATACCTCCTTAAAATAGATTGAGTATACCCTATTTTCTTCTACAATCAATGGTAGACATGAGAATCATAGTGAAGGAGGGAAAACATCAATAACTAGCCCATCATGGGTTGATCAAACTCTATCTTGAAGATTCTCTACAAAACTTAAGACTTCGTATTGCATGGACAACCTTTACATACATGTAGGTAGAAGGAGAAATTCAAGCTATTGAATATGACAAAAGCCCCACTGCTAGTGAGAAAGGAGAAGAAACAGAGGAGGAAAATGAAGAAGAAATAGAGGAGGAAAATGAATAATAAATAGAGGAGGAAAACGAAGAAGAGAAAAAGGAGGAAAATGAAGAAGAGACAGAAGAAGGAAAAAAAAGAAAAAAAATGGGCAGAGTGAAGAAATAGAGGAAGAATAAGATGAGGAAGGTGGAGAAAAAGAAGAGGATGAGAAAGATAATGGAAAAGAGGAAACAAGATAGAAGGATGAACATAGTTCTACAACTCAAGATAGAGAGGAAGAAGGATCACCAAGGGTATCCCTAGAGCCTACAGAGAAAGAAGTAGCAGCTGCTCTTACTTCCCTAAGTACACCTGTCAAATCAAAGCGGAAGAGGAAAAGACAAACCCCACTATACTTCAGGACAAGGAAGACCAATAGGATTAGACCTGTAATACCTCAAAACCCCACCAAAACTCCAATTTTCAATGAGGATTCACCGAAACAACAAGAAAAGGTAGCCCCTCTAAAGAAAAATGAAGGAGAAGGATCATCAAAACAATCTTCTCCCAAGTCACCAATTACCTATGTTAGGAGGCTTGTCACAATGTCAACCTCATTAAAAGGAAAAGGTATCCTACAAGAGACACAAACATACCTACAAGAAGCAGAGGCCATCCTACAGGAAACTCTGTCAAACCTATAGGAAACACAGAAAAGGGACCACGAAGGTGTCACTCAACAAGAAACAAAGGAAGAAGATCAAGAACTGAGAGAACCTAGTCAACAGCCAAACCTCAACTCCTACTATAGGTTCATTGAAGGAGGTAGGGTAATACCACAGTATTTTTCCATTCCCATATTCTTTGAACTTGAAAAAAGGAGGGAAAGAACACACAGGTGGATGGAAATTTCCAAATCAAAAGGGGTGGAGGACGTAGGCCACATGGAGGATAAATTGCAAGAGATGGGCAAAGAATTGAGCAGCATAAGAGACCAAGAAACAATGACGAAATCTCAGCTATAGGTTCAAAACAAATGGCTTAGGAGGCAGCTACAAAAAAGGGAAGACCAATTGGCAACTATGGCCAGCTTGTCCATGGAGGCAATCTAGTGTAGGATGCCAGCAAAGTCTTATGCCTTGTACCTCAAGGAACAATGGCTACAATTCCAAATAAATACCCTAGCACAAAGAGGAGCTATTCCCTTCCAAGACTATAGACATTTCATTGATCTCTGTGATCAAAGCACCTAGGAAGATAGAGGAAAAATATCTGAGTTTTACCTACATAATTTGGCCTTGATAGAGTTAAATGTGTGGGACCCAAATCCTAAGCTAGGGGACTTGCAATTGATGGTTTTAGCATCATGGATGAATCATGAGGAGGCAAGAGATGAAAAATGTAATGGAAAAAGAAGAGTCAGAACCCCTTATGATCAAAGCAAAGAAATCTTACCCAATGGTTGTCATCAACACCAACAACCTCATTGCAAATGATCCCAAGCTTGCACCAAGGTACCTTTTTGTACAAGAACAAGCAGTGACACACTTTGAAGACATGTTCAAATTTCTAGGAGATGACAGCCAGCAAGCTTTCCAAAGAAGATGGAACACGTTGCCTTACAACCTCAAAATTAGAGAAACATTCCCCTGACTAAATGAGAGAGGCACTAAATAGAACCCCCATGTATAAGAAGGCTCTACAAAGACTCAAAGTCAACTGGATTGGCTTGAGGCTCAGTCCACCATTTGTTTTAGGAATGTTGGAAGGAAGGAAAGAAGAAGAAGAAAGAAATCAGTGGGAAGAGATAGAGAGGAAGGTTGGATTGTATTCACAGGAAGAAGAGACTATAGCATAAGCATGGGATGTCAGGAAAGCCACTAGAGAAATGTAGGACATGGACATAGATTAAGTTTCTCCGAGGATGAGAAAACATTCAGTAGGGGGGTGACTATGAGGCTCATCATTAGGTAAATATATGGACCTTAATACACCTCCAACCTTACTAAAAGCAACTCTTATCATAATTCCTTACATGTTTTAACTATATTTTGCTTAATGAGATGAGTAAAAGCAAGATGTTATGCCTAGTGGTCTAATGTGCATTGATTGTAGGTTTTTGGGAGAAAATTATTGCTAATTAATGT
This sequence comes from Pinus tabuliformis, assembly GCA_031772625.1. NCBI lineage: Eukaryota > Viridiplantae > Streptophyta > Pinopsida > Pinales > Pinaceae > Pinus > Pinus tabuliformis. Next base: position 739,633,189 of record CM062812.1, on the reverse strand, counting down.
GCATGAACTCAAACGAAAGAACAAGGAGGGATTATAGGAGATAGATCTTCCTCATTAAATCCTCACTTATTCGAAGATCCCTTAATCAAATCACATTAGCTCAGAGTTGCAAGCAGCTGAGTCATGAGGATCATTGGCAGTCGAGCCAGTGATAGTTAAGAACCAGTTTATCTTGAGATTGGGAGCCAAGCCTCCCTAGATTTAAGGAAGTTGTTGGAAACTTCAGTTGTATAAATAAGGAGGCCTAGAGCCTCATTAGGATTTAGATTTTTTATGCAAGATAATGAAGCACTTTCGAGTTGAAGGATTGTGACAAAACAGTGTTATGTATTTTTTTTAGATGTTAATGAAAATGAGCATTCCCTTGATTGAAAACTTAGTTGACTTAGAGGGATGAAGATCTTCAGTTAGGGCCCAACCCTAGCAGCATAGTATCCTCTTATTGTACTTGTATGCTTAGGTTATTTAATAGATTACTTGTCAAATTGATTTTGGCATTGTTACATTACAAGTATTGGTGAATTTGATTAGTTTTCTTCGATTTGTGCATAGATTTAAAAATAGCTTTAGAGAGATAAAGAAATATCAAAAAGGATGATACAGGTGGATCTTGCCTCATTCCTCCCTTCAGGGACCATCGTTTGAAGGAAGACTCTCATTCAGCCCAAAAGGACAGAATTCTGGCTTCTTATTAAATTTAGGGTTTTTTTGCTAATTAGGTCAGCATCTTTCAATTTTAAAAGATAAATTGAACTTGTCATTTATTATATCATAAGCTTTGTATTATATTTCATGGTGTGTTGACAATAGGCTATAAGTATTCCATGCATGAACTAGGCAAATGAATGATGAAATTATGTTTTCTTATGTTGTTGGAAACCCTTCTTGTTTTGACATGATTTATGGGTAAATGCCAACAACGATATGTATATTGCAGGAGTTTCAATAGTTCAGGAATACCTCATATAAGCAAACTCAACCTACCTTCACCCATCCATGATTGCCAAAAGCCACTAGGTCCATAATCCAAGTTATCATTTTGTAAGGACAACTTGCCATGCTTATTGAGCAAATCCAACCATCATACAACTTTGGTTTGAGTTCTGAGGGAGTCCTAACCACTTCCTTGCCTTATTCCTTCCATCACTCACCTTCCCTGAGCCTTATACCACTGCCCAAATCACTCCTCATGCTTTCAGCTTATTCGTGTAGGAATACAGGGGATCCTGTAGGTGAATTAGGACATCCTGTAGGATGACCTATAGTGGCATGTTTTGAGGCTGATTTGTGAGAAACGCATCATGAAAGATAGTAGAAGACCCCTTATTTCCTCCTAAGCCATCTAACCCCTCACAACCATCTCTCTCCACACCGACCCACCTGCCATACAATCGAGAACAATTAGCATTCATGTTTTTACAAAAAGATAAAAAGAAAAGGGTGGTTATGCTTATTCATATGCACAACTGTTAAGTGTTTGATTAGATCAGATTTCATGCTTAGGTTAGTTAGGGTTTCACATATGTTAAATTAGAATTATTATGAAGCAAGGTATCTTAACAAGTAGCTAGATGAGTGGTGTGTTTGAAGCATCTATTTCAGTCTTTCTTTACTATAATAGGTAGCATTTCAATTCTCTCAATTAGAATAAAATTATCCTTTCTCAATTGGTAATCAAACTTCTTCTAAATCAATAGAAGGTTGGTTTGATAAACCTTAGTGGTATATTGCCCAGCTTAGCAGTGGCAAAAGAGTGGGCCCATTGTATTTATTTGTGTATACAGCACTATCACCTCCAAGTTTGTACAAACCTCGGGTTGATGAATTAAAGTTGGTAGCCCCAGGAGTTGCAACATTCTTGCTGCAATATTGGTGCTCATCAATGCAAATACATTGAGTATGAAAATTAAAGTGACACATGGGATATTTTATTCTATCATCTACTAGAATTCCATATTTTCCATTACACCACCTCGTCTAGAAACTCTAGTCACATAGGTGGATCATGTCCTAGTAACAGGAGGCCAACGTCCCCACATATCCCAACAAATTGCTGTCAATGAAGAAACAAAGGTAACACTTTATTATTTGGTTTAACAAGTTTACTCTATAGATTGTTCTACTACCCATGCAATGCTAGTTATGGCCCAACCAATTTCAAATCAACCAATTTTGCGATCTTTTGGAATGAGGGCATTCCATTGAATTCTTGAAAATTGTCATCTCTTTCTTCCCCAATTATTTTCCCCTATCTAACTTGGCTGAGTTCCCACAAGAAGAGTAGGTGGGATGGATTTTTTAGTGCGAACCTAAGTTTGTTTTACCAAGATAGCTAGGTCATCCTACTAAATCAACTGTCTTATTGTAATAATGCGGGGAACGAAGAGATGCTAGGGAAGATGCTACTAGATTTAGAACCAAGTAAAGGTCTAAGTGCATATTTTTTCTACATTGAATCTTGAGAAATGCTAATATAAATGGAAGAGATTTCATCCGAAAAGAGCTTGAGTAAAACATAAGTATTAAGGAAAATTCAAGATGCCAAGTATTTCATTGGAATTTTTTGATATTTTGTTTAAATATAAAATATGAATTTGATAGAGATTTCCATCTAGCTAAAATACCATGAATCCCTCCTCGGTATGACCTTAACTCAAGCTAGGTAGGTCAGATGGGTACCTTTACTGACGGTAGCTTATTACTTATAAATCAATATAATATGGGAACCATGGCTCACTTAGATAAGGTAGGTGGGATGTCTAATAGTTGTGGCATACGGATGAAAGAGAAATGTACCTGTAAAACTATTATGTATGAGAGAAATCAAATAAAAAATGTAGTCCATCCAACTCTTATGAGTCTATTTTTCCATGGAAGCAAGCCTTCCTAAGCTTTTAAATTGAAGAATTCTTTCTATGCTTTTTGTATGTAGATATTGGTTGAACTACCTTAGGCTTGGGAAGTATAGATGATGTTCTCATGATATTTTTTTAGAAACGATTCAAATGTATATCCCTAGTAGCACAAGGATCATTTTCTTTTATATAAAGGAGATCACTATTTACTGTGGGCTTCTAGATTTTTGCTTGAAATACCTTAGGAAGCAGAGATAGGTGTGGATTCTATAATAAATCAGTATATATTTCTTTTCTAGGAATAAGCCATGTTAAGTTCCATAGATATTGTTTTAACAAATGGGAAAAAGTTTAGTTCAAATTTATGTATATGTAATTTTCATCATTTCACTTAAATGTGAACAGATTTTGACATATGTTGATATATTTTGTGAATTTCTGGTAGGAATTTCCACCAAAATAATGTTAGGTTTTTTTTTCCTAAATAACATAAATCTCAATGTTTATTTTCTTTATAGAAATTAATGCATATCATTTGTTGTGCTCAATTATTCTTTACAAACCATAGCATTTCTTGTTTATCACTACAACATGGTGTGGACCTGGTTAGAATAGAATTAATGCTCGAATTGGTAAAAACTTTCCAAAAAAGGGTTCATATTCACTTCATGGTACTAAAAACTAATAGGACAAGATAATTTCTAAATAATGTATATTGTATGCTTTCTATTACTTCAATTGTTTTGTATTTTACTTCATTTTTTACTGAACTTCCTATTCTTAAGACATTATTTGTTTAAAAAAAAATGATTTCCTTACCTTTCCATTTTGTTGATCAAGGTGTGATTTTCTTTTATATCATTACAAGAAAGAGATCACAGCATATTGACTTCTTAAGGTTGATTCTTCTCTCATCCTGATCATTTTTATTCTCGATCCTTTGTGAAACTAAGGAAGTAGGTAATAAGCTAATAGTAAGAAAACTCAAAGAACTAGTAGTAGGCATACAAGGTGAACAAGTGGTGGAGTAGGGTCACAAGGTGGTGAAGTACCAAACAAAAAATAGGTAGTGAGTTTCCGGGTCTCTCAACTGCAGCAACGTTAATGTCAACATCTTTCAACTGCAAAATTTAGTGTTAGAGTCTGTCGACTGCAACAACATCAATGTGAGTGTCAGAACTACCTATCAAAAGGGTTATTCAAAAAAAAATCCCCATTTTTAAAATGATTCGTCATTATTGAAGAATGGTGGGAAAAATAACTTTACACTAAAAGATATTTATTCCCATCAAGTGTCTTCAACCAATGAAAAAAAGGAAAATATAAATTTCAGAAACCTATAAAAAAAAATTTAAGTGAATACACAACAAAATATTTATTTTTAAACTTAGGTTATTTTGCAAAAAGTTTATGGATTAATAGAAAGCAAATGTCATTTAACCAGGAGGTGAAAGCTATTGTCCCTCGAAGAGGCGATTGAGCGTTGTCACTTAATTTGCAATGAGATTGATTATGAATGAGTGTGAATAAAAAATAATAGTATATTGAGTAATAAATAACATCATCGTCACTTAGATCAAAAAGTAAAATCCTCGAGAAATTTACAACACTATGGATTCTAGATGCATTTGGGGTGGCACATCTTTCCTTCATAGCCTCTCAATATGACTAGAATATATTGATTCTAGCTACATTGTGTTCTATTGTTATATCCAAGATGGGGAAGTAACTAGGAATATTTTTATAGTTTTACTGCCATGATAGATTCATCCAAAGGTCAATGGTTTTTGACCTTTGGTTTATTTAACCCATAAATTACTTATGTTATAAATTAGGGAGGACTTATAATATAGATTTTTTCTTGGGTTGTTATTTATATTTATGTTTATTTGAAGTCACTTAAAATTAAGTCTCGACAATTATGGCCATTCATAGTCCATTGTATGTGGATAACAATAAAATTTTCAGAAACATAAATTGAATACATTTAGTCATATTCAACCATATCCAATCATGTTTTACTAATACTTCCCATAGTTATCAATAGGCACAACCATGTTTGTAAATGTGGTTGTCATTTTCTCTCCTTTACATGTCAATTTCGATATGAAAATGGCATCTATCTCCATATATCAATAATTTTTATTAATGCCATTATGATATTATAGAAATGATAAACATTTTTTCCTAGCTACATTAGGTGCTTCAACTTGAGTGATCTTGCATTTACTGACTCTCTTAGGAGAAAAATCTAATAGGATATATAGCTTATTATAGTTTATATCTTCCTTCTTTGAATTTGGTAGGCTAGTGCTAAAATAGTAATTGGCACACACAATTTGGTTGTAATGCTACAAGTGATCAATGGCTTCCTTTTAGGTTGAATCAACAACTCAAAGATTCTTTATCTAGTGATGGAAATTTTTTATGTTACTTAAAGTGTTTTATTTTTTTTGCTTCCCCCAATACCTCTAGGTTAGAGACCTTACATTGTTGGTTAAAAGGTTGATGAGCTAAAAGAGTAGTTGGACGGTGGGTGGATATACAATGAAAGAATAGTGGAGGTGGGTTGAGTAAGAATGTTCCTTGATTAAGTACTTCTATTGAAACGGGTACTCATGTCACTTCAACTTCAACTAGTCAAGTGAATATCTTGCTTAAATGATTTTGGTGCTTCACTAACTCTCTTAGTAAAAAGCTATACTTGCAAATAATTTGGAGGAGACCAATGATGAAGGATAACATAATAGAATTAAATAGAAAGGTCACAAGAAATAATATAGTAAGAAGGTAGTAGTTTGTGGCATCAAAAATACATCCTCCACTTATTTGAATATATGTATGAAAATTTTTCTTAGTTTTGAATTCATGCAACTAGCATGAATCATTTTCTTTTAATATATGAAATTATTTTCTTTGAATATATGAAATTATTGTTAATTGATAATAGATTCATTCATGAAGTTCCATCATATTTAAGGACAATAAGTCACCTTGTTCCAGTTGCTTAATGAGTTCCTTCACCTCCTCATAAAAAGATTTTTACTTCTACAACAGTGGAGGAATCAACAGAAGAATAAGTTCCCATTGTTATGCAAAGTGTTTACAATGCTGAGAAAGAAATGATGATAAAATTTCAATGATGGACCCTCTTTATATCTTGTGCTACAAATTTTAGAAGGGATGGTTGGTATAGATTCCTTAAGGTGAACAACTCACTTGGGGTCTTAGAAAAGATAGAAAGAACAATGTTATGTGAAGGCACGTTTCTCGACACCTATAGGCGAGCAAGTTCAATCGTTTTTACTATTGATAGGAAATTTTTTGTTATAACTTTAGTTATGAGGAAACATGAATTGAATTCTATTTATCCATGGATTGGTCCTGTGAGGGGTGACCTCACCTATGTTCCACTCCACCAACTCTAATGAGATAAGAATATTAGAAATGAGAGATCAGAGAGAGAGAGATTACACACAACATGAAAACACATTCTAATTTTATTGATCACATAATACATTTACATATATAAGAATTTGATCACTAACTCCAACAAATTATGACTCCGACATGACTTGACTCCAACTCATAACATAGGAGTCAAAAACTTCTTGACTAACGCCTAGGGACTCACAGTGACAACTACACATGACATGAAAGCATTACTTCCAACAGCCTCCCTTAATGCTTACATGAAAAACACTAAAAAAACATATTACAACACCCACAACCACTCTAGAATCTTTCAAACACTGCTCTTTCACCACCACATCTTCGAGTTGTTACTTGACCTCCATTTAAAATGTAACAACCTACCATCATTCATGAACTTTCCAAGATCAATAATATTGACATCTTGTCTCATCGGGGCTTTCGTGATACTAACCATCAAGTAATGAACCATTCTATTGACCAAACACAATCTATCGGATATTTCGCTTTCGGCTATCTGTCAGAAAAAATTGATGTAGAGATACTTATAGACCTTAAAGAAAACTCGGCTTTTGGTTGCCCTTCTCTAAAGTAGAATCCATGTTGCTATAGTGCTAGTGATTAATGAAATCGATTAATTTTTTACTCATTTTGATTTGTGTTCGGATGCACTCATAGTAATCTTCCATTTACAAGATTCCTATGAAGGACATGTACATATATATAAATTACAAAGGTGGAGAACACTACATTCCACAGTTTTATTTTCAATTTATTAAAAAAAACTAAAAATGCTTTAACAACGTAAATCAATTCAATAGTTCAGTTGTTGCTTTATTAACCGAAAATAATAAATCAAATGTAGGATAAGATGAAGATAGACTTTCAATGTATCACTACTACATTATTAACATAAAATAATAAATCAAAGGTAGGATAAGGGAAGATAGACTTTGAATGTATCACTATTACTTTCTTAACCCGCATAGATCTATTTTAAATACAGATCTAATATGAGTCTAGAAGGATTTGATTTCTTCAAATGCAGCAGACATTATTTAAATGTTTTGTATACTGATTTTTTTTTGGTTGACAAAAAATTTCAACTTTGATGAGCTAGAAACACCCTCCACATCATACCTCTGACCCTATCTCGATTGCTGATTCACCGAATATTGGAAATCATACGGTCTGCGGTCAATTATTTGACCACGTCCATGTTTGTTTGATTGCCAAGGAATCAACAATCGAGATAAGGATGTCCCACATCATACTCAGTTGTAGAATGAGCCTCTGGACTTAACAAAAGAGAATCAAATATAAGATAAGAGGAAGATAGATTTTAGAAAATCAAATATAAGATAAGAGGAAGATAGATTTTGAATATATATTACATATTTGTGTGTAATTGAAATTTCAAGCTGTACTACTAAAGAAATAGACATGGTTTGACATTTCACTACATGTAATACTTCCTGCATGATGATCCCAACCTTGCTGATCATGATTAGCCTTATAATTCTTGTTGGTTTGATTCGATTAATTACAAGGTAATTAAGCCCCGTAAAATGTGGTGGATTCATCTGCAACATTCTCTCTCTAACACCCTAAGCAATCGACCCAAGCATTTCATTCTGCAGCAAGCTTTCAATTTGATTCTCCATGTGGACTAAGTGGACATTCTAATGATACTGCTACACCTATACAACCTAAATCTCCCTTTGAATATCCTCTAAGCTCGACTATGTTTGCAGTGGTTCCTCCAGATTCCTATCTATTGTCATGCCCTTGCCATTAGGTTCTTCATAACCCAGTAAAGTTGGATTATCTATGTGAATAGAGATTGCCTGCCTCGGGTGTGTCCCGGGTCAATGAGTAAGGAATGCAAGTCCTCTGTTGAAAGTGGCTTTGTCGCTGCCTTATCATTCAACTCCATCTCCCATGATGAAATTATGGCCTTAACCTATGCTCAAGTTCCCCCATGGTATGCATGCATGAGGTTTTGCATATTTTCCTCTCCAGTTTTCCTGTCCCTCTTCTGCTGGGCCTTTTTAGTCGAGGCCACTTATTTTTTTTTTGTCTATTTATTTGCAGGCATGGCAACTCCCTCTTTTTCCTAGCCCCGCTTCAGCCTTCACTATTTTTATTTCAATCAAAGTTCCTTCTAGCCACGACCACTCTCAACTTATTTCCTTGTCCCAGAGCAGGAGCGTCGGAGTCAGAAGCGGAGGAAAATTAAATAGACCTGTAAGAGTAGCATAAGCAGAAACATTAAAACCAAACCATATGTCAGTGTTGGCATCTGACCATTCCATGTGAAGCACCATTACAAAGTCTCGTTTCTAGGTTTTAGGGGTGTAACCCAAATAAATGCCAATCCCTTCATGACTTTCCTTCATCCTTACTGTGCCCAACATTAAATGATTTTCTTCCCTCTACCTCGTACTTATTCCCTTGGGCCAAGCAACCCACCGGCTTCCTAGTTTAGGCCCTATGACAACCAGTTTGACGGACTCGCAGGTTTTGGGATGCAAGTGGCTGACCAAGTTCTAACTGAAATGACAGGCCCGCCAAGGTTTGGAGACCCCGGTTCATCATTCCTACCCCTTTGGACATTGAAACTACCATGTAACCTGACTTTGACTGAATTGGCTGAGAGATTGGTAAAGGACATACCCAGGATAGACAACATTCCCTCCCTCCGGTCTATCATTCGACCCTCTACTCTGTCATGTCTCTCGTTCCACAAAATTAACCATGCAAGTCCGTAATTGATAGCTGCATCAGGGTTCGAGTCCCCCAATTCCCCATTATTTCCCCATTGCTCCAAAGGTTTACCAGGAAGCCGAACAATGGCTACTATGTTAGGCTTTCCAAATTTATTATGCCCGACTCCCCCTTCCTAGCGCACTGAGCCGGAAAATCACCCGAGAATCAAACAAAACTAGAATGCACAAACATGCAAGTGGTTTGGATCTGAGACCCTCGTTTATTATAAAACTTATTTTAGTTTAATGGGTAAATAGTTTTTTATTTCAAAATATAAAATATTATACAAAGATATTTTCTATTTAATTTATTTATTTCTAATATAAAAAGTTATAATTTTATAAATTTTATAATTTTTTTTATAAAATTTGAAAAATGTTATATCTAGTTTTAAAATTACTTAATTGATTTTATAATTTAATAATAAAATAAAATTGAAAGTGTTTGAGAATTTAAACTTAAACTTTATAAATCACAAAACTCCATCCCAATAGGTGCATGTTGTCACGATAAATGAAGGATAATAATGCAAGTACATGTTATACTTCCACAAGGGTTGGGCAAATGCATTTTGGTACATGTTGTCATGATAAATGGAGGATAGTAATGCAAGTACATGTTATACCTCCACAAGGGTTGGGCAAATGCATTTTTGTTTTCCCAATGAAGTTGGGAAGACTTCTTTGTCCAGATGGAGGATCTTCTAGTGTCCTGCCACACATTGCCTCCTATTACAATATTTGTGGCCAACTAGAGGTTAAAAGTGAAATAACATTATATAGATTTTAATTATTTTTTTCAAACTTAGTTATTAAGCTAATCAAATTATGTATGACATATATTTAGTTTAAGTGTTTTTTTATTATATTATAGGGAGGAATCATGGTTCATACATTCTAGAGTGTTTGGTTTAATGAAAGAGAAGAGGAGTTTTTATATCAACATAGATTTAATTTAACCACTGATGTAACATGAGCCTAGAGGGATCAAAATTTTTAGGTGCAGAGTTATTTTAGAGTGCAAAAAAACAATGTGCAATTTTTCATTGTTTAAATTTTATTTTTCAATGTTATAGAGATAGCATAACATGTGCATTGAGTTATTTTATCAGCCGACATTAAACTAATAATATTTTTTCTATTAATATGTTTTTAAATATACATCAATATTAATTCATATTAAAATATGTTATTATTTTTTTTTTCCGAAGAAAAAATCTGTAACTTTTTATTAAAAAAATGAAAAGTTACAATTGCAGATGCATGATGCATTTCCATAAGCTGCCCAATGGGCTCGAGTGCCATGGCACCCTTCGCAATGTTACATAACTAACGTGCAAAAAATGATGATAAAGGAAGAGAGAAAGATAGAGAAGGAAGAGGAGTGAAGGCAAAGGAAAAACTGAATTACATATGTGAGTGAGACTCACACTTCAGGTTTTTCTTCCTTTTTTCTTTTCGACCTTGCGCCACTCTCCTTGAGTGGGCTCGATCGAGGCGATGACTAATTGTGTTTCTGCATTCTGCGAACCTAGTTCCTTGTCTGAGTCTGATGTGTCTGATTGGTGATGCCGCTTAATCCCTCCCATGTTCAGGTCATCATTTGTCTTCTCTGCCTGATTTGGGTGTAGTTGTGATGCCTTGGTGTCTGGTATGGTTTCCTTCTGAATTCCCATTTCATGGGAACCCTCAGCTTTCTCTGTTGTAGTATCTTCCTCTTCAGCTTCTGATTCTTCATCTTCTGAGACTGGAGGGGAAAAGAACCATCCTTTCTTCTGCTTTCCTTTCTGCTTTCTTTTGCTGTTTACTTTTTTAGCTTCTGGGCATGTGCTTTGTAAGTGTCATGTTTGTCTGCAGAGCCTGCACCTGAAAGCAGTATTTTCATAGTCTAGTGCTTGCAACCAATTTTGTTGTTTATAGATCAGCCTTATGTTGTCAGGCAACCCTTTACTTAGATCCACTTCCACACAGATTCGTGCGAAAGTGAATATCCTTTCGTCGATCCTTTCCTTATCTGTTTTGATGTATTTCCCTATGATGTTCCCAATTCCTTCCAAAACTTGTTCACTCCAAAAATGTAGAGGAAGGTTGTATAGACGAACCCAGACCGGCATTTTGGAGACTGTCATTTTGTTTGGATCGAAGTCTGTGAACCATGGGGTCATGAACAGGCCCGCCGTTCCCCAGAACCAAGGCCCAGCGTTGATGATTGTTTCTCTGGCTTCCCTAGATGCAAAAAAGACTATGAAGAAACCTTTGGAGCATAAGTGTATGTCGCATTCCATGGTCCAGTTGGAAAATATCCAATGAAATAGATTCGTTGGTGTTGGCCAGAAGTTGTTGAATCGGCATATTAGGGCCTGCGATTCATATGATTTAACATAATCATCCAGCCCTGATGAATCAAAATTAAGGGCTCGAGTTTGCCCTAGCTGGCCTACTATGTAAGGCCTATGTGTATATCCGCCTTGATCTGGAGAGGGCCCTGGGTCTCTGCTACCTTGAGGGATGTTTTTGTAGGAGGGACCTCCCTTAGGTTGTTGCTGAGAAGCTGATTTTTTCGCTTTGTCTCCTCCTGAGCTGCTAGGCTAGCCCTGAGGAAGAGCACCTCCTCTCAGTCTGAGGTTCACAAAAATGGTTTCTCCAGAGTTAATCTCATAACTTGCCAAAGTTCTGTTATCTTGGAGAGATCTTCTGCCATTTACTAAATGTTGGATCTGACCTGGATATCCGGTCAGAGCCCAGATTTGCTGCTTCAGCTGCAGAACGCTACTTTCTACATGTACCCATACTAGAGAGGATTGCTTATTTGGGGTTTTAATGAAAATCTGAAAACATGCTTTGTTTACCTGATGGCTGCATTTTAGCTGAGATCCTGATCCTGAGCCAGTGTCGTTGTTGATTGCCTTGTGAGCTGACTGTAGACAGTCTTCCAAATCTGGGCTCTTTTTGGGATGTTCCTTCATTTTCATGTTGCGATCTGCGTTCCCTCTGTTGAATCGATGTGTAGATCCTCCGATCTGCAACCTGGGTTCTTGGGAGTCTTGAAAGCTGCTCGTATCGTATAGATCCAGCCTGGATCTGCAGGGATGGGACCATGCATTTGGGTGAAGAGGCAGATCTACCTCATGCGATCCCCTGTCTTTGCATGCAGTAGGCGCCTGAGGAGATATCCACCTGATGCACAACAGACTGGTCGATCCCTTGAAGAATAGGCCGATCTCTAACTGTTCCCAGCCCCCAGGGCGGGTTCTGAGCCCCAAAACAAATAGTATCTGCAGATCTCTGACCTCGGACAACTCTACTAGCTTCTCCGTTAGATCAGTTTTATTTTTCCCATCGGATAGTAGCTGATTTGGGTGGGGGGTGTCTGCTGCGTCGAGGAAATCCGATTCTGCCCAGGCATTGGGCCGCTTGAGCAGGACGTCATAGCATACCAGCACCGCGTTCTGAAAAGCGATCCTGTAAGGAGCGAGGGCTGCATCCTTCCCTCCCACATCGCCTCCGACGACCGCAGTGACGATGGTTCCCTCCCCTGCGCAGAAAAAAATCTCAGCTGTGGCCATCTCTCCTTCGGCTCATTCGGCTCCAACTCTCCAGTGTCTCAATATTAAAATATGTTATTCATAACACATATTAGATATTTTATCCTATGCAACATTAAAATATTTTCTTTTAACATTTTTTTTATATACAGATAGATATATATGAAGTTGATATCAGGTTTTAAAATAATTTTGAAAAGTATTAGATTTAAATATCTTGATGATATATTTTTTCTAACTTCTAATTACTTTGCATGAAATTATATTAGGACATATGGACAACTAATTAAATATGCACGACATATTTGTTTTATATTAGTACATATGGACAAGTAATTAAATATGCATGACATTTTTTAATTTTATTTTTATTTTAACATGAATGGACATAATTAAACATACTTACACATCACCTTCACACTGGGTTGTAGAATGAGTCTCTTGGCTCAAAAAAATTATTAGATTATGAATATAGATTTAAAATAAAAAACAATGTAAATATAAATTCAAAAATTGAAATGATAGAAATATAATTTAAATTTATTTTAATTTTGAATTTATTAATATTCTAAAAAGTCAAATTTGTTATTAAAAAAATAAATAAATAAATTATAAACTAAATTGATAAAAATATAATTTAAATCTATTTTAATTTTGAATTTATTCAATACTCTAAAAAATCAAACTTGTTATAAAATTAAAAAAAAAATGTTTTTTATATTATAAAGTAAATTTAAAGTAATTTAATTCAAATATTTATTCAATTTAATTCAAATATTTAGCAAATAAATAAATTATATAAAACTTTGTTTATTTTCACCTATATAAAAAAATATGCGATTGTTAAAAAATTTAATTACCTTTCAAGGTGATTTTAACCTATATGTTCAGTTTGACAATTGATATTTTTTCCATGCTTATTTTCTTTTTGACACTAATCAAACAGATAGATAATTTAGATTTTTAGTATTAAAATTCATCACCTCCTTCTAGTATTTTGAAATTTTAAAATTAAAATTTTAAAAAAATAGAATATATATATATATATATATATATATATATAATACATTCAATTAATTTTTTAAATTTAATTTTTTATAATATATTAATTAATTTTCCACCATCCATGCAATATTTGTTGTTTTATCTGTCATAAACATCAACTTAGGAAAGTAAAGGCTACTCGACATATAACAAAATTCTGATTAGAAACCCGTTTCCCCGTCCGAGGACTCTACCGAGCTAAGGCTTTCTCATTGGACCTCGGCATCTCGCTTCTCTTCATGTCTTGTAGACTTTGCTCTATGCTACTTAGAGCTAGATTGTTTCGGTATACTTGTATTTGTATGAACTGCTTCTCTTCATGTCTGGTAGACTTTTCTCTAAACTACTCAGAGCTAGATTGTTTCGGTATACTTATATCAGTCTGAACTGAACTGCTGCTATCTCCCTTTGGAGATCCTTCCTGGACTCCTTTGTTTTGGCGTCCTCATGTACCTCTTGTTCCTTGTTTAATTCTCGTTACTTGTTTAATGTCATAGCTCGGATTACTATGTTCTTCATAACCCACTGTTGTCGGATTGTTTGCTAGAAGGGAGTATGTCAACCACAGGTGTTCCTAAGGTCATGCACCATGGCTTCCCACTCTTCTGTCTCTATCTCCTGGTTGGTTATACTATCATTGAATTCCCTCTCCCACCGGCTCTTACCTCTGGCAGGTTGCCAGTCATATATGCGCTCATGAGAATCTACATATGCTCCTTTCCAGTGATTCTACCTCATTTGCTTTGGCCTCTAATGGAGGTGGCTTCATCGGGGTCCTTTTCCCTGCCTTCTGAGTGTTAAATAGGAACACTCATTAAAAAATAATTAAAACGAAAGGTTTGATGGGTCTCTTTGTTTTACAGATTCAAATGAGGCCACGTATAAGTTTTGAAAAGACGAACACCTTTCTTTTGAGGCCACTTAAAAAAGACATTTTATGTTTTGTCATTTCATTAAAAAACACATAAAAGAGTTTTTTTAACATAATAACGGGATGAACGTTGAAGGAATGAAGGGCGCGGAACCTTCCTTTGACTTTTGTGGTGGATTTAATTTTTTACTCAGTTCGCTTGCCGCTTTGACTTTAATTTCAATCACACCCTTCTCCTGCTTTCTCTTAAGAAAACGATAGGCTTTGTCACGACTTTTCGTTCTTCAACTTAACAAAAGGCTCGACTGTGTAAAGGCTTTTCTTGCTTTGGAGAGCACTTGACGCTACACAGTCGATTTCAGTTGGAGGCTTTGCCTCATGGTTATCAAACGGCTGCATTCTTTTCACGTTGTGCTGTCAACGCATTTCCCGAAGACGTATGGAAGTGTTGCATCTACTTTGACCATCGGATAACTCAATCTTCATCAACACATTTACAGAAGGCGTATGGCAGCATTGCATTGCAAAAATCTTGATTATTTTCGTAAGTGTAGAACGGTCAACGCACTTGGACTGGGTCTTTGTGGATGGATGCGTTGGCCAGTCCAAAAAGTTGTAAGGAAAAAAAAAAATTAAAACTGGTCTCAGCTTGCCTTCATATAGCTATTTTCATTTCGTTCAGTTGCTGTTATTTCACTGAGTTTTATGCAAATTAGGTGTGATATTATGATAAAAATTGAATAGAAATGTGGAACACAGAATTGTTTTTTAGTATTACAAATCAGTTAATAAGATGACATTGAAAACATCAATAATAAATGACTCGAATAAAACTCCATTAAATAGTATTAACTGAAACTAAGAATGGACGGCTTTGACACCTAACAAATTGTTAGAATTAAATTCTTAAAAAAACATCCTGATCTCGATATAGCCATTGCTTTCTTGGGCCTATATTTACTAACATCTGATAGATTTAATAGGTAAAATAGTATCGAATCACTTGTATCGCTAGTTTGATTTTTGTTCCACCAATTTTGCTTTACAACAATGTTATTATTTCATTAAATACGGAGATGGAAATCAATATGGAGAAGGAACAAGGGCTAAATAAATGCTCTTAAGTACTCGTTGCTTGCACCTTTCTACGTGACAAGAACTAGATGTGAATGGATACTCAATTTGCATGTAAATTTATTTAAGATTTCGAAAGCCAGGTATGGGGACAAATTCACCCAAATAACGACGACTTTCATTTATAGTTTTTTGAACCTATTCGTTATTTTATACCGGATTTCATGCCTATTAAATGCGATTTATTTTTCAGTCATTTTTACCAAATGTATATTTGGGATTGTTTATCGGTTAAAGGTTACTTTCATAAGACCGTGATCAAGATGGATCCTTGAGTGGAAATAGTGATGTCAGCATTCACAAAGGCCATGGCGAAAATGGGAAACATTGGGTTTTGTTCACATGAATTCGTAGGCTATTTTCTAAAGTTATATGTTTTCCATTTTATTTTAATTTTTTTTAAGAAGTGTAGAACCAATTATTGAAGAATGTAATATAATCTAAATTAATTGTTTATTTTTGGTTGTTAGAAACTCCTAACTTTAACCTTATTATTGGTTTAATTATATTTGCATATTTTTATGGTTTTACTTATGGATAGCCAAAAGCAAAAGCATAGTTGATCATTACAAATATGTCCATGAGAGTAGAGGTAATTGTGCCTTAAATGGTTAAGTGTAAGTTCAAAGTTGTAGTGGAGAAAGAGAAAAGTCTAGAAGATTTTAGATTGGGTATAAGTTCAAAGTTGTGGTGGAGAAAGAGAAAAGTCTAGAGGATTTTAGATTGGGTATAAGTGCTAATAAAGAAATATGACTTAAATATGCATTATATTATGTGTTTTTTATATTGTTATTATAAAATAAACATAAAAAAAAGTGTTATAAATAATGTTTATTTTTGAGTTGTCTTATGATAGTTTGAATTAGTTAAGAAATTTTTTGAACAACATTCTCTTAACTTGAAATGTGTTAAATTGTTAAATTTTTTAACAGATTTTCTGAACAACATTCTCTTAATTAAAATGTATTAAATTTTATATACACCATATTAGTGTGATGTATCGTAATTCGAAAATAGATATACAAATATTTTTATGGTGCGATGTATCTTAGTTCGAAAATGAATATACAAATAATTTTTTGATATACAATTATATTTTTTTATTCGTATGTATTATTTTAATTAAAATAAATTAAAATTCAATAAATATATAAATGTGTTAAGTTAAATGACCAAACCTGAAATATAACATTTAACTTTGTAATAAACATTTATAAATTACAAAATAAAACAAAAATAAATATACTTTGTATATTAACATTTGAAAATTAATATTTTTATAAAATAAATACTTAAATGATTTCATATTAAATTATTGAAATAAATAAAAGAATAGATGATTGGGTTTTAGATGAGTATGTGGAAATTTGCTTAAAAAATAAAAAATTGTTCTAATAAATTATTTTATTATAATAATGTATTTACAAAAATAGTGACTAAAATTTAACCATAACAAACAATATATTGATTCAAAATTATTAAAGTACATTAATTTTAACATCTATAAATTAAACCAAATAATTTTATTTACTTAAATTATATTTATTGTAGGCATGTTATTATGTGATTAGTTTTACAATGTATTAATTTGTCTTTGAGTAAAAAAAATTGCTAATTTTTCATAGTTTAACATTAGGAATTTATTTTTTATTATTACATAAATTTATTTATTTATAAGATGATTAGTAAATCTTTATCTTTATTATTTTTTAGTTTAATAGCTACTATATAGTCCTTATTGTATATTATTTCTCATTTAGTATATATTAAAATCAATATAATGCTAGATGTGCTAAAAGACATATATTATGACCTTTAATTTAATAATTTTAAATCAAAATTTTAGTGGATTCTTTGATTTTATATTTATTTTTTATATAGTTTATAGGAAAATATATTTGCAAGTGGTAACACAATTGGAAAAGAGCATGTTGGCAAGCCCTTACGTATCCAAATGATCGGAAGTTAAATCCCCCTAGACCTGTCTCACTATCGGAACTTACAAAAGAAAGAAAAATGTTTATGTGTCCAAGGGATCTTGGATAGACCGTGATGAGATGTGGGTGATATATTGGACATGCTCAAGATGTAGTCCTGACAAGCTTAAAAAAAAAGATTAGAAAAAACACAAAATAAATAAATAATATTAAAATCATTGGAATATTGATTTTTTACATTTTACATTATTAAAATAAACAAAAAAAAATTAATGAAACTATTTTCTAATTTAAAGTATTACATTGATTTAATTTCTGTAAGATATTAACAAAACATTAATAGTAATACTTAGGTTTAGATTTATCTCAAAATATATCCTTTTTTTTTCAATTTAATTAAAAGAATGTTATAGAAATATTCTAATAAAATATGTGGAAAATATTTTGATTATGAATTGAGTTACAATTTTTTTCGGAATGTGATATTGAGAGTAAGGATGAATCTCTATAGCTAAGAATCTTTATTTATATATATATATATATATATATATATATATATATAACACAACTTAAGTTAATATTTATTAGTAAAGTCGTTATACTATTTTTGTCTTTTTAATTAAATTAATTAAATAAAAAGTATGTCATATCAATAAGTGTTATATGAAATATATTATGATTTTTTGAGCATGTATTAATAAAACGTGATTAAGAATATCTATGAGGAAATGAAGTGAATGTCCTTAATTAATAATCTGGTTACATATTTATATATTTAAATCATATATTATTTTTTAATAATATATATATATATATATATATATATATATATATATTATTAACAATAACAATAATAATATTTTTAAATAAAATCTATCCCATAATCCGTGTGTGAGCTATAGGGCAATGCCATCATGGTGAATTAATGGGGTCTCCTCAAGGTACAAACCGACCCTCCACATGCTCGAGGCATATGGTGTTGCGGCTACATGCATGCGAGGTGTTAAGGTTCCCGATGAACGTGACAATGCCATTGTGTTTTGGCAATTGGTAAGTTGCTCTGTGAGGCAACTTGGTAATCATGTAGTGTATAGTAAAGGATTGTTGAAGGGTGGTGGTGTTGGGATTTGTGGATTGATGCAGGAGTAGGCGAGGTGGCAGTCTTGACTTCTCCTCATGATGCTTAACGATTATGTGGTCTGCCATATTTTTCTTTCCTCCGTGCATTGACTAAACTTTTTTATGGAACTGGGATTGTATGGTTTTAAGCCGTCATTGTTTCAAGGCAAGAGGTGCTCAATGCATCTGCATGCCATTGTATGGGATCTGAAGCATGTCCAATTTCCTAGTATTGTTTTTGTGTGTGTTGTTTTTGGCATTTTTCTGCCTAGGATGGGGTTATATTGAGAGCTTGTCTCTAGGGTCCATCTCTAGGATTACCTCCTGTCTCGACCCAACATCCAAAGGGCTTGGAGAATGGTAGGTATCAGCTTTGTTTATGGGTTATATATTTTTGAATTTCCTTGTGGAAGGTCGGGGTTTTTCCTCCAGATGTATTGGAGAAGAGTTAATCTATGTGGGTTCCGTTTTTGGAGGCTCTATGTTCTCTCCCTTATGTCTGGTGTATGCTTATGCCTCACCTATGGTTTGGGAACATGGTTTGTTTCTTTGGATTAGGCTTATGTGTTTTCTCTATACCAATTATCGATTGTTATGTTAGTTGGGTCTTGGAAATGGGGGTCGCATCTCTGTTCACGTTGATTAGTAAGGGATATATACAATGGAAGTGGAAGGGGGTGATCCATCGAGTTCTATAATGGAAATTATTGGTTAATGTTTCTTCTATGGTAGGTGCGCGGGGCGATAATGTCTCTAGAAAGCTTGGAGATTCTAAGCTCGGCCTACCACCTCTGCAAGTAACTAGAGTAGTCACAGCCTCCAACATAAAGTGTAGGTGTAAGGCAATGGTTCGGTCGACAACAGGAAAGGGAAGAAGCCCATCCTCGAGGGGTTGCGATAGAAGGACCAGGGGTCCTCGGAGGCAAGGCATCCCAGCTCCTCAGGGGGTGGAACGTTGGACCAAAAGACAGTCCCCAACATCATAAATGATGCTGCTACAACCTATCATGAAAGCACGTCGAAAGAAATTCAACAGCTAATAGAAGAATGTGAAGCAGATCTGAACAATTAGGCCGACACAATGGAAATTGACGCGGAAAACTAGCGAGCTATGGTGTCAGACCCAGTGCACACCCGAGGTCGCGTCACTCAATTTAAACAAAACTTGTTCTTGTATTGGCCTATGAGATGTATCCTAGAAAAAGCTTTGGAACATATTTCTATGGGTATGGCAGCAATCGTACAAGATTTTTTTGACTACAAATAGGAATTTTAGAGGCTCCATTTTGAGATGCAAAAGTAGGATCGATGACTTTAACGTATTGAAGAACATCTTCCTTGTATTCTCCCACACACAAAGCTCTCGACATCCAATGCTAAGGACCCAGCTCCAGTGGAGGGTATGTCTACTGATGGTGCAAAGTAGTTTGATAGTTGGTCTCTCAATTTTCTTTTCTTTTCTGTATGTGAGAAGCATTTAGTTTTCAATAGGTTGATAGTTATGTTTTTAGGTATATAGAATTTAGGTAATGCAAACGCAATCAGACTTATTTAGTTTAGTTAGAAATACTTTTTATTTTTTGTTATTAGATGGCATGTCACGTTGTTAGGTGTTCGATAGACTTGGTTTCCCTCTCGGCTAGTTGGGGCCACCTAACGATCTATATGTGGATGTAACCTGTTTTTTATAAATTAATGAAAAAAAACAAAAATTCTACCAAACTTCCAAATAAATATATATATTTAAACCATACATTTATTTTTTAATGGATTATAATAAAAAGGAAAAGGAGGTGGTTTTACATCGAAGAATTTTAAGCCTATACGATGACACTCACGATGACACTCATAAAAGTATGTTGTACATCATTTTGTCAATTTTTTTTATTAAAATATAAGTCCATCTCTACGGAGGACAAAAATTCATGTGAGGCCCGCAAGCCAGAAATTGTACAAGGAACCAATTACTACACGAAACTTTAGTTTATATTCTATCCAGTGTCCAACGTTCAGGTTTGAATTGCCACACTTCTCTCGCTGAAGTGAAGTTTGTTGAGAATCTTACTAAAGTTAAAAAATGATCTGACAGCGGCGAGATAGAGAACCCGGGGTTTTGGAGCGTGGAGATATGAGATTTATGAAAATGATTGACAGCAAGCGCGTGGTTGTGGATACATTTACAGAATAACCTCCCTGGCGCTTTTCGATTTTAGAGACATGAATCACACATTTGTTGCGGCTGTTATCAAATCCATTAAGAAGAAAGATCTCATGAATATCAGTATGAAGAAATCTCTAGACAGAAACACTGATCCATCTTGAGACAATAGATAGGAATTACAATTAAATCTCTTTTCGCCGATCCCGTCAACATGGAAGATGTTAATTTTTTCACAAAGTAGAAATTATGGTCAAGAAAGTATTCAAATTTTCTTGCTAGTGTATCTGTTAGTTTGGATATGGATTTTTGGGTAAAAATTTGGGTGGAGAATATCGAATATTTGTTGCGCACCCTATTGTGTCGTATGAAACTAACTCTCACGTCCTAAGAAAAAATGATTTGGTTCCTCAGTATTGTTGCTATTACTATTCCAACTGGATAAAATGCTATTTGATTCTATATGCGGTATATATTTTTCTGAGAAAAGAAGTGTGCATGCCCTTGTATCCTTGGGCTATATTGATGATATAAAGATGCTAATTAATATAAGTATGCAATAGGTTGATCATATTAACTTAAGAATTATATTCCTACTTTTTCACGATATATTATCAGAGCCACACGTGGTGGTTGAGGCATGATTCAAGACCGAATCAAATATGCCATTGATTTATGAATGTAATATGAAAATGGGAAGAAATTATTTTAGGTGTATCTTATGTTTAGGCTGATAGGCAGGGTTTATATGGGAATTGCGGTTAGAGAATTTTGATTTATTATTAAATAAATAGCAAAGATTTACTCTAGTGAGAATATTATTCCTTTTATACATAATTGAACGAGATGTAATTTGGGATCGAATGGGATGTAAGGAGGGAGTTCTTAAAAGTTTCAAAAATTATAATAGGTATGGTTGTCTATGGTATTTTTTTTCTCTCCAAGGAAAACAATAAAATAAGGTTTCTAGGAATGAGAGCTAGGCATTGGGATTATCTTGAGTTATCTATTTATTTTATCTTTGTTGAAAACTTGGTTAAGCAAGTTCTAATTTGATCCCATGGACCAATGTGGTGGATCTATCACGAGTCCATAATTGTGCTTCAGTATCTTCGATTAGTAGTATTCCAATGAGGAGTTGTGCATGCCATTTGCAAGACTTCTAATTGTATTTGTATAGGCATGTGCATTTGTTTTTAGCTTTTAATATAGAGAAGAGGTTAGCATTTTCAAATCACTTTCGTGTTCTTGTTCTTGCTGAAAGATTATTTTGATCATAACATTAAAGTGTTCTGGATTTGTTATAATATTTAATGTTTAGGATTTTAAGGTGGTATCATAGTTGTGCATCATACTAACCTTTTTTCAATGAAAACTAGTTTTTAGTAATCCTCCATAATCACCCTAGCTAGCTAGAATCTAGTTGATTTCGGTGGTTCTCCATAGCCACCCTAGTCGACCATTGCAAAGAAATTACTTTTCCATCATTGAGTTTGATTTGAAAAAAAGAAATTACTTTTCCATCATTGAGTTTGATTTGCAAGTGATTTTCAGATCATCCAGCAAGGTGCCAAAGGAAGTATAATTGTTAGAATTTAATTATTACATAGGGTTTATTGCTGTTGGCCCCTCGGCTGAACGTTCAAATTTAAAGAGGTCAAGTAGTAATTATCAGCTTAAGCGTTGTGTGCTTAGATCAATGACTCGCTGTTCAGAATTTGGAATGCCGAGGGCATCGAATTAAAAAGTCAAGCTTCTCTCTAAAAATTGGTTATAACATCATTATTGCGGGGCCACAGTTTTCAGCCCAGAAGCATCGCACCAGTATTTGAGGGGTCGCGCAGAATCTGAGTGGTCAGTCAAGCTCTCTCACAGCCATTTGAGAGATGCGTAGGCAGAACGAGTGGGAGTCTCATGGTCGTATTTCTGCATCGTTATTCAATTATTGAAGATATGCAAACCAGCAGAGGTCGCAGAGCTAACCAATATCGCCGAGATCTATTGGTGGGGGACACCAGGGCTGACCAATCATCTAAGTAGAACTATATAAGTTCAGTAGTCCAGAGATCTTAGTTGAAATCAGTAAGGAAATATCGTAGAACTGGAGATTGTTGGTCAAATTATGGGCATGAATTGCAGATCAACTACTAGGGAGCGAAGGCACATCAACCACCTATGCATATGCAGGATCACTATCATAGATCACATGGAAACAATTGTTGGCGACCACTAAGCTCGATTGGACGAAAAAAATTGCGTGGCAGCTTTGTGAAGGGTTAGTCATCGGAGGCAAGTGGCGAGAGGAGTTGTAAGTCAAGAAGCGGAGTGCTACGTTGTGGTTTGGAGCGGAGGTTGTGAGGACTGATTGCATTGATCCCAGGTCGAGTGGTTGTGCGCAGAATTCCAGAAGCCGAGCCAGATCAAAACCCCAAGGAGCGTAGGAAAAATGAGAGTTGGATCGTTGACGAGAGGGAGTTACCACCATCGCAACACCAGGAGGCCTAGAGGCCGTATTCAAGCATTGCCAAGGAGCGTAGGCCTGTCATGAGATTGAACCTCGGTAGGCCATATATCACCAAGGAGCATGGAGTAGCCGTGGAGGTCACACGACCAAGGTCCATGCCCAAAACCATGCTGATCGAGTGTTTTTAAATTTGTTGGTCATAGGTTGGAAGTCATAAACCACACTGGACGAAACGATGACCATGGAGCTAGCAACAGCCTTATTTTGCAAATCAGACACCCAATGCACAAGCGGGGGTCAAAGTGGAGGAGCCATTGGGCCGAAACCAGCACACATTCCAAAGAGGCCACAAATACATTCAAGCCACCCATACATTCCAAACAGGCCCCAATACCATCCAGAGGAAGTAAATCAGGGTGTTAACAGAGGGAAAGCCATTCACAGCCATAGCTTCCCATCACTCGAGTCAGGGTGTGAACGTCGTCAGGCAGTCGCTAGGGAACAGTGGCATATTAACGACAGGAGGGCATAAATGCTGATGCCACTTTCCCAAGTCTCATAATAATGGAGCAATTGTTGTTTCATAGTGACAACGCTATTCAAACGAGATTCATTTAGTTCAAGTGGCAGATCTTCCATTCAAGTCTTGCCATAAGGACTAAGTCCAAATCTTTCACATATGATATTTTAAGGGAAAAATACCATGTTTTGACTTGGCAATCGTAGTTGTATGGTGAAGTGAACACCATTGGAGCTTGAATTTCTTTTGGGTGGGGCATACATACAAACTACAATTGAAGGAGTTTAATATGAAGGGCGTAAAAAACATATAAAAGGGGTTAAAAGTAATATTTTAAAAAACGAGGGGAGGAAGTCGAGGAGAGAGAAGGAAGGTTAAATGTCATCCCTTTACTTTTGGAAACGCTTAAGGATCAACATGGTAATACATCACCGTGTCCTTTGGGCTACAATACTTTTGTGGATAAAAAATGGCAGCAACTTATAAATCAAAAGCACGAGAAGAACAATAGGCCTTTTTCTCGTAGGGTCCATGTTATCTTTCAATAGTAAAAGGATATCAAGAAAGAAGATGTAAAAATCAAGTGTCTCTTCGGACTTGGATCTAAATTGTAATGGAAAAATTCAGTCATAGACCTTCATGAGTTGGAGGAATTAGACCCATTTCTATCGAAGGTGGGACAACTAGAATGGAAGAAACTCAGTTGGGTTCTCAACCCATCCATGCTTGTGTTGATATAACCCAAAATCTTAGAGCATCCTTGTGAAAAATTCAGGCTCATAATTGCCTCTTGTCTCAGTAGGATCCTAGCGTTAACATCACCTCTACGGTGTTAAAATAATGGCATCACGAGTGAGATATTACATTTGATAGCTCAAGCCCTCAAGGGTTGAACAACAGCATGTTTCCTACCTTTCAGAAGCAGGTCAGAATCTTAGAACTCATGGAAGAATTCAACTTTTGCAAATTCATGTTGAACCTAGAATGTGACGACTTAATCTTTAAGTGTTCTAGAACATTTACATAGACATTACATCAGCCCATCCAGAATGTGTCAAAACAAGTATGCAAAAGATTGTGTCCATGTTCCTAGAAAGAGATGGTGATATTTGCAAGATACTGAAGCCCAAACTATTGACCATTTGGAAGAAGGAACTAATTATATCATCAGTCGCCTATCACCTAGTGGAGAAGTTCGATATGCAAAACATAAAATTTATAGAAGGGTTATGACTAAGAAGGATCTTAAAAATATTGATGGACAACGCAAGCATAAAGGCAGTAAAACTTGTAGCAGAACATGGGAGCAGAAATCGAAGGTATTGTGGCCTTGAATATGAGTATGTATTTATGCACAACACAGAATGGTGGTGAAGAGAAGAAAAGGGAATCCCACCATCCTCGACATTTTTCTTATTTCAAACTTGGCAAGTGATAAAATGTTATGTAGCAAAAGAGGTAGTGGCAAGAATCCATTAGAAATATGTTTATGATGGTCACCTTTGAGAATAAAGTGGCTCTATTAAATTTTGGTGATTCTCTTAATTTTTTTTATTTGATATAGATGGTGATTTAAAAGTGTTTTAGAAAATTTAGAACCAATAAAATTCTCTAAATTTCATAATTATCTTATTAAAAAATTAGTAAATAATTTTAAATAAAATTAACTACAAAGAATATTAAAAATATTATTATTTTTTTTTTGTAAGCTTGGTAGATCCTTTCTATTTTATTTTAAAAAATAGACAAGTTTGATACATATTAATCCTCTATAATCAGATGGCCTCAACCTTCCCATTGAGAAACCAAGTCATCTGGCAACAGTATAAGCCAACCAAAAGCTAAACATTTTAAGAGTATCTTGCAAGGCTAAATAAACACGAGCATATTTTAGTCTCCTATAAGAAGAATATCTACAAAAAAAACCCCAAAACTTTCTACTCTTCATGTCCACATAGAAAAAAAAAAGGACCATCCAACCCATGGTGTGGAACCTGCTAATCATCAGACGATTCAATTTGTGCTAGATCCCTGCCAGTGGAACCCTGAAATTCAATTTGCGGTAGGAAGGGAATATGCTTCTCGATGTGGCTATGGTGGGAATTTCTCTGCTATATGTATTGTTGAATGAGCTAAAATTCGCTATGAATTTATGAAATTTCTACAATTGATCCGGAACTTCCTAAGGAGGTGTTTGCCACAACTTTTTCTAGGATTTTTTTAATCATCCAAAATAGTAATAGAGACTATTTGAACTAGGTGTAGCAACCTCTAGTATGACGCAGATATGGAATGAGATCCTCCCACTCTTCAAACTCCATATTGTTTGCTTTTGTTGTTGTTTCAATTCTTCTTCCTGACCTAAAATTATCTGATGGGCCCGAGGGTGAGTTTTCATTTTTTAGGTCCGTGCAGCATCCAAAATTAAATCCCCAACATTTCTCCCTCGATTGCTGTAAGGTCGATCTTGGGTTTGTCCCCCACCCCAACTCCGAACTTGGGATATCGTGTTGATGAATCCCATCAATAGGTATATTTTGAAGATCATCATGCCATCCTCCATCCTTAATACTCTCCCCTTCTCACATTAATTCACATTTTTTGGTTATATTATGCTTACCAAGGAAGAAGAGTAAAAGGTGTTTGTCATATTATGTGGCCTAATGTTGTTTAATTGCAGGAAAAAGAAGAAATTTTTACGCATTAACTATGCAAGGGTTTGATGGATACAACTAGCAGATAATCTAGGGGACTTGTCCGCCTCCTTAAGTCCCTAGCCTGGCTTGGGATCATCGCATCCTCTCTCACTAGTTTGAATTCATTGGCAGTCGCGTAACTCCTACTACAAGTGAAGTTCAATAAGGACCAGGTCCACCATTTCCCATATCAAGTAGGGAATCACTCCTATTTTCAAGGGAGATGTTATCAACTACCCTTTTGCATAAATAAAAAAGATTAAAAGCTCATTGGGATTCAAAGTTTGGATTCAGCTAGATGTAGTTATTAAGCTCAGATCTTGACATTTTCATTTTCAACTTTTATGTCAGGTATGATACTCTTACTTTCTGATAATGTGAAGTTGGTTATTAAGTTGCATCTGAGTTAATTTCAGGGGGATGAGACCCTTGGGTTTGGGCCCAAACCATAGCCTTTGGTACCTATTTTTTACTTGTTATTTTCTCTTGACTCCAAGCATTTCATAGCTTTCTTTCATTTCAATAGAGGTTTACCTATAAAAACCTGTGATTGCAAGCTTCTACGTCACCTTTCTTGTGGGAGAATGGTTGGAAGGATTCACAATCTCAGTCCAAAAATATTGTGTTTATGATTTCTTGGAAATAGATGAATGTTAGTTGTTCTTCTTCACATTTTCCTTCTGTATCTTAGGATTTAGTTTAGTGATAAGATTAGTTTTATGGCATAGAATATATGTTATTTAAATTCAACTCATCTTTTCCATCATATTTTATATCACTTTCCTAATGATCAATGGATGTATGAATGTGGTTGGTTGCAGGGATGTGTTGATCTGCAGGGGAGGGCACCTCTTCCACTTCCATCTTGGACTCCTCCATATTCCCTTTCCATCCCTCAACTATGTCTCAAAGCTCTGTTTCCACAGTCGCTCTACCTAGTAAATTTACGACATTGTGAGCATTCATGCTTGTGCAAGACAAACCTTTGAGAGGTCTTGGGCTTTGCTAGGGGGCTCATTCCAACATACCTTCACTCTCTCTAACCTCCATCCACCTCTTCATGCCCTCAAGGCATCATTTTCACCCTAAAAAGGCTCTCGAAACCCCTCCTGTAGCATTACAGGCCCTCTTGTAGCAATACATCACCTTCTATAGCATCACCTGTAGCAAGCTTGTAGCACCACTTTTCTTCACCATTTTTTATCCCCACTTCAAACTTAGCTTAGTCAGGATGAATAATGACCCCAATTTGTAATTTGATGATCAAGGGAAGCTCCTAGACCACTCCAACCATTCCATTTCATCACTGTAAAATAAAGCATAATTATTATTTTCAATCACAATTATGATGCAGGTTAGGTTTATGATATCAAGTAAGTCTGAAATAGGTAGATGATACATGCAATGATGTTGCTAGTTTTATTAATTATGCAAGATAGAGTATATTTCTTTCTACAAGTAGATTACCCCTTTTCCTTTTCATGAAATGATTAATTACCATATACAAGTTGAGAAAATGGAATTCCCACTTTCATAGCTAGAATCAGTTTTCAATTGTACTTTCATCAGCGAGATTTGACTATAGTTTGGTAGGAGGAATGGTCTCTAATCACTTTGATCTAATGCCATGACTGAGGGTGGCATGAGTAGAATCTAACTTATTGTGCATATAACACTTCCACCTTCAACTTTGTACAAACCCCATGTTGATAATTTAAGTTGATGAGCCCTTGGGAGTTGCAACATTCTTCTTGCAATACCA
The DNA here is from genome assembly GCA_031772625.1 of Pinus tabuliformis. NCBI lineage: Eukaryota > Viridiplantae > Streptophyta > Pinopsida > Pinales > Pinaceae > Pinus > Pinus tabuliformis. The sequence continues at coordinate 739,604,884 of CM062812.1, read as the reverse complement.
TGACTCACCACTTTTTGGCATTGTTGTCGGGGAGGTGTCTAAATAAATGTTGTTTCTACTTGAGCAATGTTTTTTTTCTCATTCAGTTCTGGAAAAGTGAAAATATAAATAAATAAATAAATATTTCATGCCTCGTAGGAGTAGGGATAATCAAGAAAAATTCTTAACAAAAATCCCCATGCCCTCCAACAATCAATATTCACTCTTCTTCGGTGACTGTGAACTTCCCTCTATGAGTGTAGGGGAGTTATGAGATCCTCTAGGTGAGCAACAATAAAATTTTGAAGAACCTATTAGGGAAGAAGAAGAACCCACTTCACCTACCCAAACTATGGCTCAAAACAAGGAAAATGAGGTTCTCCCCATCAAAGAAACCAATGGAGAGGCTAGAACGAAAATATAAGCCTTACATCCCTTCCACACTTCCATGGCTTAACCTCTAAGGATCCTAACACCTTCATGTTTCAAGTTGTTGTTGTTTGTAGGACCTATGACTATACCTATGATGAGAAGAAGCTGAAGTTATTTCCCTCTACCCTTAAATATGTTTCCTTACGTTGGTTGATGTGTCTACCTGGGGGTGGCATCAATACCTGGGCCCATATGAAATGGGCCTTCAATAGCAAGTATAGGGACTACTGTTTGTCCAAATTAACCAAGGAATAAATATTTAGGATGGGTCTCAAACTTGATGAATCCTTAGAGGACTATGAGGAGATATTTAAACTCAACTATAGGAGGGCCAATTGTACTCTTGATCCTGGGTCACTTAAGCTAGTTCTTCTCTGAGGGATCAGGGAGGATATGTTGGAAACACTCAACGTGTTGTATGGATGAAATATCTATCAATTGTCCTATGATTACATCAAAATTGTGTTTAAGAATCACTCTAGGGTGTAGGTTTTAACCCTGTACAGAAATTACTTGCATACAAATTCTAAAACACATAAAATAATCAATGTGAGAGAATAACACATAAAACACATATACACAGGGATTTTCTGCTAGATCCCAAAATTGGGACTACCAACTTGATTTTTCATTATTTTGCTTTCAATGTTACAATACATATTTATACATGTCGAAGCATCCAATACCATGGACCGAAAACCATTGCGTCCAAAACCATGGACCGACAAACCATCGCGTCCAAAACCATGGACCGAAAACCATTGCGTCCAAAACCATGTGCGAAAATCATGCACAAAACCATAGGTAGGTCCGCCCAACCTAACAAAGGGTCCGAAACCAAAATTTTCCGGGGCACTACCTCGAACCCCATAGAGTGGGGTTACTTGCACCCCTCAAACCCCCTGTGACCCTCCCCCCCCCCCCCCCCCCCCGCTACACAATCAGCACAACGAACAGGGGGGCTCCGCCTCCCCTCTAACCCTACGTGGGTTAGTGGTGGAAAGAATATAACACAACCCAACATTCTCCCACTTGTTGTTTTCTTTCCATAGGGGGCCACAAGAGAGATTAGTCATTTATGTAGCCCTACAATGCCAATTGTTTCTCTACACCAAGAGAACTTCTCAGAGCTCATAGATTTTGTCAATGCATCTGCAATATTCTTCAAAGTGTCCACCTTTACCAGCAACACCTTTTTGGCTTCTATCATATCCCTAGAAAGTGATACTAAACATCAATGTGCTTTGTCTTTGAATGATATGTAGGGTTCTTGGCCAAGAAAATTGCACTTTTCCTGTCACAGTCTATCCTTATAGCTCCCTGTACTAACTGCATACTTGAACACAATCTTTGCAACCAAACTACTTCCTTGCTTGCATGAATGGCTGCCATGTATTCTGCTTCTGTAGTTGATACTGCCACTATAAATTGTTTCTTACTCATTCAACTAACTACACCTACAAATAGCTTAAACAAATATCCACTTGTAGATCTTCTCTGATCCATATCTCTAGCCCAATTTGCATCAACAAAACCACGAATATCCAACACTCTGTCCAATCCTGGTCTTCCTTGGTAGCACAAACCATAATCACTAGTGCCACGCAAATACCTGGAAACCCACTTCACTGTTGTCCAATGCTCCTTCCTTGGTTTTGACATAAACTTGCTCAATACTCCCACTGCATGTGCAATGTCTGGTCTAGTACAGACCATTGCATACATCAAGCAACCGACTGCACTTGCATATGGAACACGAGACATGTCCTCTTCGTCTTCTTGTGTCTTGGGACACTGTTCAACAGATAACATTACACCTACAGGAATAGGATCCTTCATTGTTTTACTATCCTGCATATTAAATCTCTACAATATTGTCTTGACATACTTCCTTTGGTTTAACCAGAGCTTCTGCTTTGCCCGATCTCTTTTAATTTCCATGCCCAAAATATAGTTTGCAGCACCAAGATCTTTCATGTCGAATTTGGAGGAAAATTGGGTCTTCAAATCTTTGATAATTTCTTTGCCATTTCCAACCAGCAACATATCATCCACATACAAGACCAAATAAATAACATGGTCACCAATTAATTTAAAATACACACAGTGATCTGCTTTGCTTCTAGTGAATCCAAGTCCCCGTATAAATGCATCAAATTTCTGATACCACATCCTTGGTGACTGTTTTAACCCATACATAGACTTCTTTAACTTGAATACCAGTTCTTTCTTAGCCTTCACCTCAAAGCCTTTAGGTTACTTCATCTAGATCTCCTCTTCCAGATCCATGTGAAGAAATGTTGTCTTCACATCCATCTATTCTACCTCAAAATCAAAAGCAGCAACAACAGATAAAAGTAACCTAATAGAAGCTACCTTGGCAACAGGAGAAAAAATATCACCAAAATCAATTCCCAGCACCTGGGAATAACCTTTTTCTACCAACCAAGATTTGTATTTCTCCACCTTTCCTTCTGCATTTGTATTCTTCTTGAACACTCATTTGCTACCAATGGGTTTCCTTCCAGCCGGCAACTCCACTAGATCCCAAGCCTCATTTTTGTGCAAAGATGCCAGTTCATAAACCATGGTCTCTTTCCATAGTTTTCCATCCTCTGAATCTACTGCTTCGTTCACAGTTCTAGGATCATCATCAGTAACAGATAAAGCAAAATTTGAATATAAAGAATATGGACTATATATTTTTGGTTGTCTTCTTTCTCGAACTGATCTTCTCACACCCGGATTTTGTGGCTCTTCATCTTTTGATTTCTCTTTTGCTGTAGAGTCTGATTCTTCCTCCTTTAGCTCAAACTCTATCTTCTTAGGTTCCTTTGGTTGGACTTCATGTTTATTAACATCTTTAACCTCTCTGAACAACACATCTCGGCCGTACACAACCTTCCTTGTTACTGGGTTCCAAAGTTTATAACCCTTTAAACCATCCTTATATCCAATAAAGATGCACTTTTCATATTTACTATCCAACTTGGTTCATTTCTCCTTTGGAACATGTACATATGCATCATTTCCATACCTTTTGTCGAGTTTTATCCTCCAACATCGATGAAGGTGATCTGTTGACTAGGTAACATGTTGTCTCCACCGCCTCTACCTAGAATTTCTATCCTAACCCAGCACCGTTAAGCATTCTTCTTGCCATTTCTGTCAACGTCTTGTTCATTCTTTCTGCAACTCCATTTTACTGAGGTGTATATGGAGTAGTCTTCTGCCATGCTATACCACACTTCTTATAGAATTTTTCAAATTCCTTACTGCAAAACTCTCAACCGTTATTTGTCCTCAGCACCTTTATCTTCTTCTCTGTCTAGTTTTCCACCAGAGCCTTGAATTCTTTAAATCTATCAAAGACTTTAGATTTCTTTTTAAGGAAATATATCCATGTATTCCTTGAGAAGTCATCTATAAATGATACACAGTACACAAACTTACCTAGTGATGGAACCTTCATAGGTCCAAACATGTCACTATGCACAAGCTATAATATATATTTCACCTTCTTACCATGAGAGGGGAAACTCACCCGATTCTGCTTCCCACATACACAATTTTCACAGAAATGAAAATCTAGAGAGCTATTACTCATACCTTATACCATACCTTTACCATGAACTATTCGAAGGCCTTTCTCTCCGATATGTCCAAGCCTTTGATGCCACAACATGGTCTTCTCTCCAGAGACCACTAGATTTTTTGCTCCACTTTCAGGAACCACATAACTGTTGCACCCATCAACAACCGTGCTACCTTGCAGCTTGTTCAAAGTTCGAATCTGAACTCCCCGCATCAATACCAGTGCTCCCCGAACCATCTTGCAGGTATCCTTCTCGAAAACTATTTTTTACACCTGCATCATCCAAATTGCTTACAGAAATTAGATTTCTGGCCAATGCAGGAATATGCAGAACACCCAGAAGTGTTCTAATCCATCCACCTTGCAACTTCAACTTTACTTTTCCATGACCAACGATTCTAGCCTTCCTATCATCCCCTAAGAAGACATCACCACCATCATATTTCACATACTTGCAAAACCACTCTCTATGGGGAGTGAAGTGAAAGGATGCACCTGAGTCAATCAACCATGCCTCATGATCTACATGTGTACTTTAAGAATCCAAGTACACATCCCCACCCTCATTTGAGGTGGTTTTCACCTCTGCAGAAGGAGCATCATCAGATCCCTTTCCTTTATCAGGAGCTTTAGATTTACAGTCCCCTTTGTAGTGCCCTCCCTTTCCACATTTCTAGCACACCACCTTTACAAGTTTTCCTGGAGATTTAGATCTCCCTCTAGATTTAGATCTCCCACTCGATGACCTTTTTTTTTTTGTTCTGGAACCGTCCGCGTACAAGCAAGGCATCACCATTTTGGCTCTCCATATTTTTCCGTCTCATCTCCTCCGTCAACAAGGATGGGACTATTTCATCAAACCGCAAGGCAGTTGCATTGTTTCCTATTGCAATAACCAAACTATCCCGTGAATCTGGTAGAGAACACAACAAACTCATGCACTTATGTTCATCTGAAATTTTAATATCAACATATGCTAACTGACTTACAACATTATTAAATGCATTCAGATGCTCTGTCACCGAGTCTCCATCTTTCATCCTTAAGTTATATAGAATTTTCCAGAGGAACATTTTATTCACTAGAGACATAGATTGGTACAAAGTGCCTAACTTGTCCCACAAAGCCTTCTTTGTAGCTTCCCCTGATACATTAAAAAATAATAAATCTGAGACACATAATCGTATTGTGCTCTTTTCCTTCCGATCCAACTTCTTCCATTCTTCATCGGACACTCCTGTTGGTTTAGTACCCGGATCTACCATGATCCACTGATCTTTATCCACCAACGGATCCTCCATCTTGAGTTTCCACAACTCAAAACTTTGACCATTAAATTTCTTGATCTCTATCTTTCCCCTGCTCGCCATCTTCTTTCACCACCAGAATCGATCTCGCAGATCTCCCACTGAACAGGGTCTACCATAGGCTCGAGCGAAACCCCTCAGCAACAAAGGTGTCCCCTTGAAGCCAAAACAGCTCTGATACCAAATGTCGGTTTTAACCCCATACAAAAATTACCAGCGTACGAATTCTAAAACACATAAAAATGATGTGAGAGCATAACACATAAAACACATATACACAGAGATTTTCCCCTGGATCCCAAAATCGGGACTACCATCTTGATTTTTCACTATTTTCCTTTCAATTTTACAATACATATTTATACATGCCGAAGCATCCAATACCATGGACCAAAAGCCATCACGTCCAAAAACATGGACCGAAAAACCATCGTGTCCAAAACCATGGACCGAAAACCATCGCATCAAAAACCATGTGCTAAAATCATGCACAAAGGCATAGGTAGGTCCGCCCAACCTAACATAGTGTCTAAAATGAAAATTTTCTGGGGCGTTGCCCTAAACCCCATAGAGTGGAGTTACCTACACCCGTAAAACCCCTTGTGACCCCCCCCGCTACGCAATCAGCGCAATGAACGGGGGGCTGTACACCCGCTCTAACCCTACGTGGGCTAGTCATGGAAAGAATATAACACAACCCAACATAGGGTTGCTAGGAAGAAGTGTAGCCCTAGTTAAGGCTTGGTTAATTCCTCTCCCTCCACAACATCGATCAAGAATGAGATAGGGAATGTGTTGGAGAATTTCAAGAGTGAATTATTTCATAGATTTTGATTTCAAATGGATACCATGAAAATCAAAATAAATATGGAGTAAGCAAAGATGGAACTAGCTATTTTCTATTGTATATGCACTAAAAGACACCTTAGGATTAAAGCCCATTGAATGTCATAGAAGTCTTCCTAATCTGTGAAGAAAATCATGCAACAGAAAAATGCCCCTCTTTTCTAGGCCTAGAAGTTGTATACCAAGGGGTAGAAGGTGGGTTAGAGAAAATTATCTTCATTAATTAAATAAGTCCTCAAGGACCTCGGTCATATAAATAGGGTAGACAAGGTGCACATTACTATTATTACAATCCAAATCAGAATGCACCTTTCCAACCTTGGTAATCTTCCACTCATCCATCATGGTCCACATGACCTTCTTGGCCTTTTTCTCCTCCATATCCTCCTCAACTTGTCAACCATATTTTTTAGCCATATCCACCCTAATCTTTTCAATGGGGCATTCCATCACAAGGTTGGAAGCCTCAAGTCAACTAGCCTCCTTCTTTACTACCTCCACCCCAACCTCAACCACAACTCACTCATCGTACTCCACCTAGGCAACCTCAAATTCCTTCTCAACCCAATTTGAACCCAAAAAATGAGAACGTGAAGCAACTCTTTAGTGGAGAGACATCCTATCCTACTTATGTTGTGGAAATCCAGGAGATCAACCTTTGCCCTGGGAGAGTGCTCCCAAATAATCACCCACCTTCTCCACCCGAAGAGATTGAATATGAGAAGGAAGAGAGTGCTCCTCAATTCAATCCACCTCCCTTTCCCGAGAGGGTTATCCACCCTAGCCAACACACCCTATAAGAGGTTGAACTTTTGAGAGAATTGAAGAATTTGTGTGTTAAGATACCCCTTCTCCAGGCCATTAATGATGTTCCCATCTATAGTAATATTATCAAGGAAAGATGTCTCAAAAATACTGGGAGAAGAAAAAGACACATGCCCACCATTAATGTTGTTGAGAAACTATCTTATCTAATGCTTGGGAGGGTGATCTTCCCAAAATATCGATACCCTCGAAGCCTAGTAGTGGATGTGCACATTGATGGCATTATAATCCCTAATACCTTGATTGATCTTAGGGTTGCAATCAATGTCATGACTAAGGAAACCATTCTAAAGCTAAATCTCCAAGACAATTTGAGGAAGACCACCAAAATGTTGCAATTTGAAAATATATGCACAGTAGCTCTTGAGGGAATTGTTGAAGATGTTATGGTCTCCATATACATTTGGGAGTATCCTACTAATTTCCTAGTTCTCCAGCCCAAAACCAAGTTTAGTGGCTATCCTATCATCTTAGGAGTAACTTGGTTGGCCACTGTTGTTGCCTACATTATTTGTAGTGTTGGGAACATGACTATTAAGAATGGTCATTAATCAAAACAATTGGTATTGTATCCTCCTTCTTAGCCTTATATTGAAAATGACTTACCCTTGAGGTTATAAGATGAGGAAGAGGGTGAATTTCATCACACAACCCCTACCCAATATGCACTCTAGATATTGTTATAGGAATGGGGAACCAAATGAAGATGACCTCATTGACCATATCCTTCATAGCCAACCTCCCACTCCCATACCAATTGGTGAGTTGATAGAAGAATATTGTAGTCATCCTTCGACTAGCTTATGCTCTATTGACACAAGTCCAAAACATATCAAGATTGTAGAGTTTGATCCATCCATAAATTTAAACATCAACCCCTCTCTCAGCCAAACAAGAAGAAAAGTTGTGTAATGTGTTGAGGCAACACCTGGATGATTTTTCTTGGGATTATAAGGAAATGAAAGGTGTGCATCCCTCAATTTGTACTCATCATAACTACATCAAGGAGGTATGCAAACATGTACGCCAACCCCATAGAAAGATGAAGGCAACTCTTAAGGAGATTTCAAAGAAGAATTACAAAAGCTACTAGATGCAGGGTTCATATACCCCATTTGAGAACGTGATTGAGTGTAACCTCTTTTTTTAGTTCCCAAGAAGAACGGGAAGTGCAGAATCTGTGTTTTTTACAAGGAACTTAACAAGGATACAAAGAAGTACCATTTTCCTTTGTCATTCATTGACCAAGTCCTTGATGGCCTTACAGGGAAGAAATTCTCCTTCATGGATGGATTTAATTGATACAACCAAATCTAGATCAACCTTTAAGAACAAAATAATTCCACATTTACATGTCATCGGGGTAGCTTTTCCTATAGAGTTCTTCCATTTTGTCTGTTGAATGCCCTTGCTACTTTCCAGAGGTAAATTTTAAATATCTTTGTTGAACTAGTTCATGACTCTGTTGAAATATACATGGATGATTTCATTCCTTATGGATTTGAATTCCATGAAGCTCTCTCCAATTTGTGCAAGATATTGAATTGAGCCCTCATAAATGTGAATTCTTGATGAATGAAGGGAATTCCCTTAACCATTCCATATCCAAGAAATGGATAGAGGTATACCTAAACAAAACTGCTATCATCAAAAGGGTCCCTACCCCTCAAAAGCAAAGAGATATCAACAGTTTCTTTGGATTAGCAAGGTATGATAGGATATTCATCAAATAATTTAGTAAAGTGGCTTCACATTTCATCAAATACTTTAGTAAAGTGGCTTCATGTTTGTTTGTTGGACAAGCAACTGTCAAGAGACCCTTGAATTGTTGAAAGAAAAGTTGACCACTGCACCCGTCCTTATGGGTCCCAACTGGGAATTGTCTTTCCATATCCATACTGATGCATTGGATAAAGCTTTGGGGAAAGCCTTAGGATAATTAGAATATAAATTTCTTTATGGTATCTATTTAATTAGTAATAATGTTTCTATAGCTGAGTCGAATTACACTGTCACTGAAAAATAAAACTTTCTTGTAGTACATTCTTTAAACAAATTTGGGCACTATATCACTAGGTATCAAACTTTTATTCATACTAATCATGAATCCATTAAACACTTGATGAATAAGCTTGATACCAATGTTAGGATAATTAGATTGTTTTTATTGTTACAACCATTTTATTTGACTATTATTGACAAAGTAGGAAAGTAAAATGTGATTGCAGATTTCTTGTCCACGCTAACCTTCCATGTAGGTAATGGGGAGATGGTGTATGATCAAATTTTAGATGAAGAACCCTTTTCTATCTCTATGCTTTCTCCTTGGATTGCAGACATAGCGGACTACTTGGTTGCTGGAAGGTTCCCTCCTAATCTATCATCCAAAGAGAAAAGAAAGATTGTAAGTAAAAGTGCTCCTTTCACTTGGATTGTTCAGATTGGGACCAGATCAGATTTTAAGGAGATGTCTAAGAGAATAATAGGTATTTTACTAATCTAGGTGGATATTGGTGGCCACCTAACTATTCCACTTAGACCCCCAACACTGTCTCTTTGAGATTTTATGTTTCCTTAATTGTAGCATAGTTTACTATTTTTGGCAGTTTTTCGGGTCCTGAAATTCCGAAGCCGTCTTGAGGCCCTAAATGAATTTTTTAGGGAAATTTGAGAGCTTGAAAACATCCCAATAGCCAAAGGAAGATCGTATGCCAAAGTTGTGACCCCGTGAATTTGATGTACCAATTTACCCAAACGGGGCCCACAATTTTGGTGCTTCATATCCGAGTGTTAGGTTTTTGGATGTTTAGGGTTTTCCATTGTTTATTAATAATAAATAGTCCTTTGAGCCTCATTGTGACACCGTTCAGAGTCATGTAACCACCACCTCTCATCTCAAAGATAAGCTACCATCACTCGAGATAGTCTTATTTCCATTCTGTTTGTAAGCATATTTTAGTATTTGATATTAATGAAATGAAGTGTTATTTCTACTGCATATTTATATTTATGGTTATATCTATAATTTGTTGTGTTCCTTTTTCAATTTGGATCATCTACATCGTCTCAGCATGTCATTATGGACCTTGTATGGGTCATTTTGTTGCTAAGAGGACAATCTTTAAAGTTTTACAGGTTGGTTATTATTGTCCCAGTTTACATCAAGATGTAAGGAGATACACCACCATATATGATTAGTGCCAAAGGATCGGAAAACCCACACCCAGGGATGAAATTCCCCTACAACCTCAAGTGGCCTTAGAGCCATTTGACAAGTGGGGCACGTATTTCACTGGGCCAATTGATCCACCACCAAGATAGAAGAGGTATATCATTGTGTGCACTTATTACTTGAAAAAGTGAGCTGAGACAAAGGCAGTTAAAGAAGCAACTAAGCAGAAAGTGGCTAGGTTTTTCAGAGAAAACATCTTCTACAAGTTTTGGTACTCAAGGTTTGTAGTCATCGATCAAGGAGCACAATTCACATGAAATTTTATTGAAGATCTCATGAGGCAACACCATATAAAGCAAAAGACATCCGCTACCTATCACCCTCAAGCAAATGGGCAAGTAGAGGCCACAAATAGAGCATTGGAGAGCATCATCACCAAGGTTATTAGCAACAACATGGAAGATTGGGCAGGTAGACTAGTAGAGGCCACTTGGGCATGCAACACCACTTCGAAAACCACCACTGGGTTAACTCCATATGACTTTGTTTATGGGAGGAAGGATTTTCTTTCTATTGAGTTTGAATGTAATAGTTTGAGGATGGAAGCTTAGTTTGACATTGACTTCACTACAACATAACAAGAAAGGTTGCTCCAACTTAATGTATCATATGACCTCAGGATGCATTCTCTCCTACACACTAAAGTCATACCACTACAAACAAAGGTCTGGCATGACAAGCATATCAAGGAAAAGAATTTTCAAGAAGGATATTGGGCCCTATTATATGATTCTAGGTTCCAATATTTGAAAGAGAAGCTAATGACAAGATGGTCGGGTCCATATCTAGTAGAAAAGTGTCATGAAAATGGATATTTCCATATCAGAACCATTGATAAGGAATGCAATCTCTTACTTTTAAATGATTATAGGTTGAAGGTCTATAGAATAACTTTTCCCAAGGGAGAATTTATCAATTCAGTCGGTAGAGAATTAAGTGAGATTGGGAGTTTCATAGATTCTAGTCCACAATATTCCTAGAAATTTGAAAAAATAAAAGGATAATAAGAAGACCTAGATGAAAACCTCTATGAGGTATTTGAGGCCAACTCTAGCGTTCAAAACCTCTCTGAGGCACCCCAAGAGAAAAAAAATTGAAAGAAAAAATAAATATTCCTAGCTGAAAAACTCCTCTAAGACACCTAGGGTAGGCATGTAGGCTGAAAACATCCACAAGGACGCCCTTATTGTCTAAGAAAAAAAGAAAAAAAAAACAAAAAGAGAAAAGAGGAACACAAGGAAGAAGCTTACACCATTCATGCTAACATTGATCTTCTTTTGCAGGACTACACATAGTTGGCAAATTTTATGGCTACAGGACAAAACCTACAAGATCTCATCCATCCGTCCATCCATACACCTCATCTCTATACTCTCCACTCATATAGCCATATCTCTCCACCATCTAATCAACAAGAAATTCTCATTATGATGCTACAGGAGCCCTTGAAATGCTATAGAAGGGGGATACAATGAGAAGAACATACCAAAAGGCCATGATGCCTCCAGGAAATGGTAAAGGGGGTCCTCCAATGATTTACTCATCATCCATCCATCACCCATACACTCCATTTCACCAAAACTTGCTCTAAATTTCCACTTTGTCGTACCTCTAAAAAAAGAGAGAAGCCATTGTTTTTTATTTCTCGAATATATTCACTACTTCCTGATGACTCTAACCATGTCCTCATGGCTTTTCATCATCTCCCTCAACACCGTCATGAAAACTAAATACTTCAAGGTAGGATCAAAAGATTACTACAGGGGGAAGACTCCTCCTATAACAGCCTGTGTAGTCACAAAAGAAATCCCTGATATATTTTTTCCCCCACATAAAACATGATGGAGCCTTGTCTGCAACCAGGAAGGGAAACATCATCCTTAGGAGGGCATCCCACCAACAAGAACAAATTGGACATAAGATAGGCACATGCACACACACAAAAAAGTTATCAGTGAGGGTATCATCAAATTATGAAGACATGGACAAGAAACAAGTAAAAGAGTCAAATCCCTTTGAGATCATGATGTTATATGTCCCAACTCCAGAATGAAACAATCTCCCGCAATTTGACCCACAAGTGTATGGAAACCCTCACCTCTTCCCTATGCATAAAATGACTAAAATGTGTAATGTTCGAGAGAGAATTTTTAATAGGCTGCAGTTGGATAGTGAACCTGGCCACCCTCGTCTACTGAACTTAACTTTGTGTTAGTCACCCATACAATGTGGAGATGTCAACTCAAAGTGACGTGGTGTTCTTGAAGACCCAAGTGATAATCACAAGGAGACAAAAATGATTATAAGGAGTGGGGACAATGGTCCAAAAAATGAAACTCATGTTAATTCCATGTCGCTTGAGCACTATGATATTTTACCCAAAAGAGAGTATTATGTACTGGAATAAACTTGATTTGATCATCATTTATTCCAAAAATAGGTAGAGGAAGGATGAGATATTGTATCAGACCACCTAAGGTGACACTGAGAAGTTTTGAACCCAATCTATAGGTGCAACATGAGGAAGCTACAGGTAGGCCTAAGATGCTACGAGAAGGTCGAGAAGGAGTTACAGGAGAAATTGGAAGGTGAAAAATGATCCACAATGGCTCAAAATTATATTAAGACCATCATGCACACACATAATTGTTTTGACAAGAAGTGAAACCCTCCTTCCTTATTTATACATCCATTTACATGAGAAGTTTACTTGAAATTGATAGCCTGTAATATTCAATTAAGAAGTAGGAGGTGTTTTTGGAAATTTTTGTTGTTAGAAGAAGAGAAAAGGAGTTTGGTTGATATCAATTCTAGCACCCTTCTCCCTCACTTCTGCCAAGGAATTTAACACTATTTCACCATTGATATTGTTTAACAAATTTTGAATTCCACACCTAAGCCGTAGCAAGGAGGGATACTAGAAGAAATGGGGGGAGGCTTTAACAGAAGAGAACACTCAGTCACCAAGAGGATTCACCAACACCCTCTTGTAGTGGACATTTTTAGAAGACACCAACGGTTGGGTTTCTTTGAATTGTTAAAGGGGTATGATGATGACATCACTCATGAAGTTTCATGGAATTACATTCCCAAGGAGAAGACAATGGCACTACTATTATCAAAGGGTTGGGAATCTATTTAATTCTTGAAACCTTAAGCACAGTGATAACCTTACTCCTAGGAATTCAGTGGAGCAAAGAAGGCAAGGGAGTGAGTGTCACAATTAGGAAAAAAATCTTCATTTAGAAAGAGAATCATGTAGAATATAAGAATGGAGTAAGAAGAGAAATACTACCTTACCCTTGGGATTAGGTAGCTTACCATATCCTCAATTATATATCTTATGAAGGGATATTGACTTTGGTTTACGCCTATCACTTCAGATTTCTCCATGAGCTAAAATCAAGTAAAAATTGCCTCTTCCTCAAAGAGTTAATGTTCCCCATTTCTTCCTATAGTCAATCATGGAGATGAGTCAGAAGTTGAGGGAAGGAAATAAAAAACACTTAACTCACAATGGCCTCATCAAGTTAATAACGATGGACACTTTGATCCACTTGAGGATCCATGTCCTATGGAATAAATTTGTTGACATGGATAGGGAGACTTTGATAGAAACCTAAGCCATCACAACTCAAGAAACACCCGCCTCTAACGCTGGAGGTAAACAAGGAAAACAGAAGAAGAAGAAGGAGAAAAGAAAAGGAGGAAGAGGAAGCAAAAAAATGAGAAGAGGAGAGAAAAATAGAAGAAAAAGAGGTAGCAGAGATAGAGGAAGGAGAAGCATAAATTAAAGGAGAAGAGGGGGAGAAGAGAGTAGAAGAAAGAGTAAGCCTTGAGGAGACTTCTAAGACCCAAGAAGAAGAGAAAAAACCACATCAAACAAGTCTATCCCTAGAGTATACTGACTAGGAAGTAGCTTCAACATTGGATACACTGGGCACTCTTATCAAGCTCAAGAGGAGGCAGCCAAGACAAGGTCCCCTATATTTCAGAACCAGGAAGAGAACCAAAATTAGACAGGGGAAACCACAAGCTCTGACAGAGGTCTCTATCATTATCGATGAATCGTCAAGTGGAAAGGAAGAAGTAGGACTTGGTGAAGGAAATATTGAGGAGGTCACTCCTCCTAAAACCAAAACCAAGTCACCTGTAGCACCTGTGGGTAGGCCAATCACTAGCTCAGTGACCTTGAAGAAAACCAAGAAAAAATTTTCCTTTGAGCATGTAGAAGAAGAGAAGTTATAGGAGAGACATGGTTTTCTATAGGAGAGACATGGTTTCCTACAATAGGGGAAAATTCTACTACTAGAGGAACAAGGGAAGCTACAGGGGAAAAGAATAGAGCTATAGAAGGAAGCAACCACCTAAAGGCTAGTAGGAAAGGACCTCCAAGAGCTACAAGATAATGATCCACAACCTAGATTCGGGTCCTAATATGAATTTATTGAAGGAGGAAGGATTATCCCTAAAAAATTGTAGTCCCACTCCTCTATGAATAGGAGATAGAGAGAGGCATAACCCATATGTGGATGCACTTTTCCAAATCCAAGAACGTGGAATATGTGGGCATCATGGAGGAGAAATTCATTGAAATTGTTAAGTAATTAAGTGATTTGAGACTAAGGGATTCTATTGTGAAGGATTAACTATAGGTAGAAAACACAAGGTTGAGAGAGAGGTTGCAGAAGAAAGAAAAACAACTTGCCACCATGGAGAGTCTCTCTACGGAAGCCCTGAAATGCAAGAAGCCATAAAATTCTTATGCTATATTCCTCAAAGAATAATGGCTATAATTCTAAATAAAAACTCTAGCATAATACGGGTCTCTGCCTTTACAAGAATGCAAATAGTTTAATGAGTTTTGCAACCAAAGTAGTATGGAAGACGGGGAAAAGTTAGATGAATTCTACATGCAGAATTTCACTTTGACAGATATGAATTTTTTGGATCCCAATTAAATATTTGGAGGTACGTAGCTAATGGATTTAGCATCTTGGTTGACTCATGAAGAGACAAGGGCTGAGGAGGTGAAAAAGGTAATGACAAAAGAGGAGAAGGAACCCTTGTATATCATAGCAGAGCTAGTAAGTCCTAAGGCTATCATCAACAATAATAACCTCATCTCCAATGATGTTAATTTAGCACTAAAATACATTTCAACCCACGTTAAAGCCATTCTGCACTTTCAAGACACCTTTAGAATGATGGAACAAAAACTTTGCAAGATTTTCGAAGAAGATGGCATGCCTTACCCCACAATATAAAAGTTAGAGAACATCACTTTCCTGAAAGGCTAATGAATGCCTTGGAGAAAACACCATTGTACAATAGAATCATGTAAAGGATAAATATCATATCGATATGACTCAACCTTATTCCACCCTTGCGGCTAGGCTTACAAGAAGGAATATATGAAATAAAAGAGCAGAGGGAGTGGCCTGAGATAGAAACAAATGCAGGTTTTTACCCACAAGAAGTAACACCATCTAAGGATCCTTTGGATGTTAGTGAGGCCACTAAGTCCATGAAAGAGCTTAACATGGATGACTAAGTTTCTCAGATGGTGAGAAACACCTTCAACGGGTGGATGATGATTAATACTATGAATAATTATATTTTGAAGATCATCATGCCATCCTCCAACCTTAAAACTATCATTTTCTCACATTAATTCACATTTTTTGGTATATTATGCTTAGTAAGAATAATAAAAGGTGTTTGTAATAGTATGTGACCTAATATGGTTTAATTGTAGGAAAAAGAAGAATTTTTAAGGAATTTAATATGCAATGGCTTGATGGAGACAATCATGAGAGAATCTAGGGGGATTGACCACCTCCTTAACTCCCTAACCCGACTTGGGATCACAACATTCTCTCTCACCAGTTTGAATTCATTAGCATATGAGTAACTGCTAGCACAAGTGAAACTCAAGAAGGACTAGATCCACCATTTCCAAGATGAAGGTGGGAATCACTCCTATTTTCAAGGGAGATGTTATTATATACCCTTTTGTATAAACAAACAGGATGAAAGGCTCATTAGGATTCGAAGTTTTGATTTATCTAGGTGTAGCTATTGAGCTCAGAACTTGACATTGTCATTTTGAACTTTTATGTGATGTATGAGACTTTTATTTTCTGATAATGAGAAGTTGGTTATTAAGCTACATCTGAGTTAGTTTTAGAGGGCTGATACCCTTGGGTTTGGGCCTAACCCATAGGTTTTGGTCCCTCCTTTGTACTTGTGTTTTCTCTTGATTCCAAGCATTCCATAGCTTTCTTTTATTTCAGTAGAGGTTAAGCTATAAAAACTTGTGAATTGAGGCTTCTACACCACCTCTCTCGTCAAAGAATGGTTGGAAGGATTCACAATCTCAATCCAAAAGTATTGTGTTTATGATTTCTTAGAAATAGATGAATGTTAGTTTTTCTTCTTTGCATTTTCTTTTTCTAGCTTAGAAGTTAGTTCAGTGATCAGATTAGTGTTATGGGATAAAATAAATATTACTCAAATTCAACTCATATTTTCCATCAAAGTTTATGTCAGTTTATTAATGATCAATGGATGTATGAAATTGTTTGGTTGCAAGGGTGTGTTGATCCAAATGGGAGGGCACCTCTTCCACCTCCATCTTGTAGAAATTTATACAAATCTAGCTCTGCTACCATGTATAAATTTCTACAAATCTAGTTCTAATACCATGTAGAAATTCCCTGTAGATTAAACTACAAATTATGTTATGCTAAAATAATTGACTTGAATCTATTCTACTCATTAGTGGAAACAATCAAAGATCGATGAAATCACGAATCATATAAGAGAATGAATAAAATCACATAGAACACAATGATTTTCTCGGGAAAGCGACAACAAAAAAACATTGTTATCTTTATATTGCATTAATAAGAAAATATGAGAAGATTACAATGCTTTGCTCAAGCCCGAGAAACCCTGCACCATCTTTACTCGTCTCACTGCTTCCTAGGAAAGCCTTGATGAATACAATATGCTCTACTCAACCTTGAGCTCAACATGCACAAGTATTTTCTATCATCTGCCTAAATGACTGCCTTTGGTCAATGCTTAGCCAAATTTTCAACCCTCGAAGATCTGAATTCCTTGCAATGTTCCCTTGGGAATTGGCCTATATTTAATTAGGGAATTCCTCAATTATGAATTAGGTGATCCTCATAGGCCTTTTTCTGATTTTATGCACCATCGGTTTAATTTATATGATTTTACAACTAATAGTACATTGTCCCTGAAATTTAATCTCAACTTGGTCTTTCTTTCATATGACATGCATGAGTTAATTATGAGTGAATCTTTGTTTACTGGTTTACCATTGTAGGAAGCACCCCACTATTTGACAGGTTACACCCCACTACTACAGGTTACACCCCACTACAACATGTTACACCCCACTACAACAAGTTACATCCCACTACTCCAGGTTACACCCCACTATTGCATGTTAAACCCCACTCCTATAGGCTGCACCTCACTACTCGAACCCCCACTAATTCTTCCATCAGTTGGAACTAGTTTATTTGACTTTAACTCAGCTCCTAAATTAAATAATTACAAATCAAAATAAACTCAACTAGTGATCCTAATTGTATGAGACACTCTACATGACTCTAGTTAGACCGTCAACTCGAATTAACTGAGCTAAATAAGTCAAATTAGCTTAGTTAACTATTACAAGTTGTCATGATATGCAGAATTACAATTTAATTCAAGGATCAATTAAATTAGGATATTTTTTCTTGATGTTATTTTTCACATTTCTTGTTGTTATTTCAATGCTCCCTCATAACAAGAAAGGAATTCAACTCTATCCCTATCTGGTAACTTTGGAATTTTATGCATGCAAATCTTGTCACTGTTGTTCTTTCTATTGCAACATTTGCAACAAAAAATCATCCAAACAAAATAAAATGAGTCAAATATGTCTACAACTATCTATTAGGAAAGTTGTATTTTTGGTTACTCTTCTACTAAGCCTCTTGCTCTGTTGTCAATACTTCTTAGCACTCCTCGGTATCTGACTGACATTGATCCTCCTACTACTAAACACTATGGGCCCATGTAGTAAGGTAAAGTATCCATGAGACAAAAATGTCTCAATGGGCCCTGCCCAAATTTATGAACTCTTAGGACTATTTCTTCACATCACCCCACCTCTCACCTAGAGGTATGGCTGCACGTGCTCCCTCTACCCACTTGGCTCAAAGTTTTTGCCTTCTGGAGGTCTCCGCTTGAGTGGATGTATCCAATTAGTCTCCTCTCTGCTTCTCCAATTTTGGTTGGTTTGCAACCTACTAAGGATGCTTCTGAGGCTGCATGTTGAGAGGTAATTTATCCTATCTCTCAACCACCAAGTCTCTAACCTTTACCTTGCTCCTCAAGGATTTGCATGCATGAGCTAAATATGATCTACTCATATTGTTGTTACTACTCCTTTCGCACTACTGTTGCATATACTACAATAATGAGTTTGATCTCCCGAGATCCTAAAGTACTAGCTTCCATAGGGTTGCTCCCTCTAAAACTAGACTCCCTCTAAGTCGCGATCCCCCCCCATGGGAAATATCTCTGCTCCTTATTCTTCAAATATCGATTATCATAACTCCTTTTTTTGTCACTAAAGATTGACTCATTGATCTTCCCACTAGCACCCTTCTAGATCCATTAAGAAGTCTGCACATAGGGTCTTCTGGATCTGCCCTGAACTAGAGATCCATAAATCTGTAAGGACAACTTCAAATTCTTCTCTTATATCATTATTGTAGCTCCAATACCATGTAGAAATTTCTACAAATATACCTCTGATATCATGTAGAAATTTCTACAAATCTAGCTTTGGTACCATGTAGAAATTTCTACAAATCTAGCTCTCATATCATGTAGAAATTTCTATAAATATAACTTTGATACCATGTAGAAGTTCCTTGCAGATTCAAAGTATAGATTGTAATATGCTAGAACAATTGACTTGAATCTACTCTACTCATCAGTGGTAAAAATAAACGATCGATGAAATCACAAAGTATATAAGAGAAAGAATTCAATCACACTTAACATAATAATTTTCTAGGGAAAGTCATAGCTAAAAACCCCTACTATTTCTCTATTGTATTAATCAGAAAATATGAGAATATTATGATGCTTCGCTCAAGCCTGAGTAACCTATGCGCTATCTCTATCTGTCTCACTGCTTCCTAGGCAAGCCTTGGATAAATACAATATGCTCTTCTCAACCTTGAGCTCAACTTACACAAGTATTTTCTATCCTCTGCTTGACTAACTACATTTGGCCAATACTTAGCCAAATTTCTAAGCCTCCAAGCTCCTAATTCCTTACAATGCTCCCTTGGGAATTAGCCTCTATTTAATTAGGAAATTCCTCAAATATGAATTGTGCAATCATAATAGGCTTTTTTCCGGTTGCATGCACCATCGGTTTAATTTAGATGATTTTACAACTAATAGTACATTGTCCCTAAACTCTAATCTCAATTGGGTCTTTCTCTAATATGACATGCATGAGTTAATTATGAGCGAATCTTCAATTTATTGGTTGATAATTGCAGGAAACACCCCATTGTTCGACGGGTTAGACCCCACTACTGTAGGTTACACCTCACTACTGGAGGTCGCACCCTACTATTAGAGCTCCCACTAATTCCTCCATCAGTTGGAACTAGTTTAACTGACTTTAACTTAGCTAGACTGAATTAAATAATTACAACTCAAAATAAACTCAAATAGTGCTCCTAATTGTAGGAGACACTCTAAATGAATCTAGTTAGACCCTCAAGTTGAATTAACTGAGCTAGAGAAGTAAGTTAACTTATTTAACTATTACAATTTGTCATGATATGTCGAATTACAATTTAATTCAAGGACAAATTAAATTAAGATTTTTTTTTGTTGATGCTATTTTTAACTGATTTCTTGTTTCTATTTTCAACACATCTTAGATTCCTCCATCTTCTCTTTCCATCCCTCAATTTTTTCCCAAAACATTGTTTCCATAGTGAGTTTTCCTAGTAAATTTAGTAAACCATGAGTAATCATTGTGGTGCAAGACATACCTATGAGATATATTAAGATTGTCTAGGGGGATTAAACCAACATTCCTTCACTCTCTCTAACCCCCATCCACCTTTTCATGCCCTCACATCATTTACACCCTAAAAAGTCTCTCGAAACCCCTCTTGTAGCATTACAAACCCTCCCATAGCAATACAGGACCTCGTGTAGCATCACCTGTAGCAGGCTTGTAGCACCACTTTCCTTCACCAGCTTTTATCCCCACTTCAACCTTAGCTTAGTCAAGATGAATAATGACCCCAATATGTGATTTGATGATCAAGGGAAGCTCCTACACCACTCCAACCATTCCTTTTCCTCACTACAAAACATAATAGAATTAATGTTTTCAATCACAAGTATGATTCAAGTTAGGTTTCTGATTTTCAAGTAAGCGTGAAATAGGTAGAGCATAAATGAAATTATGTTGCTAGTTTGATGAATTATTCAAGACAGAGTAGATTTCTTTCTGCAAGTAGATTATCCCTTTTCCTTTCATGAAATGATTAACTAGAATCTACAAGTTGAGAAAATCACCTTTCACTTTCATACCTATAATTAGTTTGCAATTGTACTTTCCTCATTAAGCTTTCACTATGGTTCAATAGGAGGAATGGTCTTTGAGTACTTTGATCTAATGCCATGACTGAGGGTGGCATGAGTAGAATCTAACCTCCTGTGCATATAACACTACCACCTCTAAGTTTGTATGAACCCCGGGTTGATAATTTGAGTTGAGCAGCCCTGGCCATGGCCTTCCATTAATTATTCTTCCTGTTTCATAGCCCACCACGCCATTTGATAGTAATACTGCTCTCCAAGTGGGGAATGACAATTTGTTACAGAACCAAAGGCCGCCACCTTCGATAACCTCGTCTAGGAACCAACCCAATACACTGGAATTAGTCCCCACAGATGGTGTTCATTTGATAAATCAAGACATGTGCGTATAAATTCTAGGCCAACACATCCAATCAAACTGAGTACATTACACCAATGACACCCAAATTTCCAAATCCTCGAGATAGGGGTCGTTTTTGCATAACAGGCACTAGCATTCCAGAGACAGACATCAAGACAAGAGCCCAAGTATCCCCACGTAAACCTACCCCATATCCAGCCATACAAATATTTCAACTGAATTTGAGTGTAAAGAACGACAACTCTCGAACAATGGATAGACACCATGACAGGGAGCAATAACACAATTGCATGCAAATCCACAAAGACAGATTGTTGAAAAAAGCATCCTTTCTAAATAATGGCCATAAGTTTTAATATAAGGAAACAAAGGTGCCCATCTGAGTTCTCCATATACCAAACCAAAAAGGTGCATTATAAATGTCCCTATGAAGGACAGGGATACACCAACAAAAGACAAGAAGCAAAGTACTCCGAGAAATAGTGTGTATAACATACCCTCTACTGTCGTTGCCGAAAGGTTGGGGATTGCTAACACAAGCTAGGATCCAAGCTGAGGAAACCTCTTGCATTACCCTATGGTTGGATCTTCTCTTCCTACTGCTCTATATGGCACCATTATTATGATGGACACACATACCAAGTCCGACACCCAACTACTTTCCTACAAAATGTTTCAAATACCGACCCTTTCTCGCATTAAAGTGTCACACAGTCTCACTCCTCAGGTTGCATGCGTGGAGATCTAGAGCCTGGCACGTGTCGATGCTCCTCATAATTACTCAGACAATGGCGCTAGTCCCATCACATCCACTTAGCCTTTTTTCACCCTAATCGAGAATACTTAAAATTTTTATTATTATAGTAATAAAAATTATATTTATTTTAGTAAATATATATTAACAATATTTCTATATCAACCACATTTCCTAATATTATTTATTGGGATATATCAATCAAATTTACTAATATTTTTGTGATAATTGTTGAAATTTACTAAGTGATTACACGAATAAACATTTTCACTGAATTTTCAAATTTTATAATTGCTTAGGTTGTTTGGTTGGCCATTAATTTCAACACCAACCTTGTAATGATTCCAAAGAGATTATGAGTAATTCATTTTATAGAACTTTAATATCGAGCTTAATGGCTCACATAAAGTTTGCATTGCATTTTTTTAGTTTATTTGTTTAGCCATATAAATTGGGATTAGGTTAAATAAAGCCTTGATTTTAAACTAATCAAAAGGTAATCTACTATGTTCTCACGAAAATAATCTTCTATGTTATCACCAACATGATACAAGCCTAAATAGAACCTCAATATCAAATACAATGTTCACCGTCAACTCATTCCCGTGAAATAACACCAATCCTCAACTCCTCCCGATAAGTTTAAAAGAATTGATTTATCTGAATTGGTTATTTCCATAAACACACAGAAGGTACTGCTTATATTTTGTTCAGTAACGCAACGCCGGCATCAACGCAACGCACGTGCGTTGTCATCAAACCATTTGGATTGCCTAGTGTCATGGTTGATCACGATGATGTTGTTGGACGTGGTGTCTTTAATCGCTTTGGACAATGCTACCATTTCAGAATATGAGCACGAAAGGCTTACTTTGAACAATACTGGATTAAAGCATGGAGGGATTAAGAATCACTTAGCTTTTGGAGGGATATGTGTCCAATGATATGTGTAAATATCACTGTACATTAGTATAATTATATTATTAATTGTTATTAATATATTTGGAGTGATATGTGTAAATATCATTGTATATTAGTATAATTATAATATTAAATATTATTAATATATATTTTGAGATATGTATATCAATTATATTTAATAATATAGTTATGTTATGCTTAATGAGTATGAAATGAGAATTTAATAACATATGTGTAGGATGACTTCGTTGATTATAATTGAGAATAATTAAGGAAAATCACTTGAGCAATTTACAATTACTTATTGAATATATTGAGTAATTTTATCTTGACCGCTGATTCACTGAATATTTGATAATCAGATAGACATGAGTGCGATCAATTATTTGACTCCATTAGACTAATTACCAGCAGATCAACAATCAAAATAAACTCAAGGTCACTTACCTCCCACCATATGACTATGGATCCGTTATTCTTCAATAGTTTAATGAGCAAATATCGTTGCACATTAACTTAATTCCGACATAGCAGCCATCCAAATGACCTTACGTTCGTTCTTGTAATGGACATCTTCCCGACAGTACCAATGTTGGTCTAAAATATATCGTCAATTGGTCCGTCATATTTTCAATCTATATTTCCTTGCGCTAACAGACATTATCTTCTATTAATATTAATATGAGTAAACTGGTAAGCTGGAAGGCAATGCTAAAAGAGAGGCATTGTCAATTATTTCTGAATTTCGTGAGGAAATCAAACTTGTTTTCAATATCTTACAATGATGTTTACCTAATAAGTCAACTGCGCTATGGTTAGCGTAAAACAGAGGCCATTTGCCAACTTGCGTGTTGTGATGCGTGACTGGAGTTGATTTATATGAAGTAGCTAGACACTTGTGTCCACATTCAACTGTTTTAAATGGAGTGAATGGATTATAATGTCGTCTTAATCATGAATATTTATTAGGAATATTATTAATTTTAAGTAGGTTTTTTTACAATAGTATGGGCTAATATTTAAATAAGAAAGATACAGAGGGAGAAGAAGGAAGAAAATTATAATATTATGGGCTACTACCATGGTTTATGAATACCACGGGCCATCTAGACTTTTGATTATTATGTTATGGATCTAGACTTTTAATTGTTATAATACCATGGGCCAATATCATGGCTTATCAATACCACATGCCAAAAACCAACAACTTATTTCAAAATAAAAATATTTTACAATATTTTAATTTAATTTAATTTTATAACTTTTTTTTAATTAAATCTAAGAGAAAAAAAGATATAATTACTTCTGAGGTATATCTAAACCCTCCATCCTCACGACTACTCAAAATATTTTCATAGAGATTAAATGAAGGTTTTAATAAATTAAAAAATGAGAATACTTTTATATACGCATATGTGAAATTTACATAATATAAATAATATTATAAAGAACTAGGATAGATGCATCTTAACCAAAGATCCAAGAAAAGTGATTAACAATGATAGAGGAAAGATAGTGGGTGATTCTTTTAATATTTTTATTGTTGTATTTTCTTTAGCATGATTGATCCAAAATATAGGTTTAATATTTTATAACCAATTATGTTTTTTTCTTAATTTAAATACTTTCTTAAATACAATACAATGGGATCATATTTAAGAAAGAAGTGAGATGTAAGGTGAAATAGAGTGTGCGAGAGAGACGAAGGTGAGAGACACAATGAGAGAGAGAAAGGAAGAGAGAGAGGAGGCGGAGAGAAGGAGGGGGAGATGGATTTGGAGCGTGAAAGAGATGGAGGGAGAGATGGATTTGGAGGGGGAAAGAGAGGGAGAGAGGAGACGAGGGAAGCGAGAGAAAAGGAGAGGATAAATATAGGGAAAGAAGGGGAAGAGAGAGATAGGGATACATATATATGGAGGGGAGAGGGAGGGTGAGAGAGAAGGAAAGAGGGAGGGAGATAGTGACAGATTTGGAGGGTGGAGAGAGAGTGTGTGTATGATGGGGGCAGAGACAGAGGGAGGTGGGAGAGAAGGGAGAGAGAGGAAGGAAAAAGAGAGAGGAGAGAGAGGGAGGAGAGAGAGATGGAGTTGGAAGGGGAAGAAATACATAGAGAGAGAAAGGTGGAGAGGGAGTGGCAAGGGAGAGGGGGGGAGAGAGAGAGAGAGAGAAGGGGAAGAGATAGAGAAGGAAAGGAAGAGGGAGAGATAGATAGATATATAGATAGATATGGGAGGCAGAGAGAGAGAGAGCGTGGCATATGTTTAGGGGGTTGAGATACATAGACAAATAAAGAGAGATGGAGGGAGGTATAAATATAGATGGTAGGGGGAGAGAGGAAAGAAGAGAAAGATATATAAAGTTAGGGTGAGACAGATAGAGTGAGAGGGGGGAGAGAGGGAGGGGAATGAAGAAAAGGAGAGGAGGGAGATAGAGACAGAATGGAAGGTGGAGAGAGAGGGAAGAAGAAAGTGTCTCACTGAGACAAATACAAACATAGAGGTGAGATCTAGAAAGTCATGAATATTTTAGATTTTCAGCAAATTTTAGCAAATTAGATGTTCAACAAATTTTGTATGACTGCGCATGACTGAAACCAACCTAGACCCATCCTAACATCAAATCTATCAAGTGTCGAGAGAGATCAAATCTCTCAAGGTGAAAACCTTTCCTAAAGTTTTGCACTCAAAAAATAGGTTTGCACCTTGAGAGATTTGATCCCTCTCAGTGCTTGATAGATAGATCCAGTGTTAAGATGTATCTAGGCTTGTTGTAAAATTGACCATTTTACTAAATCATTATATATATATATATATATATATATATATATATATATATATTTCCCCATCTAATTAGTATATGAACTTAATAGAATTGGAATAATCTCAAATCCATAGGAAATTGTTAGGCGGGGAGCCATGTGGCACAAATCTAATTTAATTTGAGAAAAAAAGGAATCACATAGCATATTGTAAAATGGACCATTTTGCTATATAAAATTTGATTATATATTAATTTCCCCATCTAATTAGAATATGAACTGATTAGAATTGTAAATCTCAAATTCTTAGGAAATTAGTGAGCAGGGAACCACTTGGCACCAATGTAATTCTTTAAATCTATTAAAAGTCAATGCAACCTAACAAAATTTGTAACACTCTACATTTGTTAGTAAACATTAAGATTAAGTAGATGCTAAACATATTATCTTGAGAACCAATATAGGTCGTCAATTAAAAAAATAAAAATAAAAGTCAACAGATCCTCATTCACCTTAAGTTGAAATAAGAAGCCTTCCACTTAACTTATGTAAAACATAATAGTCTATTAATGTTATTGATTAATATTGCTAATAAAATGAGCAATTATATATTTGATGAGGTTTGTTTTTAACTTATCTCAAACATAATAGTCTATTAATGTTATTGTTTAATATTGATAATCAAATTAATTGTGATGTTAGAATGATACATAAATATATCCAATGTCCAAATATTACAATCATTGTCACAACGTGATAAATATTATTGCAATGTTACATTATATTGCAATTTATCTGACATCGCATAACAACATTATGAAATCAATCAACCACATTTATTGATATTCTTCACTATGTTTGATTATGTTTGACTATATTTGATTGTCAACACTCTTCTTCTTCGGTTAAACATAACCAACTTGTATTATTACTGATTAATATTAATAATCAAGCATAAGCAACCACATTAGACAAACATAGACAAACAAAGTCAACCATTAGTGAAACATAGTCAACTATAATGATTAGTTAGGGTCTCTATGGTCAACCATAATCAACCGTGGCTAACCATTAGCAAAAATGACCAACCATGACTAACCATGATCAATGATAGTCAACCAAGGTCAACCATTGTCATCCAAGATCAACACGGTTAGTAGGGTCATGCAAGGTCAACCATGGTTGACCATGACCAACCATGGTCAACCATGATCAACCATGGTCAACCAAGATCAACCATGGTCAACCATCCTCACCCATGATTGACCAAGATCAACATGGTTAGAATGGTCAAACAAGGTCAATCATGGTGAACTTTAATGGTCAACCATAATCAATCATGGACAGACATGATGAACCATAATGTTCAATAAAGATCTCTCTTGTTAGAATGGTTAACCCTCGTCAACCAAGATTTACCATAGTCAATCGAGATCAAACATTGTCAACCAATATCAACATGGTTAGAATGGTTGAACATGGTTAGCCTAGGTCAACCATGATCTACCATGGTTAGCCATGTTTTACTTTGGTCTACCATGATCAGGCATAATGGTCAATCAAGATCTCTATGGTAAGAATGGTCAAGCATGTTGAACCAAGGTCAAGCATGGACAACCATGATTAACTATGGTCAAACATGGTGAACCAAGATCAAACAAGATCAAATAAGGTCAACCTTGTTCACCCATGGTCAATAAAGATAAACACGATTAGAATTGTTGAACATGGTCAACCAAGGTCAACTATGATCAACCACAATTATCCATGGTCAACCCTGATAAGCCATAATGGTCAATCACAATATTTATAGTTAGAATGGCCAAACTTGGTCAACCAAGGTCTTTATTGTTAAATATGGTCAACTATGATGGTCAACAAAGATCTCTATGGTCATCGATCATAAACCATGATCAACCATGGTCAACC
Source organism: Pinus tabuliformis (assembly GCA_031772625.1). Taxonomy (NCBI): domain Eukaryota; kingdom Viridiplantae; phylum Streptophyta; class Pinopsida; order Pinales; family Pinaceae; genus Pinus; species Pinus tabuliformis. The sequence goes on along the minus strand of CM062812.1, from coordinate 739,577,280 downwards.
GTGATCAACCATGGCCAACCTTAGCCAACCATGATCAACCATTTTCAACCATGGTCAACCATTATCAACCATGGTCAATCATAGTTAACCATTATTAACCATGGTCACCATTGTCATTCATGGTCAAATATGGTCAACCATGGTCCACTGTTGCCAACCATGGTCAACCATGGTCAAGCATGGCGATCGTTGTTGAACCATAGTCAACCTATAACATTTCATTCTCTATCAACTTCTAATGGCCGACCATGGTCAAGCATGGTTAGAATGATCGAACATGGTCAATCAAAGTCTCTATGGTTGAGTATGGTCAATCAATATCTCTATCGTTGAATATTGTCAATAATTTAACCCCATCAACCATCTCAACCATTAATCTAACCAAGTTTTTAACATTGGCATTAAGATTAATGTAAGCTTGAACATGGTCAACCTTGATCAACTTTATCAACTCATGTCAACCATGCTCAACCATAGTTAATAAATCAATCCCACATATTTTCTACCTTTTATATTCCAATTGACAAATGAAAATGACACCTAATATCAACCACATTAATAAATGTAATTGTGCTAGTTTTATATATAATATATTCTAGCTATGCCAGTTCTATATATAGTATATTTATTATATTTATTGATAGACTATATTGATGTAAAAATGTTATTTAATACTAAATTACAATAGATTGCTTATATTCCTATCTGGTCAGGTTATATTGTGAGAGCTACATGTGGTGGTTGAGCTATGTGAGATTACACCTTCAAAGAAACACAGAGGTGTAGTTTTAAAATATTTAAAAGAGCTAGAGGCAGCCCATATTCAAGGTCACTGAAAATTACGTACGGTAGTTGTGATACCGATCTAAAAAGTATACATCTTAACGTGGACTTTTTAGTCGCTTTGAATCATGTCTGTGTTGTATATTCAATACACTGATATCTCAGGATAATTTCTTATAGTTAAAGCATTCGTAATATATTATTTTTAGTTTAGTTTTTGTTATGCTATATAATGTTATACGACGAAAAATTCAAAGCTCAGTTTGAATAGTTAATAATGTTTCGACTATTATAGATGCGAAGCGTCGCTGATCATTCTTATTATCATAAGCAAGAAATCACGTATTATCATATATTCTTGAAGTTTTACTATCCTAAATAGCAAGATATTTCGAGTCCGCAACATTGCAAGTAAGTTTCCGAAATTTAGGGCAACACCTATGCTTTGAATTGTTCGTTTCGCCACTAATTGCAAGCGAAATCTAGTCTAGTATTCCAAAAAGATTATGAGTAACCCATTTCTGTTGGAATTTTCTGATAAATCCCATAACAAACAGACAAAAAATCGCACTCTGTTTTTACACAGAAAAACAGAAAAATTCGCTTGCTGGAAACTGTGTTTCAGCAACACAGTTTTTTTTTTCAGTTGCTGAAACAGGTGTTTCAGCAACGGTGTTTCAGCAACAGGAAATTTTGTCAGTTGCTGAAACATGTGTTTCAGCAACGGTGTTTCAGCAACATAATTTTGACGTCAGGTAATTTTTTGAGTTACGAGCTGTTTCAGCAACGCTGATCGTCGTGTTTCAGCAACGATGACAGTATAACAGCAACATGAAAAATTTAACTTGTATTTATCAAAATAAACTAACTGTTACAGATTTGTCTTCCTCATACAGAGGGAATTTCAAAAACTTCTATTGCTGAACATCTACTTCAGAAATTCACTAAGGAACGATTCTGTTCCACACAGATGAACATAAAAAAAAAAAAACAAATTACATTCAAATTTCTGCACTGCTGTGCATTTCACTCTTCTGAAATTATTCTTCTTCCTCTTCTTCACGCTGCTGCATGCTTTCCTCTGCTCTGTGTGATTCTTCAGCTGCTGCTGCTGCTTCTTCTAACGCTGCTGCTCTCTCTTACTTTTCAGTCCCTGCACTGCTGTGCAAAAGGGCTTCTTTCATGTGAGCTCATGCTGCTGCACATTCTTTCTTCAAAACACAGAAATTACATTCCAGCGCTGCTGCGCTATATTGCTAAACTCTTAACACTGCTGTGTGCTGCGTTTCCATATTCACTAACAGAAAACTATACTCACGCTGCTGCGTGCTCTCCTCTGCTCTCTATCTTTCTCTCTAACCTTAAAAACAGAACTGTTGTGCGGTATTTATATGCTGAAAAATATCTGATTAAAACAATAAACTATTACAAAATATCTTCTAATGTTTATCTCAGAATTTATTGCAGCAAGGCGGTGATGCCTTTATCAAAATCAAGTCGGCTGTCTGCAGGGGAAATCAGCTGAAACTTTAATGCATATTTATGTGCAAAAATATCAAAGGCGACTTGGCTGCACCGAACACCTTTAACATTTACTGCAAATCAGATTCCTGTGCAGCTGTTCATTGTTGCAGTTGGAATTAAATTCCAACACTCCCCCTTAATTTCAACTGCTGGGCATTCAATTGTACCCAAACACTTCCTCTCATAGAGGAATTCACCAACTGCTTCTGATGCAGTTCCACAACCAATTAAAATTGTCTTCCTCTTAATAGAGGGGTTTACCTGAGACTATGCTGAAAAGCATCTTCCTCTCAACAGAGGGATTCACCAAGGAACGCTTCAGTTCCACAACCAATTTCTGTTATCTCAGAAAATTACAGTTTCAGCCACACAGGCTGTTGCTGAAACACGTGTTTCAGCATCTGGCAGACAGTTGCTGAAACACGCCTGTAGAATGCATTGTTGCTCCAAAACACAGCGAGAGAATCTTCCTCTTAACAGAGGGATTTCAACATGCCTACTTCAGAGGCACTTCAATCTGTCCAAATTGACACTACTGTGTCTGCCTGATATTTTACACTGCTGTGTGTGAAAATATCTTCATTCGCATTGTTCTTCACAATGGCACTCAGGTTGCAATATGCTCTATACTGCTATTCATTACAGACTCTGTCTTCTCCTGAAAAACATTACACTGCTGTGTGTAAAACTTTCAATACATTTATGCTGTTGCATATACAGCTGTCTTAGCACTGCTATCTCAGCAACTCTCTATCAGCACTCTGTTTCAGCAACTTTGTCTCATCATTGCTGTCTCAGCAACACTGTCTCATTATGCTGTCTCAGCAACTGCTGTTTCAGCACTGTTGTTTTAGCACTCTCTCTATCACTGCACTGTTGTGCATAAAATAACTTCTCAAATTGCTCTTGCGCTGCTGCGCATTCCTTTCACATTTAACAACAAAAATACGCACTGTGTGCTCCCCTTCATTGATTACACTCGCACTGCTGCTGTGCCACTACCTTTCATTTCTTCAACAAAAATTTTCATGCTGCTGCATTTTCTTATTTGCATTGCTGTGTAAAAACACATTTCTTCATTCTCTCTTAGTTCTGGTTTCATTTTCTTCGCACTACTGTGCTTCTCCTTCTTGCCATCACGTTGTTTTGCGCTGCATTCTCCACACAACAAAAAAAAAAAATTAACATGGGGTGCTGCCTTTTCTTTTTACACCCTTGCTTCACACAATCTTCAGCTTCATTTTTTTTCCACAATGCACTACTGTGCAATTCCTTTGGCTTTCTGCTGCCACACACATTCTCATTCATTCAGTGTGCATTAAAAATCTGTTGTTTTATGTTCTGTCTTCCCACTGCTGTGAGGATCTTCTTGCTTTGAATACTTTTCTTCTTGCGCTGCTTCTCTTTACATTTCAACGCTGCCATCTTTTCTTCTTTATGCATTTCTGTGCATATTGCATAAACACAAAGCAAAAACATTGCTGATTTCATCACTGCTGCATATTACCTTTTAGAGGGATTAACAAAACTTTCATTTGCAACTGTTGCGCTGCAATACATCCTCCATCAACAAATGACTGTTAATACAGTTCAGCAAACAAAAATTTACAAGCTCCCCTTTAGTGTATGCTTTATCTTCTTTCAGCAGAATCTTCTCAAAAGAAACTTAGATCAGCTAGAGAGCTCAAGGGACTTTCGGACTGTGTTTTCTTCCTCCTCCATACTTGTGTAACTTTCTTCTTTTGCATGGGTTTAGCTTGTGTAAAGGCCCATGTCAAGTTACAGTCACGTGCCATATGCCCAATGTTATGACACTTGAAACATTCAACATTGTTCATGAATAAAAATTCATGATTTCTTCTTGCAAAATTATTTCTTGGAGATTGTCGAGGACCACAACATCTATCTCCATAAAATGCTCTACAGTCTTTTGCCATATGACCAAAGTTTGAACAAGCATAACAATAACCAAGAAATGAACTTTGGTACCTGGGAGATGGAGGTTTCGTTGATGTACTTCTGAAGCCTTGCTGCCTTGAGATCCTTTGTTGATGACCATTGCATCTTGCCTCTTTGACATCAGCTACATTTCTTCTTGTAGCTGGTTTTATGCTTGGAGCAGGATTTCTTCTATTGCAGCCTTCATTTTTCTCCTTGCCTTTGCTGGAACTAGGAGCATCATACCTTCTTTCTGACTTCTTCACATCTCCTTTGCTTAAAGCATCCTCATCCTTCTTTGAGGGTTCACCTACATACCCAAGTCCTGATTTATCATATGGAGATCTGTGATAGCTGAGCATATCATCCAAGGCTTGAGAGCTCTTCATGATCTTGTTCATCCCTTCAACCTTCTTCCTGAGGAGGACAATCTCTTCTTCTAACTTTTCACATTCATTATTTTTCTTTGCTAGTTGTCCCTCAGTTTCTTCCTTGCTACGAGTAGCTTCAGCTGCTACTATTTTAAGGGAGATAATATCAGACTTCATTTTGGAGATTTCTGCTTGACTGCTCTCCATTTTCTTTTCAGCTCCTTTTGCCTGCTTCTTGGCTTCTTGTAGTTCGGACTTAAGGGAGGAGACCTCTGCCTTGTACTGTCCAATCTCTTCTACAAGTTTGTTCACTCTTATGTGCCTTTGTTCAAGTTGACTTGACAAGGCGTCTTCCTGCTTTTTTGCTCTGTTCAACTGATTTGTCATAGACATGACTTCTTCATGATGCTTCCTCTTGCTTTCATCAAGTTCCTTCTTAATCTTGGCAAGCTCTTCATCCCTTTCTTTTACTTGAAGCTTGATGAGGTCAAGCTTTTCATTTTCAGCTCCTATGATGGGTTCTTCTTGACTCATTGTCATGGTCAGTGCTCCCTTTGCATGAAGGTCATGCAGTCTCTCCCATATATCCTTTGCTGATGTATATTTTCCAAGATTCTTCTTCACTGAATCGGGGAGACCATCCAAGATAGTCTTTGCTGCTTGTGCATCATACTCCATGGATTCTTTATCCATATTGCTGTCATCAATCACTGACTCCCAGACTTCAATCCCTTCAAACATTAGGAAAGCCCTCATCTTTACTTCCCATACATCAAAGTTTCCATCAAACTTTGGAACTTCAAATAGACTGTAGTCTAATGGATTGCCTTCTAGTTTAGTAGAAAGGGGGGACACATTTTTAACAGGTCTGGAGGCTTTCTTCTTTGACCTTGCCATTCTTATTCTAGGCTTTAAAATCTCTGACTGTGTTTTTAAAATCACTGACTGTTTCTTCAATAACAACACAGAAAATATTCTTGAAAAATACCTTAGATTCTTTCTTGGCTGAGTCTTCACACTGCTGGAGAAGTTGCTGCTGCAAGAAATCTTCCTTCAGCTTCTTTAACACTTCAAAGAGCCTGGACTAGCTCTGATACCATGTTGGAATTTTCTGATAAATCCCATAACAAACAGACAAAAAATCGCACTCTGTTTTTACACAGAAAAACAGAAAAATTCGCTTGCTGGAAACTGTGTTTCAGCAACACAGTTTTTTTTTTCAGTTGCTGAAACAGGTGTTTCAGCAACGGTGTTTCAGCAACAGGAAATTTTGTCAGTTGCTGAAACATGTGTTTCAGCAACGGTGTTTCAGCAACATAATTTTGACGTCAGGTAATTTTTTGAGTTACGAGCTGTTTCAGCAACGCTGATCGTCGTGTTTCAGCAACGATGACAGTATAACAGCAACATGAAAAATTTAACTTGTATTTATCAAAATAAACTAACTGTTACAGATTTGTCTTCCTCATACAGAGGGAATTTCAAAAACTTCTATTGCTGAACATCTACTTCAGAAATTCACTAAGGAACGATTCTGTTCCACACAGATGAACATAAAAAAAAAAAAACAAATTACATTCAAATTTCTGCACTGCTGTGCATTTCACTCTTCTGAAATTATTCTTCTTCCTCTTCTTCACGCTGCTGCATGCTTTCCTCTGCTCTGTGTGATTCTTCAGCTGCTGCTGCTGCTTCTTCTAACGCTGCTGCTCTCTCTTACTTTTCAGTCCCTGCACTGCTGTGCAAAAGGGCTTCTTTCATGTGAGCTCATGCTGCTGCACATTCTTTCTTCAAAACACAGAAATTACATTCCAGCGCTGCTGCGCTATATTGCTAAACTCTTAACACTGCTGTGTGCTGCGTTTCCATATTCACTAACAGAAAACTATACTCACGCTGCTGCGTGCTCTCCTCTGCTCTCTATCTTTCTCTCTAACCTTAAAAACAGAACTGTTGTGCGGTATTTATATGCTGAAAAATATCTGATTAAAACAATAAACTATTACAAAATATCTTCTAATGTTTATCTCAGAATTTATTGCAGCAAGGCGGTGATGCCTTTATCAAAATCAAGTCGGCTGTCTGCAGGGGAAATCAGCTGAAACTTTAATGCATATTTATGTGCAAAAATATCAAAGGCGACTTGGCTGCACCGAACACCTTTAACATTTACTGCAAATCAGATTCCTGTGCAGCTGTTCATTGTTGCAGTTGGAATTAAATTCCAACAATTTCATGGATGAGATGGAGTTTGCAATGTTCTGTCGGTTTGTTATTTTTTTCCCCGCATAGAAAGTTCGCCTTTATTTTTTCACAAATGAAAAAAAAATGTACCATTGTTGAGATGTTGTACTGGCAATATACTATTCTTGAGATGTTGTATGCCGTCAGCAAGATGATGCAGGACTAAATCGAACCTACATACTAGATATAATGTTCATTTCCCCTCAATGGTCGATCATGGTGAGGTTGATGGACTTGTTGGCCGTGATGTGTATAATCGCTTTGGACAATGCTACTATTTTGGAATATGAACACGAAAGGCTTGCCCATTTAATCAAAGGCTATTGACTTGGAGCAATGCCAGATTATGATGCATGGAGCGACTAACGAAGACTTACCTCCGTCCTGATGACGATGGATCCGTTATTCTGCATAATTTTAATGCGCAAATGTCATTGCACATTAACCTAATTCCGACATATCAGCAATGCAAGTGACCCTACGTTCTCTCTTTTAATCGACTATGTTCCCAATACTACCAAACCCTGTCAAACATATATGATCATAAAGTCCATTTGCCAACTTGCGTGTTGTGGTGCGTTACTAGGGTTGTTTTATAGGAAGTAACTCGACACTTATGTCCACGTTCAACTCTTTATATTACCTTCCTAAAAAAAAAAAATCGAATTGAATATCTTTCAATATTATAAAAATCCATTAGAATGATAGGCCATAGGGCATCCAAATTTTGTGTGCACTAACAAAGATTTCGGAGGAAATAAGTATTTCTACCTAACTCATTAAAGGAAACTTGATGCAAGCTTGCATAAATCCTTATTATAATGGAAAAAGTTAACGAGTATGTAATACGTTGCCATTGATTTTCATAGTTATATATGTACTCTCATTTATAATAGGATTATATAGGTGTATTATATATATGTATATGTATATGTGTGTTTATTATTGATTTTAATGAGAATGTGAATTTTTGGTGTCATTATTATATTAAATATTACTTTTTTTATAAATGTTATATAGTTGTAGGTTGCAACATGTCTATTAGAGACTTAGACTTGAACTCATATAGATGGTGAAATGAATTGTTCACCAAAACACAATTCTTTGACATATGTATTTTAATTTAATAATAATAATAATAATTCAATTTTAAGGTGACAACCAAGATAAACATGAAAATAGTGTATAGGATCTTTTTGTTTGTAAGACAATGAGCTTACCTCCACACAAGTAGAGGTATACATACTTCGCATGGCTTTGGATTTGAACTTATTACCCTTGTAAGAAAGCATGTGTTATAAACCATTATAAGTAAATATCCAAATATTATATTTATTAAAATAATATGTTCATTAACAAATAATTATTTAGTAATTTAGATTATTCAGAGTTGAACACTTTAGTTGTAAAGGATTTATTTTTACTTATATATTTCAATATCAACATACAATTGAATGTAAACTATAATATAAATTGTTAAGAAAAATGTAAAGATTTATATCAAACATGATAAAGTTACATTGTAAAAATTTTGAATACCTACCTTGCATTTACATAATTGAACAATAGGTGAACCCTTAAGCTTAAGAGAGGAATGAACCCTTTAATAAGTTAAGAGTACAAGATCACCAACACAATGAACAAAGGAAACCAATTATCTTAATCTTTCTTTAGTACTTTGACTTGAATTTTTTTGGGAACTTTGCAATATCTTACCATTAAAAAATTACTTTGTAAATCTGAGCCACTATAGTGAGTGCAAGTTTGCCCCAATGTATTTAATGTTACAACCACCTCTCCACTCTAAATAGATCTAGGCTTAGGAGGGCCTTCTTTTCCTCCTTTGCCAGGAGCCCTAGACATCACGACCTTCAACATTCCTTTTGTAGAAGGGCCACATTTTCAAACGGCCAAACCCTCCAAGTTCATCAAGAAGATTAATGAGATCCAGAAGGTTGAGGTTCACGACTCTTGTATCTATTTCTCGATGGAAGTTCTTGGTTACAAAACTATGGTGAAAATCCAACTCGACCATTCTTTATGTTCAAGTTAACCCTTAAATGAGAGGGTGCTCCCTCAAGTGTTACGAGTCTTTTTAATGTTATTCGTTGTCACTAGACAACAACATATTAAGCACAATGGCTAGATCTATGATTTTTTGTATAGGTGGTTGCTGATGAATCCCAAATATCTACTTAGAAACAAATCTCTCTATCGTAGAGGCCTTGTCAAAGTGCAATGTTTAATTGTGGAAGAAAAACATAAATAGAAAGGTTTTGATAGAGGAATAGAGGAGAAACTAAATAATTAAATATCCTCAATGAATATCCAATTATCTAATCAAGAACTGAAGTATGTAGAAGGATCTTTACAACAAAATGTCAATGCATTTAAATATAGTATAGAAGAAACAATTTATTGATTCAAAGAGATCAACAATGACATATTGTCACCATGATCTACTCAGTGAAGAAAATAACTCTGCGGATACATGTCAAAGGGGCTGATAATTATCACATTTCCTCCCAATATATTATACCACCTCAAACATATCTAGAAACAAGATATGTAATACTAGAAGCACAAACATGTGAACAATTTATATTATAAAAGTGAACCCATAAACTTTTATTCAAAATTCTACAATAGAATTCTTTACAAAAACAATCCGGTTTTGGAATCAAAAGCCAACCATTTTACATTCAAAATTAAAGTCTATATAGAACATTACAATCAACAAAATATCTCTCATTCAAAGGAAAAAAATCTAAACTTTAGTTAAAAAAATTAATTAAAGTCTCTAAAAATCAAACGAATCTAAAATAGGTTCTAAGATGTCTCGATCTATTGAACTGCTTTATCAATTCTCTATTTTCAATTGCTGAATTTTCCTTTTATCTCAACTTCGACAATTAATTGTCATTTCCAATTTTCTACCAAAAAAATTCCTTTGTTGATTGTATGCTCGAAAGTGCTCAATTGATCCCATATGGCTGATTTTTTACCATTTGTCTTCATTCATGGAACGGGTTGCTCAATATTTGCCTTAAATTTTCGTTAATCTTCTTCTGGCCGATATTTTACCTTAAAATATGAAGTTTGATGAATACTCTTCCATTTGACACTGAAAACTTTCCATTTGACACTTGCTACTTAGTAAACCAATCATGGACCCATTGGAGGTTGATAAATATTTTTGATTGTAATGTTCCCATGATGACTACTCACCTTAATGTTCCCTTTCCAAACTAAATATGTGTTATCACTGAAACCAGAAGTAGGTTGCGAATGGAAGCTAGTCGTTAAGCGGTTTTAATACGAGAAGGTCCCGTAATTCACCAAAAATGGCATTTTACGAAGGTTGTTTTATAAAACCAAAAATGGCCGCCCCTGCCCCTCCTTTCGCTAAAGCCCAAAAAGAAAGGGGCATGTGCAATTGAACCTCGTGCATTGATTTGTGAATGGTAATGCCCATCGTTAAAAATTGTAAGACCCTTACCCTAGCAATGGAATTTTGGCACCTGTCTCCCAAAGAGATGTTTGATAACTCAATTTTAACATTGACTGTGTTTGCGCATGCTTTTGGTGTTATGGGATTTATCCCACATCGAAAAGTAAACTAATTTTATTAATGTTTATATACACATAGTGCATGTGTTCCCCCTTGGGTTGGCCCTCATTACGTTGGGATCTGATTTGGATGGCCACTTGAGCGTTGGTGGTTTGATGAACAGGAAATTACATACATTTCATTTTTGTTTATAAATGTCAATGGTCCTATGCCACATTTATGCATAGAGCACATTACTATACTCCTTCCTTGCTTCCCACATTATACGTTTGCTTTGATATGGCTTGTGATATATGTTCCATTTTTTTTTTTTTTTATAAATGTCAATAGTCCTATGCCACATTTATGCATAGAGCACATTACTATACTCCTTCCTTGCTTCGCACATTATATGTTGGCTTTGATACAGCTTGTGACATTGGTTACTCCTATGCCACATTTATGCATAGAGCACATTACTATACTCCTTCCTTGCTTCCCACATTATACGTTTGCTTTGATATGGCTTGTGATATATGTTCCATTTTTTTTTATAAATGTCAATAGTCCTATGCCACATTTATGCATAGAGCACATTACTATACTCCTTCCTTGCTTCGCACATTATATGTTGGCTTTGATATAGCTTGTGACATTGGTTACTTGATAGATGATAGTTTCATTTGTTTTTATAAATGCTAATGGTCTTATGACACTTTTATGCATAGAGCACATGACTATACTCCTTGATTTCCTTGTGCATTATATGTTGGCTTTGATATGGCCTGTGACTTTGGTCATAAATGTTAATGGCCACTTGAGCGTTGGCGGTTTGATGAACATGAGATTTCGTACATTTCATTTTTGTTTATAAATGTCAATGGTCCTATGCCACATTTATGCATAGAGCACATTACTATACTCCTTCCTCTCTTCCCACATTATATGTTTGCTTTGATATGGCTTGTGATATATGTTCCATTTTTTATTATAAATGTCAATAGTCCTATGTCACATTTATGCATAGAGAACATTACTATACTCCTTCCTTGCTTCACACATTATATGTTGGCTTTGATACAGCTTGTGACATTGGTTACTTGATAGATGGTAGTTTCATTTGTTTTTATAAATGCCAATGGTCTTATGACACTTTTATGCATAGAGCACATGACTATACTCCTTGCTTGTCTTGTGCATTATATGTTGGCTTTGATATGGCTTGTGACTTTGGTCATAAATGTTAATGGTCTTATGCCAAATTTATGCATAGAGCACATTACTATAGTCCTTCCTTGCTTCGCGCATTATATGTTGGCTTTGATATCGCTTGTGACTTTGGTTACTTGATAGATGGTAGTTTCATTTGTGTTTATAAATGCCAATGGTCCTATGACACTTTTATGCATAGAGCATATGGATATACTCCTTGCTTGCATTATATGTTGGCTTTGATATGGCTTGTGACTTTGGTTACTTGATAGATGGCAGTTTCATTTGTGTTTATAAATGCCAATGGTCCTATGACACTTCTATGCATAGAGCATATGGCTATACTCCTTGCTTGCATTATATGTTGGATTTGATATGGCTTGTGACTTTGGTTACTTGATAGATGGTAGGTTTCAATGACATATAGTTGATAGATGGTAGGTTTCAATGGCATATAGTTGAGGACTTGGGAGTCCTATGACACTTTAATGCATAGAGCACATGACTATACTCCTTGCTTGCTTTGTGCATTATATGTGGGCTTTGATATGGTTTGTGACTTTGGTTACTTGATAGATGGTAGCTTTCAATGGCATATAGTTGAGGACTTGGGAGATTGGGCTATAAAGTGCAATAATTTTGTTTTTGGAAAGTTTAATTTTAAATTTTCAATAAATAATTTATAAAAATATATAGAAATATTTCTATAAAATAAAATTTATATAAAATTTAAAATTTTAACTAAAATTACCCCAACAATTATATACATGGTATTTTTCTATAATAATTTACTTATGCTTGAGAGTTTAGCAAGGAAATCAGCTGGAAAAATTTGATTTTTTTATAACTTTTAAAGGTGTCATAAAAAGTCACAACAACGCCCCTCGGTCTAGATAACACACCCTCAAAATTTCATATTGAATGTTTTTTCTAGTTTATCATTTAATGACCCTCGCAGAGGTATTGAAGAATGTGGATAGAAAAGAGTTAGAATCCTATCAGCAAAAATAATGTTTCTTTGTACTTCTATGGTCAAGATTTTTACACTTATTTGAAAATATAGATTATTAGGACCTCATTTTCAGAGGTTTCCCTTACAACGTGGGGGCTCAAGTAATTATAGATCACTAGAGTTGAAATTTTAAATTAGAAAGTGATGTCCCACCAACAATGCCTTTGTGGGTTAAACTTCCATTCCTCCCACTTCATTTTTGTAATGAAAAAACCTTCTAAAGCATAAGGAATTCCCTAAGAAATTCATCAATCGAGCCAAATCACAAGATGTAATTCAATCTTGTGCTCATATATATGTTGATGTAGATATAGATAAATGATTTACCTATTTCTATCAATCTGAACATAGATAGTGGTCCCATATTTATGAAGTTGATTATGATCAAGTTTCATTTAAGTTTAACTCTTTCCATGAATATGGCTACTTAGCACGAAACCATAAAAATAAGGTGGAGGATAAACAAAAGAAACAAGAAGATGGAGATAAATGGAAAAAACAAAGAAGGAGAAGGGGTCATACTCGATATAATTCTCAAGCCCCTCCTTCAATGGCCATAAGGTCAAAAGGAAAGGAGCATGTGTCCCCCCGAAAGAATGGTATAATGGCAGTGAAAGTAACCTCACCCAACAACAAGATACCCTCTTAGGATCAAAATAACCAACTTTGTTATTTTGAACTAGTTGTAGGATGATGGAAATATCCCTCCCAATGAAGCAACAATTGAGATTCCTCCAAGAAATCCTAATCCCTTTTCACATATAGTGCGAGAAGGAATGTTGAATGCGGAAGATTCCCTTATGAAAAAATTAGATGAAGGTTTTGAAATCAACGATGAGGAATTTCACTCCCTAAAGGCTCTTAAGGCCTATGTTGTAGCACTACAAGCAATTTTTAGTTGATGAAAAATTGAATGTGGAAAATGAAAAGGATCTAAAGAACTCATATATAAAGGTGAGAAGGAAGAAAAATAGACAAATAAGGAACAAGGAATCTTTTAAGGATGGAAAATTATATTGAAGTTTTAAAACATTGGCGAATCTCACTAGTCCCTAATATGCAAACTATAAAATGTTTATTGGTGTATTTGTAAAATTATTCAAATTTATAATGGTTTTATATATACTCCCTATATAATCTTAGTGATTTTTAAAATAAAATAATTTAATATTGTAAAATTTGGGCGATTTTTTTTAATAAAAAATGGAAATTGGTGAATCTTCTTTTTGGAAAATCATGGAAAATTAGCCCAAATGTGAATATTAGCCCCTAAAATTTCCCATGTGAAGGAATGAGAATGATAAGAAGGACAAGGGTATGTAGACCCAAATAATATTAGTTTCGACTTAAATGGTCACCAAGAATGTAAATAAATGGTATCAAACATCCATTCGAGAGGCGACAAATTAGATGGTAAAAAATGAATTTAATCTCATGAAATTGCAAGGTGTTGGGCCCTCATAAAATGTTACCAAGGAAATGACAACTATCCTACTAATCTAGGAGACAAAGCTAGGGTGGCAAGTGTCCCTCCAAATGTTTCTAAAACTATTGGAAAATCTCAATCTTCAAGTAATAGAATTCGAAGGTGCTTCTGGGGTCATAACATGGTTTGGTCTACTTCTCATTTCCAATTGGTTGAAGTTAATCTATGCCACATTGGGAGGAAGTTCATCTAATCCATATTCCAACCAATAAGACATGTTCTATGGTGAATGTTTATGTCCTTATCCTTTATATGGAGAAACTCAGTTATTGGGTCTCCCTTCCTTCCCTTGGTGACTCATAATTGAAATATGATTGTATTATTTTGGGGGACTTCAAAACAAATTTCCACCCCTAGAAGAAAAAAGGGGGTTCTCTAGTGAGAGACCAATTCCATGAAACATGAATGACTTGGTCATTGCCCTGAATTTGAATGACATCTGAAATTCTACAAATAATTTTACAAACAATTGAAGAAATGGGCAAAGTTATATTGCAACTCACATTGGTAGGTTCTTAGTAGTCAGTTATTTCATGTCTCCAGATCTCTTTGTTTCCTCCCATATTATCCCATGGGAGAGTTCATATCATACACCAATATCTCTAGAAGTTCAACAAGTTGTAAATTATAGTACATATCGTTTTGTCTTTTCCTCTATTTGGATAAAAAAGGAAGGTTTCTTAGAGATGGTGAAGCTCCCTTGTTGGAGGTAGGAGAATGGATCTCCAATTTCAATATAGGAAAAAAATAAAAAATCTAATTATTTCCATCTAACATTGGATTAAATAAAATAATGAAGATTGGGAAGTAAACATAACTAATAAAAAATGTACTTTGTAAGAGGTGCAAAGGAAATTTGAGTAGGGAGCAGTTTCTGGGGAACTATTATGATATGAACAAAAATTATTTGAAGACTTCCCCCAAGTGATAAAGGAAGAGGAAGAAGCTTGGAACCTTATGTCTCAAAGCCCGTGGTTATAAGTATGTGAATAAAACACAAAATGTCTTCTTAATCAATTCAAAAAATGTGTCTAAAGGAAAAAATTTAAATCTATTAGAGTTGATTACATGTATATTAAGGAATTTATGGGAATTTAGAAGGTGACTCTCTCATTCTTCAATTCACTTTATGCAGAACCAAACACCCCTAACTCTGAAGTGGTTCAATACATGTTGCAATTTTTTGAATTTGGTGTTTATTGAGGAGAACTCAATCTTGCTGCAAGATATCATAAATGAAGATAACAAAATTATGGTATTCTCCTTAAGACTGGAGAAATCTCAAAGGCCCGATGGGTTTTCAGCCCACTTTATCAAGATTTCTAGGAGGTAACTAAGTTTAACTTGATCCATATGGTGGACTATACTTCCAAACATAGTTTTATATATGGAGGGATAAAGCCTTCCTTTATTTCCATAGTTACTAAGGAAGTTAATTCTTTCACCCTTTCTCAGTATAGTCCAATGTTTCCTTCTTCTTCTTTTTTCATTCTTATTATTTTTTCTTTTAATTATTTTATTCTATTTCTTATTTATTTTGATTATTCCTTTTTAATTATTCTTCTTCTTAATTTTTTTTTTGTTCCTTTCCTTCTTTTTATGATTTTATTTTGTATTTTGTATTTTTGCTTTTATTTTTTGACTTTATTTTTTTGATTTTATTATTTATCTTACTCTTTATTCTTAACTTTTTTATTTTATTAGTTATTAGTTATTATTTTTATTTTTTATTTTACTTTATTTTTTATATTATTATTTGATCTTCTATTAGTATTATTGGGATTTTTTGGTTTTTTACCCTTTTTCAATTTTTATTTATAGTAGTATTGTTATTTTATTTCATTTAAATTAAAAAAGAGTTGACTCTCATTTTATTAACCCTCATTTTCTTCTTCCCTTCTCCTATTTATTCTCTTATTGTCATGTTCTTATTCTCTCAACATACTTGTCATGATTATGAGACAAGTTGGTGACTCGAAACATAGACTTTAAAAATGACATCTATGGAATCAATTCTGAAATGCCATTTTTAAGTTCCAAATTCTTATATCAAGGATTGAAACCTGTCCTTCCCAAGCTTATCTTAGAGAATCAATGGGGTTTTTTAAGTCAAAGGAAAATCATTAAGAGAAAATTTTGGTGCAAGAAGTCATCCATTCAAGCAATGCGAGAGCAAACAAAGATATGCACATTAAATTAGACATGGTGAATGTGTTTAATCATGTTAGACACACTTTATTATTAAAATTTGTCTCTAAATTGGAGTTTGCGGACAAATTTATTAAATGCAGTAAGATATGTATCCCCTCTCCATGGATCTCAGATTGGCAAATGGTTATTCTTCTAGTTTTTTCAAAGTTTCTAGAGATGTCCATTGAGGATTCCCTTGGTCTCCCTTGCTTTATATTTTGATGGTACATTTTTTGAGTAGGCATCTTGAGTATGAGAAAATAATAGGAAGTCTCCCTAGTGTCAGATATGTAACAAAGGTTATGAGTATTAATCATTTTCAATATGCTGATGATACCTCACTCTGAGGAGGAACATCGTTTTTGTGTTTATAGAAGTCAAATCAACCACAAGAAATCACAAATATATTCTTGGAATATTAGCAATATTTTACAAAGATAATTAGTTTTAATTCTTAGCTTCCATATAGTTTCTTCCTAGAAGGACTATAAGTATTTGAGGATCCCAATATGCTTCAAATCTCACTCTTCCCAATATTGGCTAGGAATCATTGCCAAATTTAGAACCAAACTAATGAAATGGGGGGTGATATGGTTTAAATTCATTGGGTTGTAGGTTCTAATTGGAGTAATATTACCAACCTTTCCCTTCAACATGTTTGCAACTCTTCTTTCACCTATAGGAACTGTTTATCAGCTGGAAAAATCGTCAGGAAGCTTTTATGGGAGGGAGGTAAGAAAAGGGAAAAAAATCACTTAATCAAATGAGCCACATTTAAATCTCAAAGGTTCATTGAAGATTGGGTATTTCTCATCCTTCTTTCATGAATATCACTCTTGGGGTGAAATGAGTATGGAGATACATAGGAAATAAATCCACCTCATGGAAAGAAGTTTTGAAAGGTAAGTATTTTTGTTAGAATAAAGACTTTAGTTTAAAATAATATTTGAATACCAAAGGACTTTACTCAATATGGAAGTTATTTCCTTTCACAATGATTTTTTTTAAATATTTTTTCTCTAAGTATCTCTAAATGGGAAACAAATTAATATATGGATAGAGAAAATAATGCATAGAAAGCCATTAGAAAGACATGAGGACCTCCTTCCACTGAAGGAATGGTTGGTTTCTAGAAAGGAAAAGCATGCTTTGGACATTTTGAAATGGACTATTTGGATCATATGGGACCTAGACTATACCCCTCGACATCTTGCAGACATAGTAAGGAAGGTAAATTTTTGTTTGGTTGGTTGTGCTCCCAAGAATCAAGTTATTGAAGGTAAATGGAGGTGGCAGGATATGGATTAATCGATAAGGGAGAGATATTCAACCTTATTATTTCAATAAGGACTTGCTCACAAGTCTTGTGTTTATTCGAACATATTGTCACCCAATAATCTTCCTAAATAGTGCTCCCTTGTTTCCTGCTAGCACATAAAAAAATTTAAATTTAGAATTTATTTAGAAGAGAGTTACGGTATGTCCTTATTACATCTCATTATTATTGGAGGATGAATAATTTATCCCCCATTCATTTCTCGGTTGCTCTTTTGTGAGATAGGTATTGATCCATGTTGTTTCTTCACTATTTTCCAGGATTAAATGTTTTGTTCCCTTTTATCCACTTCGCTAAAAAATTACTTTGAAAAATTTAGAAGTAAAATATCCTTTAATGTTTTAGGGTTTTCCTTAATCAAATTTCTTTGTTGGAAGGTTTTCGTTACCCAAAATGAAAGTATCTTCTATGACAAGTAGTAGCATCCCTACTCGGTGGCTACGAGGGCTTATTTCTTCAACGTGGAATTTTGGAGAAGTTCTACATTCCGAGTTAACATTGGCATACATGACCCTCCGGAAAGAAAATGGCCCTATCACTTTTCAATTCTTAGCCAAGCTGCAAGGTAGGTTCATCTAAACATATCAAATTGTTGAAGTTAAGATAATAAATGATATTTGTTTGAATGGTGGAAATATAACGCCTCTTTTATGTCGAATTTTGATATTGCATTAAAGAATAAACCATGAGCAATAGAATTGGAGGATTTATCATTAACCTTGAAGGAAAAGAATAAGTAGAGTATACTAGGGATTTATGAAAACTTTCAATTGACCTAGTTGAAGCATATGCGATGCTCAAAGGCGTATCTCTGGTAAGAGAGTGAAGATATAGAATTTTTTATTGATGGTAGACTCTATGTGAGTAATCTAGCATTTGGTGCATGAAACACTATCCAATGACTATAAATTATGAACTATAATTGACCATATTCAATCATTAAAATCAACCTTCTCTAATATCAAGTTCCTTCATGTTTTTAGATCAAATAACATTATAGCAGATGAACTTGCTAACTAATTTGTCAATGTAGAAGAAAGGGTTTCCATCTAGAACGATATCACCATAATATACCTCATTAATTAATAAATATTTGAGGAAAATCCCAAAAAATTAGTGTTTGGATGGACCACTAGCGCTTCATGACCCCCCTCCCAATGTTTATTATGTAATAAGTGGAATCCAATTCAACTTAATAGATTTTAAGGTTGGCTATGTGGAGAAGAGATGGCATCAACCTCCATGGTGGCCTTCAATGTAACTTTGTACCCTTTCCTAACACCCTAGTACTATTAATGGGAGAAATAGTTAGGAATTAATGAAATTCAAGGGAAATTCATTTGTAGTACTATAGAAATAATTCACGGAGAAATTGATGAGAATCAACAACTATTATAAGATGAATTGTTTTGGCATTAGGTTGTCTCAGTAAGAGCAGTGATTATGGGGGGTGTTAGTTTGAGGAATGGAATAAATATCTCCAAGAAGCTTCCTCTTTTAGTGTTCCAAAATCTTGTTATTGTGTGGCACTTCATTTGAACAAGATTCTACATTTTCATGTGAATTCATTTCAAGAGTTGCAAATTTAATCCCATTGGTTGTCATTGAAAAACATGTGTATAAATTACCTTAGAAGTCTCCTTTGATTATATTCTCACTTCCACAGTTGAGTCATATCTACTAAACAAGGAAGGAAAGACTATGTGATGGCATGGTTCTAATTTTAGAAAATTATACCCCTTTTGTTTTTTTGGTTTGCATGGCTAACATTATGAGCCTAAGATTTTCCTATGTATATCTTATTCCATCACATGTATGTTGGAAATAATACTGAGAGGGGGGGTGAATCAGTATTATCTAATTCTTTTAATAAATCTTCCTTATTTGTTCTTTGAATTATTTTGCATGTCAGTACCATAAAATAATGAGCATGAACAAAGAAAATAGATAGTCACACCAAAGAACACAAGATGTAAGGTGGAAACCCAATGTGGGTGAAAACCACCTGCTGCAATATGTCTCTATCTTCTTTCAAATTAGAAACTCCTTTTACAATGGTTTTGTGCTGGTGCGGTCCTTTACCAGTACGCAGGCTGCAACCTGCAGAGATCTACAACTCTCTCTCGTTTTCCAGTCTCTCCTGGAAGGGAGCTACAACCCCATACTTCTTTTCTTACAAGGATCACTTTTCATAAATTTTCAAACTTGATCCATAAGCATCAAATGATCATCAAGTATAAGAGAATCACCCAGAAAACTGTAGTAACCAGATCAACAATAATAGAACCAAACCCAGAACACAGCAATGATAAACAGAGATTTCAAGAGAAGTAAGCAGCTTCACCCATGTACTGCCTGCTTACAGTACGCACCCTGCTCAACTGCTCGCCTGCTTACGTACGCACTGTAGTCAACTGCTCACCTGCTTACGTACGCACCGTACTCAACTGCTCACCTGCTTACCTACGCTTTGTGTCCATTGATCTGTCTGCAGACCTCCGCACCTGCAACCCTTCTGTGCCTGCGTACCGGCGCACCTGAAACGCTTCGTTCCAGCGTATATACGCACTTTTCTTTCACTGTACTTGCGTACCTTCGGGCATAGATGATTTCAAGACTTCAAGAATAACCCAGACAGTCAGATCTATAGATCTGATCATGCGCCGAAAAGATCTCAATCCATCAGTAGATTCGCCTTATTTAGATCTAGATATTACTCCCAAGAGATCATAATATTTCAGATCTAGCTCTCATAAGATGTTCAACTCAAGCACATGCACAAGCCAAATGATCTCCTTTGCTTTATATAGGAAAGCTCTTCCTCAAATCATGGATCAATACCACGGGCCGACACCATAATAACACAAATACCGTCGGCTAAATATCAAAGATTAAACATAAGAAACCCACGTGTGCTTTTCTCTGCCTTGAAATGAGTGCACTGGGGGTACGCACCTCCTGAACGGCTTATCTGCGTATCAGGCCGCGGTCCCTTCACAGTGTACCTGCGGGTACGCACTTTCTCAACTGATCTCCTGCATACTTCTTAATTTTCAATATATTGAGAGCCTTGCCATGGGGGTTGCCATCAAGTACAACATCTGTAACATATATATAACCATACCAGAAACATAATGGCAACAATGTAGGTTCCACAATGAAATCACAATATCCGTTAAACTTGGGAAAATGGACTTTTCTATGTGTATTTGGTCATGGAAACTCTAGAGTAGCATCTTGATAAGATGGAGACCAAACAAAAGCTATTGTGGAGAAAAGTGAACATAGTCTTAGAAGTATAATTTAAAAAATTATAAAAAATAATGAAGGACTAGACACAACAAAAAAAAATTAAGGAAAAGTTGGATGGCCTTCGGCAACAATTAAGAGGATTTGTTGTTGGCCATCAATTTGTTATCTCTACATTTATTTTCCAATCTTTATGAGGGGACATATGGTAGAATTTCTATGTTGGATTTGAATGTATCTCCTTTAGAGGAGAACAATCATGGTATCTACTTTAATGTAAACTATTTCAATTTTGTAACACACTACGAGTTTGGTAGGACCTTACAGGTCTTTTGGAGAATGTACACCTCCAATGACCCCATGTTTCTTATTCTAATAAGAAATAATAAAATGGATTAGTATACAAGTATACGTGAGCTCAAGGAAAATTCTATCTAATCGCCTATTATACAAGTTAGGATCTAGGTGTAGATATTTGATTTATATAAAAATTTCTTTATGTTTAATTATCTTTTATGGAAGCTTTAATTAAATACAACTATACAATATAATTAACAATTATTTATGGTTACATTTTTATATTAAATAATTTATGTGCATTTATAGTCGATATATGCTACATATAATGGGTAGTCCTAATAAATTACAATGGATAATTTATAATAGATATCCATACATTAATACAATAATTAAAAAATAATATTTAACTCTTTATGTAATCAATATATTGACATTTAGATTCTTTTCTCCTTTGAAAAATCATAACATTATTTCGTGAGTGCAATGATACAAAATTACATTTTTCATATGCATATAAAATGGTATGCATTCTTTTAGGAAGCCTTGAGCCTCTGTTTGTTAGCGCCTAGCACATATATTATGCATACTTATAGGAGATAATCACATAAATAAACATAGAAGTATTATGATAGTCAACCTTTAGAGGGCGATACATCAAAATTTTCATAACTAAGTGTATTTATATATAACAACAATGAAAGAAACATAAAAAAAAAATTGGCATCTAATGAAAGTGACATGACTCATCATTTTAAGCATCGAGGAGGTTTTGTTTCACGCAAGTTGTATGGTAATATTCATAATGATCTTAGTCTCTGGTCTCCATGATCATCAAATCACCTATAACCTATTATATACCCTAACTTGAAAGAGAATTTTCATTTTTGTTGTGTTCCCTAAAGAAATGACAACATGAAAAAGATGCAAAGGATCTTTTAATAATCAATATGTTCTCTAGAATAATTAGTAAGTGTTGGTTGTGGCATCTTTATGTCTCCTTTACCAAGTTTATGATTAGAATCGAGTCCCAAAAAACTTGAATTATGGTACATTCCTTTTCCAGTTCAAGGAGGAATAACAATTTTAATGCCAACAATTCTGCATAATTATTTGACGCCTTCCTAAGTCCCATAGTGATGGAGATAAAAAAATCTTGTGTTAGGAGTAAAACAACTCCTGCCATCCCCTGTAGTATCTTTCATCTTGATATGCCCTAGTGAAATAGACCATCACTATGACTTTTTGATTTCTCACGATTTTATGACTTGCGAAATAGATGGTCTATGTTTGTAGTGGATGAGGAAGAACATTGCTAGAATTTGAGCCACATATTATTCTAGCATCGAGAGGGCGTCCTAAAACATGGATCTATGTTGAGCTAGCCAAAACCCCCAACAGTCAAATTAGGTAAGGATTTGTAGCCTTTTAGGTTGGGATCTTCCCATCAAATTCTCCAAGCCCTGAACATGTTCTCACTGTGCAATTCTCTTTCCATATAAAACTTTCTTGGCATTTCAACTAGTCTACTTTAACGTAATGAAACACTTGAAAGTGGTGATAAACTTTTTCTTCCTCAACTTTTCATAGTGACCACTAGCTAGGTCATTGTTTTTGTCTCTTGCAAATATTTTCCTAGGTTGAAAAATTATTTTCATAGAGGCACCACATAAATAGGTGAACTTTGGCGGGGCATTTTACTTTCCACAAGTGCCTCCACAACCACTCTTACACTATAGGGAGGCGACTACAAACCATGTTCTGGTAACCCAACATGGGAGTATAGTCCCCAAAGATAATAGAAATACCAATTCAGTGTGTCCTCCTTGTCTCTTAAACAAATATATGAGAATTTGAGGGTTGTTGTGTATACTTCCTAGGATCCAAAGTATTCTAGAAGAAAACCAAACTAAGTCAAATTAACTTAGTTAACTATTACAAGTTTTCATGAGATGTGGATACAATTTAATTCCCAATTTAATTCAAAGACAAATTAAATTAGGATTTTTTTCTTGATGTTATTTTTATCATTCCTTATTGTTATTTTCAACACTCCCTCTCAAAAACAAATGAATTCAACTCTATCCCGATCAAATACATTTGGAATGTTCTTGTTGTTGCTATTACAACATCTGTAACCGAAAAGAATCCAAACAAAATAAAGTGCATCAACTGTGTTAGCAACTGTCTACTAGGAAAATTGTGCTACTGTTGACTCTGCTACTGAGCCTCCTTCTCTACTATCAACACTTCTCTACACTACTCAGTATCTGACTGACACTAATCCTCTTGCTACTGAATATCATGGCCTCACTACTATAAATTTTGATGTATGTAAAAATTGATATCGAAAAATTTTCATAACTAAGTAGTAAGAATTGAGATCGAAAAATTGCTTCATCTATAATATCCATGTTGCGGGATCCTTGCCATCAAACTTCCTCATATCGATTTTTGGAATATGGTGGGTCTTCAATCCAACATTAGAGTCTATGAAAGCATGGTTAACATTTCTTTTGTTCGCATCATGAGTTTTCTTTACTACCCTTTCACCATTAGTAAGTATTTCTTGTAGAAAATTTGTCAAATCTGTCTTCAAAACTGCCATGTCTATCTTCAAATCTGCCATGTCTCTCTTCAAATCTATCTTCAAACCATCCATCTTAGTTTCCACGCCATTCATCTTAGCTTCCACTTCCTTTACCTTAGATTCCAAGTCATTTATCTTAGCTTCTGTTAGCTTTTGTGAGAGTGACATTTGTTGCACTTGGTCTTGTAATTTTGATATATCATGTAGCATTTCTTTCTCTTCTTCATGAGTCATACTAGAGCTTTCAGGTTGCTTACTAGGTGTTTGCATTTTCTTTCCTCGGGGCATCAGTTACTGATAATAATGCTCTATTATTCCCTTTGAATTCCTTCAAAATAATTTTTCAAACCATGCTTAAGCAAAAATTTAAAAAAATCTACACACCTTTTTTCACTTTGTAGGAGCTCAATATTGCCTCTGATGTATCTCTGTAATTTCGAATCATCCAATTCTGAAATTGCGACTTGTATTAGCCCTCTGTGGCCTCTTTCTAATGGCACCAGTCTTATCCAAATTGGATTCTCCAAGGAAGAGTTATACCAAATCGCCCACAGTGACCTGATTATAGACTAGTTCAGTAGAGTGAACTTGTACGACATGCCACGTGTCTCTGTTTTGACTTATGGCTCTAAAAAATATCTACAAGAAGCTACATTTTGTCCTATTTCTGTACCTTCTTACGAAACTTCAATCCGATGCTCAGAGAGAAATTTATTACGATATTCCCCAGGTCACCTGTTGAGAATGTAATTCAGGAGTCTTCAAAAAGACCAACTTCCTCAGATCATATCTCTGCAAATGTAGCATGAGAAGCTTTGAAATTTAGGTCCAAGGTTCAGTGAAATTTTTTCTCAAATGGGTTTTTTTTTTCGTTTCTAAAACGCCGCAGAAAAAAAAAAAAAATTATAGCGAAAATGCCACGATGACCTATTTGGAGCAGCGAAACCCTCGAATCCAAAGCTCTGATACCAAATGTTATGAAACCAGCTCACAAAAAGATAGAAAAGATAGATCAACACCTTATAATTCAGCCTCCTCGAGGGGGCAACCTCCTTTACATTACACAAATGAATGATTCTTTGATGATTCAAATGACAAAACCTGCTTTCTATATATAGGAGTCTAAGGAGTCACAATATAACCCAGCCGACCTAACAATAATAATATAAAGGCCCAAAAATAACAATAGAGGGTTTCTATGGGGCACAGTAATAACAATATGGGGACAATAGGGGCACAACAATATTAATAAGGGATACAAATATAATAGTAATGGGGTAATCACTAGTATTATAGGGACCTAGCAAGGTTATACCCCACTACTATAGGTTACACTCCACTACTATAGGTTACACCCCACAACTGTAGGCTACACCCCACTACTGGACCTCCCAATAATTTATCCATTAGTGGGAACAATTTAACTGACTTTAACTCCGTTAAATTGAATTAAATAATTACAGCTCAAAATAAATTCAACTAGTGCTCCGAATTGTAGGAGACACCCTACAGGACTCTAGTTTGACCCTCAACTCAAATTAATTTTGCTAACTAAGTCAAATTAACTTAGTTAACTATTACAAGTTGTCATGAGATGTGGATATAATTTAATTCCCAATTTAGTTCAAGGACAAATTAAATTATGATTTTTTTTCTTGATGTTATTTTTAACATTTATTGTTATTATTTTCAACACTCCTCAACAAGAAATGAATTCAACTCTATCCTGATCTGGTACCTTTGGAATGTTCTGCATGTAAATCTTATCACTATTGTTGTTGCTACTGCAACATCTACAACCAAAAAACATCCAAACAAAATAAATTGAATCAACTGTGTCCACAACTGTCTAATAGGAAAATTGTCTTGCTGCTGACTCTGCTACTAGGCCTCTCGCTCTATTGTCAACAATGCTCTACACTCCTGAGTATCTGACTAACACTGATCCTCCTGCTACTGAATATTGTGACCCCTATAGCAAGGTAATCATCCATGATACAAAAATGTCTCAATGGACCCTCACAAATTTCTACACTCTTGGGACTATTACTTCACATCACCTCACCTCTCACCTGGAGGTATGGATACATGTGCTTCCTTTCCCCATTCGACTTGAAAATTCCCTCTACTAGATGTCTTTTCTTGAGTGGATGTCTCCACTCAATCTCCTCTCTTCTTATCCAATTATTGTTGCTCCAAAACTTACACAAGGTGAGTTTGACGATCCATTTTGAAAGGTAGTTTATTCTCCCTCTCAACCACAAAGTCTCTACTATTTTCCTTTCTCCTCAAGGCTTTGCATGAATGAGCTAAATATGATCTACTCGTACTGTTTCTACTACTTCTTTGATATTGCTTCCACACTACTACTACAACTACTCCAATAATGAGTTTGATCTCCCCAAATATTGAAGTACTAGCTTCCATTGGGTTGCTCCTTTTGAAACTAGACTCCCTCTAAGTTTCGATCTCCCAGTGGAAAATCTCTAAGCTCCTCATTCTGCCAATATCAATGATCAAAACTCCTTTTTGTGTCACTAAACATTAGCTCATTGATCTTCCCACTAGCAACGTTCAAGCACCATTAAGGAGTCTGCACATAGGGTCTTCTAGATCTGCCCTGAACCAGAGTTCCATCAATATGCAAGGACAAATTCAAATTCTTCTCTTCTATTGTAGTTTCATCTACGATATCATGTAGAAATTTCTATAAATATAGCTTTGATACCTTATAGAAATTCCTATAATTATAGCTTTGATACCATGTAGAAATTTTTACAAATCTAACTTTGATATCATGTAGAAATTCCTTGTAGATTCAAACTGTAGATTTTAATATGCTAAAACAATTGAATTGAATCTACTCTATTCATCGGTGGAAACAATAAACGATCGATGAAATCACAAAGAATATAAGAGAAAGAATTCAATCACACATAACACAATGATTTTCTAGGAAAGCCACAGCTAAAAACCTTTGCTATCTATATATTGCATTAATCAGAAAATATGAGAAGATTACAATGCTTTTCTCAAGCCCGAGCAACATCTGCACTACCTTTATCTGTCTCACTACTTCCTAGACAAGCCTTGGTTGAATACAATATGTTCTTCTCAACCTTGAGCTCAACTTGCACAAGTATTTTCTATACTCTGCCTGATTGACTACCTTTAGCCAACACTTAACCAAAGTTCCAAGGCTCTAAGATCCTGATTCCTTTCAATGTTCCCTTGGGAATTAGCCTTTATTTAATTAGGAAATTCCTCAATTATGAATTGTGCAATCCTCATAGGCCTTTTTCTGATTGCATGCACGATCGGTTTAATTTAGATGATTTTAGAACTAATAGTACATTATTCGTGAACTCCAATCTCAACTGGGTCTTTCTATCATCTGACATGCATGAGTTAATTATGCGTGAATCTTCAGTTTACTATTTGATCACAATAGTCAACACCCCATCGTTCGACAAGTTACACCCCATTATAGCAGGTTAGACACCATTACAAAAGGTTACACCTCACTACTACATGTTTCGCCCCACTACTGGGCCTCCCACTAATTCCTCCATTATTTGGAACTAGTTAAACTGACTTTAAATTAGCTAGACTAAGTTAAATAATTACAACTCAAAATAAACTTAACTAATGATCCTAATTATAGGAGACACTCTACACGACTCTAGTTATAACCTCAAATCGAAATAATTGAGCTAAGTAAGTCAAATTAACTTAGTTAACTATTACAATTTGTAATGAGATATGGAATTACAATTTAACTCCCAATTTAATTCAATGACAAATTAAATTAGGATTTTTTTTCTTCATGTTATTTTTCAAATTTCTTGTTTCTATTTTCAACATATCTTGGACTCCTCCATCTTCTCTTTCCATCCCTCAATTTTGTCCCAAAACTTTGTTTCCGTGGTCACTTTTCCTAGTAAATTTAGGACACAATGAGCACTCGTGCTGGTGCATGACAAACCTCTCAAAGGTCCTAAGCTTGGATATGGGGCTTAACCCAACCTTCCTTCACTCTATCTAACCTCCATCCAACTCTTAATGCCCTAAAGATATCATTTTCACCCAAAAAAGGCTCTCAAAACCCCTCCTGTAGCATTACAAACCCATTTTTAGCAATATATGACCTCCTATAGCAGCACCTGTAGCACCACTTTTGTTCACCAATTTTAATCCCCACTTCAACCTTAGCTCAGTCAAGATGAATAGTGACCCCAAGTTGTGATTTGATGATCAAGGGAAGCTCCTAAGTCACTCCAACCATTCCTTTTCCTCATCGCAAAGCATTGTAGAATTAGTGTTTTTCAATCATAAGTATGATGCAAGTAAGGTTTCTGATTTTATGAAAGTTTGAAATAGGTAGATGATAAATGCAATTATGTTGCTAGTTTGATGAATTATGCAATATAGAGTAGCTTTCTTTCTGCAAGTAGATTACCCCTTTTCCTTTCATGAAATGATTAATTAGCATCCACAAGTTGAGAAAATGGAATTGCCACTTTCATAGCTAGAATTAGTTTACAATTGTACTTTTGTCAATAATTTTTCACTATAGTTTAGTTGGAGGAATGGTTTCTTAGCATTTTGATCGAATGTCATGACTGAGGGTGGCATGAGTAGAATCTAACCTATTGTGCATATACCATTGTCACCTCTAAGTTTGTACGAACTCGGGTTGATCATTTTAGTTGAGGAGCCCTTCGGAGTTACAACATTCTTAGTGCAATACCAAGGCTCACCACCTGTGGCCCTGGCCTCCCCTGACCTCTTCTTCTCGTTTCATATCCCTCCATGTCATTTGATAGCAATACTCCTCTCCTAGTGGGGTATGACAATTTATTACAGAACTAAAGGCCACCACCTCTGACAACCTTGTTTAGACAACAACACAATGAACTCGAATTTGTCCCCACGAATGGTGTTTACATGATAAATCAAGACATGTGCCAATAAATTCTAGACCAATAAATTCAATCAAACTGAGTACATTAGACCAATGAGGCCCACCTTTCCACAGCCTTGAGACGGGGGTCATTTTTGCATCATAGGAACTATCATTCCAGAGATAAACATCAAGGCAAGAGCTTGGGTATCCCGACTTAGACTCTTCCCATCTCCAGGCATACAAAGATTTCAACTGAATGCCAAAATAAAGAACAGGAACCCTCAAACAATGGATAGACAGCATGATCCGGACCAATAACCCAAATTGCATGCAAACCCACGAAGACAGATTACTAGAAAAAACAACATCCTTTCTAAATAATGGCCATAGTTTTGATACAAGGCAGCAAAGGTGCCCATCTCAGTTCTCCATATACCAAACCAAAAAGGCGGATCATAAATGTCCCTGTAAAGGTTAGGGATATAGCAACAAAAAACAAGAAGCAAAATATGCATAGAAAAGGTGTGTATAACATACCCGATACTGCCTCTTCCATAAAGGTTGGTGATTTCTTTCAGAAGCTGGGGTCTAAGCTGAGGAAACCTCCTCCGTTACCTTCTAGTTGGATCTTCTCTTCCTGGTCCTATCTCTGGCATCATTGTTATGATGGACAAATTTACCAAGGCCGACACACAACAACTTTCCTACAAAATGTTTCAAATTCCAAGCCTTTCTCGCATTAAATTGTCAGAGAGGCTCACTCCTCGGGTGACATGTGTGGAGATCTCTGGCCCAGCACCCGCCAATCCTCCTCATAATTACTCTGACCATGGTACTAATCCCCTCACATCCACTCAACCTATTCTCACCCAGATCGTGGATACTTAAAAATATAATAATAATAATAATTCTGTTATTTTATAAATATTTATTAACTATATTAAGGATATATTATTAATAGTATATATCAACCACATTTCCTAATATTTTTTATTGACATATATCAATCAAATTTAATAATATCTTTGTGATAGTTATAGAGTTTTAAGATGCAAAATAATGTGATTCCAAACATAAACATTTTCACTAAATTTTCAAATTTTAGAACAATACCATTGCTTGGGTTGTTTGGTTGGCCATTAATTCCAACACCAACCTTCTCAATGATTCCAAAGAGAGTATGAGTAATTCATTCTATAGAACTTAATATCGAGGTTAATGACTCACGTAGAGTTTGCATTGTATTGTTTTTTAGTTGGTTTGTTTATCCATATAAATTGGGATTAGGTCAAGTAAAGCCTTCATTTTAAACTAATGAAAAGATAATGTACTATGTTATTACAAAAATGATGCAAGACTAAATAGAACGGCAATATCAAATATAATGTTCACCGTCAACTCCTCATTCCCCTGAAATAACACCAACCCTCAACTCCTACCGATAAGTTTAAAAGAATTGCTCTATCTGACTTGGTTATTTCCATAACCACATAGAAGGTACTGCTTATATTTTGCTCAATGATACCAAGTAGCATATCCCGGTATCCTAGCATTGTGCGTTCGCATCAAACCATTTGGATTGCCTACTGTAATGGTCGATCATGATGAGGTTGTTGGAGGTGGGGTCTATAATCGCTTTGGACAATGCTACCATTTCAGAATATGAGCACGAAAGGCTTACTTTGGACAATACTAGAATAAATGACCGAGTGATTATGAATCACTTATCCTTTTAGGAGGGATATATAAATATCAGAATATGAGCAGGAAAGGCCTACTTTGAACAATACTAGAATAAATGACGGAGTGATTATGAATCACTTATTTTTTTAAGGAGGGATATGTAAATATCATTGTACATTAGTATTAGTATAATTACATTAATAAATGTTATTAATATTTTGAACAATGCTACCATTTCGTAATATGAGCACGAAAGGCTTGCTTTGAACAATACTAGGTTAAAGCATGGAGTGATTAAGAATCACTTAGCTTTTTGGAGGGATATGTGCAGAATGATATGTGATATGTGTAAATATAATTGTACATTAGTATAGTTATATTATTAAATTCTATTAATATATTTGGAGTGATATGTGTACAATGATATTTACATTAGTCTAATTATATTATTAAATGCTATTAATATATAGTTGATGTATGTATATTAATTATATTTAATAATATAATTATATAGGTTGAAGATCAATGAAATGAGAATTTAATAACAACACACTTGTAGGATGAATTTGTTGATTATAATTAAAGAAAATCACTGAAATTATTTACAATCACTTATTGAGCATTTTTATCTCGATTAGGGATTCACCGAATATTTGGCAATGAAATGGAAATGGCCATATCCATGTGATTGCTCTGGCAAAGAAATGGACATGGCCCATATCCATCAAAATATTCGACTATTCAACAATCGAAAGCTCAAATTGACTTACCTACCTCCAGATGACTACGGATCCGTTATTCTGCAATAGTTTAATGAGCAAATATCATTGCACATTAACTTAATTCCGACATAGCAGCCATCCAAGTGACCTTACGTTCATTCTTTTAATGGACATCTTCCCAATAGTACCAATGCTGGTCTAAAATATACGTCATTTGGTCCATCATATTTTAAATCTATATTTTCATGGGCTAACATACATTACCTTCTATTATATTAACCTGAGTAAACTAATAAGCTGGAACGCAATGCTAAAAGAGAGGCATTGTCAATTATTTTTGAATTTCGTGACGAAATAAAGGTTGTTTCCAATATCTTACAATGATGTTTACCTAATATGTCAACTGCGATATGGTTCACGTTAAACAGAGGCCATTTGCCCACTTGCGTGTTGTGATGCGTGACTAGAGTTGTTTTATATGAAGTAGCTAGACACTTATGTCCACATTCAACTATTTTAAATGAAGTGAATGGATTATATATGTCACATTAATCCTAAATCAAAATATTTGGAATTGAATGTGTTCGGTTAATGGACATATTATAAAAATTCATTACAATGATAGGCAAAGGGGAGGCAAATTGTGGGTCCAGTAAAATAGAATTCGGAGCAAGTATTTCTCCTTAACTCATTAAAGGATTTACAATGCACGTTTTCCCAAGTCATGATTATAATGGGAAAAAATTAACCAATACGTTGTTAATATTTTTCAATATTTCTAATACTAAATTTCAATATCAAATATCATTTATATATATATATATATATATATATATATATTTATAATATCATTTGTACAATTATATTAAAAATATTAATGTAGTTGATATAGGGAAGGTTTTATAAATATAATAAAAAAATTATTGTAATACTAAGAATGCCTTATTAATATACACATTCATCTCATTAACCGTGTATAAAAAAGTTATGGGTAAACTTAATTTGAAAAAAAAAAAATTACACATTTTATTGTAAAATTGACCATTTTGCTAAATCAATTTTTTTTATATATTAATTTCTTTGTCTAATTAGTATATGAACTTATTAGAATTGGAATAATCTCAAATCCCTAGGAAATTGGTAGTCCGGGAGCCATGTGGCACAAATCTAATTTAATTTGAGAAAAAAAAGGGAATCACACATCTTATTGTAAAATGGATCATTTTGCTAAATAAAATTTGATTATATATTAATTTCTCCATCTAATTAGAATTGGAATAATCTCAAATCCCTACGAAATTGGTGGGCAGGGAGCAATTTGGCACTAATGTAATTCTTTATATTTATTAAAAGTCAATGGAACCTCAAAACCTTTGTAACACTTTACAGTTGTTGATAAGCATTAATATTAAGCATATGTTGAGCATATTCCATTGATAATCAAACTAGGTGGTCAATTAAAAAAAGTCAAAAGAAGTCAGTGGAACCTAACAAACTTTGTAACACTTTACAGTTGTTGATAAGCATTAATATTAAGCATATGTTGAGCATATTCCATTGATAATCAATCTAGGTGGTCAATTAAAAAAATGTCAAAAGATCCTCATCCACCTTCAGTTGAAATAAGAAGCCTCCACAATTATATATTTGATTAGGTTTGTTTTTCAACTTATGTCAAATATAATAGTCTACTAATGTTATTAATTAGTATTGGTAATCAAATGGGCAATTATATATTTGAGTAGGTTTGTTTTTAACATCTCTCAAACATAATAGTCTATTAATGTTATTGATTAATATTGATAATCAAATCCGTTTTGATGTCAAAATGATACATAAATATATCCAATGTCTCAATATTATAATCATTGTCACAACATGATAAATATTGTCGCAATGTTACATTATATTGCAATTTATCCAACATCGCATAACAATATTAAGAAATTAGTCAACCACATTTATTGATTTTGTTGACTATGTTCGACTATGTTTGATAATATTTGATAGTCTACGCTCTTCCCCTTTAGTTAAACATAGTCAACTTTTATTATTACTGATTAATATTAATAATCAAGCATAGTCAACCACATTATACAAACATAGACAGACAAAGTCAACCATTAGTGAAACATAGTCAACCGTAATGATTAGTTAGGGTCTCTATGATCAACTATGCTCAACCATGGCCAACCATTAGCAAGCATGGTAAACCCTGACAAACCATGGCTAACCATGATCAACCATCCTCAATTATGATCAACCAAGATCAAGCTGGCTAGAATGCTCAAACAAGGTCAATCATGGTGAACTTTAATGGTAAACCATAATCAATCATGGACAAACACAATCAACCATAATGTTCAATGAAGACCTCTAATGTTAGAATGGTTAACCATGGTCAACCAAGATTAACCATGGTCAATCGAGATCAACCATGGTCAACCAATATCGACGTTGTTAGAAAGGTTGAACATGGTTAGCCTAGGTCAACCATGATCTACCATGGTTAGCCATGTTTTACTTTGGTCTACCATGATAAAGCATAATGGTCAATCAAGATTTCTATGGTAAGAATGGTGAAGCATGGTGAACCAAGGTCAAGCATGGACAACCATGATTAACTATTGTCAAACATGGTCAACCAAGATCAACGAAGATCAACTAAGGTCAATCTTGTTCAACCATCGTCAACAAAGATGAACACGGTTAGAATGGTTGAACATGGTCAAGCAAGGTCAACTATGATCAACCACAATTATCCATGGTCAGTCATGATCAACCATAATTGTGACTGAACATGGTCAACCAAGGTCTTTATGGTTAAATATGGTCAACTATTATGGTCAACCAAGGTTTCTATGGTCATCCATCATCAACCATGATCGACCATGGCCAACCTTGACCAACCATGATGAACCATTTTCCACCATGGTCAACCATTATCAACCATGGTCAAGCATGGTTAACCATTATTAACCATGGTCACCATTATCATCCGTGGTCGAATATGGTCAACTGTTGCCAACCATGATCAACCATGGTCATTGTTGCTCAACCATAGTCAACCCATAACATTCCATTCTCTATCAACTTCTAATGGCCGACCATGGTCAAGCATGGTTAGAATGTTCGAACATGGTCAATGAAAGTCTCTATGGTTGAGTATGGTCAACCCTAATGGTCAATCAAGATCTCTACGGTTGAATTTTTTCCAATAATTCATCCCTCTTTAACCATGGTCAACCCCATCAACCATCTCCACCATTAATCTAACCAAGTTTGTATCATTAATGTAACATTAGCATTAAGATTAATGTAAGCTTGAACATGGTTAACCTTAATCAACTTTATCAACCCATGTCAACCATGCTCAATCATAGTTAATAAATCTATCCCACATATTTTCCACCTTTTATATTCCAATTCCAATTGACATATGAAAATGACACCTAATATCAATAATATTAAAAAATGTGGTTGTGTTAGCTCTATATAATATATTCTGGCTGTGCTAGTTTTATATATAGTATATTTATTGTTAGACTACGTTGATGTAAAAATGTTAATTAATATTAGAATGCAATCGATTTCTTATATTCCTACCTTTTCAGGTTATATTGTGAGAGCTACATGTGGTGGTTGAGGTATGATTCATGGCTCACTAAAATATGACATTGAGTAATTATTTATTGTTACTGTATTTTATGTTATTTTTGTGAGATTATCCGTTCAGAAGAAACAAAGAGCTGTAGTGTTAAAATATTTAAAGGAGCTGGAGATAACCAATATTCAAGGTCACCGAAAATTACGTATGGTACTTGTGATACCGATCCAAAAAGTACACATCATAACGTGGACTTTTTAATCGTTTTGAATGATGTATGTGTTGTATATCGAATACAGTGAGATCTCATAATGATTTCTTATAGTTAAAGCATACGTAATATATTATTATTAATTTAGTTTTTGTTATGTTATATAATGTAGATCATGATCAGAAATGAAAAATTCAAAGCTCGGTTTGAATAGTTAATAATGTTTCGACTATTATAGATGTGAAGCTTCACTGATCATTCTTTAAGAATTAAATACATATTGGCTTTTTGTTCATCTTGACTGTCATCATAAACCAGAAGTAATTATCATATATTTGTAAAGTTTTACTGTACTCAATAACAAGCTATTTCGAGTCAGAAACATTGCAAGTAAGTTTCCGAATTTTCGGGCAACACCATTGCTTTGGATTGTTTGGTTCGCCATTAATTCCAAGAGAAACCTAGTCTACGATTCCAAAAAGATTTTGAGTAATTCATAGGGATGAGATAGAGTTTGCAATGTTTTCTCCGTTAGTTATTTTTTTTTTGCCGCATATAGAGTTTGCCTTTATTTTTTCACTAATGAAAAGAGCAATGTACTATTCTTATGTTGTTGTATAGGCAATGTACTATTCTTGAGATGTTGTATGCCGTCACCAAGATGATGCAAGACTAAATCGAACCTACAAACGAGATATAATGTTCATTTCCGCTCAATTAACTCTCACCCTCAACTCCTCATCCCCTCAACTAACACCCACCCTCAACTCTTACCAGGAAGTTTAAAAGAATTGTTTTATCTAACTAGGTTATTTCCATAATCAATTAGAAGGTACTGTTTAAATTTTGTTCAATGATACTTACGGAGTAGCGCAAGCCGGCGTACACGCACCCTGCGTTCTCAAAAACTATTTGGATTGCCTATTGTAATGGTCGATCATGGTGAGGTTGTGGGACGTGATGTGTATAATGGCTTTGGACAATGCTACAATTTTGGCATATGAGCAGGAAAGGCTTACCCATTTAATCAAAGACGATTGACTTTGAACAATGCCAGATTATGAAGCATGGATCGATTAACGAACACTTACCTCGGTCAGATGGCGATGGATCCGTTATTTTGAATAAGTTTAGATTATTGTAAATACAGATTATAACTGTTAAAATTCTTTAGAGATTTTCGATGGTATTGAATTTATTTCCACATCAAAAATATAATTCACCCACTGCTATTACAATTTTTTTAAATGCTTTTACTTAAATTAGTGCCCACAATTCCTAAGCCACAGCCTTGGTATCCTTCTTCTAAGTTTAATGCGCAAATGTCTTTGCACATTAACCTAATTCCGACATATCAGCAATGCAAGTGACCCGACGTTCTCTCTTTTAATCGACTAGCTTCCCAATACTACCAAACCCTGTCCATTAACCTAATTCCGACATATCAGCAATGCAAGTGACCCGACGTTCTCTCTTTTAATCGACTAGCTTCCCAATACTACCAAACCCTGTCCAGTAACCTAATTCCGACATATCATCAATGCAAGTGACCCGACGTTCTCTCTTTTAATCGACTAGCTTCCCAATACTACCAAACCCTGTCCATTAACCTAATTCCGACATATCAGCAATGCAAGTGACCCGACGTTCTCTCTTTTAATGGACTATCTTCCCAATACTACCAAACCCTGTCCAACATATATGATCATTTCGTCCATCACATTTACAATGCATATTTTCTTGAGCGAACTTACATTACCTTCAATTAACATTAACATAAATAAACCGTTAAGTTGGAACGCAAAGCGAAATGAGAAGCGCGGTCAATTATTTCTGAATTTCGTGATGAAATCGAGCTTGTTTTCAGTATCCTGCAATGACGTTTACCTAATATGTGGACTCTGATATGTTTCACGTAAAACAAAGTCCATTTGCCAACTTGCGTGTTGTGATGCGTTACTAGGGTCGTTTTATAGGAAGTAGCTCGACACTTATGTTCACACTTGACTCTTTTTAAAATGAAGCGAATGCTTTACATATGTTACCTTCCTAAATCAAAATATTCAAATATTTCGAATTGAATATCTTCATTTAATGACCATATTATAAAAACCCATTACAATGATAGGCCATAGGGGATGCAAATTTTGCGTGCACTAACAAAGATTTCGGAGGAAATAACTATTTCTACTTAACTCATTAACGGAAACATGATGCACGCTTGCATAAATCTTTATTATAATGGAAAGGCAAGTATGTAATACGTTACCATTTATTGAAAATTGGTTATATATGTACTTTCATTTATAATATGATGGTATATATTATATATATGTGCGGAATTTATAATATGTGAATTATTTTGATATTTATTATATAGGTGTGTTTTTTATTATTAATTTTAATGGAAATGTGAATTTTTATTGTCATTATTACATTAAATATAATTATTTTATAAATGTGATAAAGTTGTAGGTTGCAACATGTCTATCGGAGACTTAGACTTAGACTTGAACTGTAATAGGTGGTGAAATGAATGGTTCACCAAATCACAATTCTTTGAAATATGTACTTTAATTTAATAATAATAATAATAATAATAATTTAATTTTAAGGTGAGAACCAAAATAAACACCAAAAGTGTATAGGACCTTTTTGTCCTAGGACAATGAACTTACCTCCACACAAGTAGAGGTATACATACTTTGCATGCCTTTAGCTTTGAACTTATTTCCCTTCTAAGAAACCACGTGTTATAAACCATTATAAGTAAATATCTAATATTATATTTATTGAAATAATATTGTTATTAAGAAATAATTATTTAGTAATTTAGTTATTGATAATTGAACGCTTTTATATTTCAATATCAACTTCCAATTGAATGTAAACTATAATATGTGATAAATTGTTAAAAAAAATGTAAAGATTTATATCCAACATGATAAAGTTACATTGTAAAAATTTTGAGTACCTACCTCGCATTTACATAATTGAACAATAGGTGAAAACTTAAGCTTAAGAGAGAAATGAACCCCTGAACAAGTTAATAGTACAAGATCACCAACACAATGAACAAAGGAAACCAATTTTCTTGATCTTTCTTTGATTAATAAAGGTACTTTGATATTTTTTTTGGGAACTTTTACTTCAAGGAAAATATTGGGAGTGATATCTTAACAATTAAAAAATTACTCTATAAATCTGAGCCACTATACTGAGTGCAAGTTTGCCCCAACGTCTTCAATGTTACAACCACCTCTCCACTATAAATAGATCTAGGCTTAGGAGGGCCTTCTTTTCCTCCTTTGCCACCAGCCCTAGACATCATGCCGCATTTTCAAATGGCCAAGCTCTCCAAGTTCATTAAAAATATTAATGATATCTTGAAGGTGGAGGCTCATGTTTGTTGTATCTATTTCTCGAAGGCAGTTCTTGGATGTGAAACTGTGCTGAGAAACCAACTCGACCATTATTTATGTTCCAGTTGGACCTCGAACAAGAGGGGCTTCCCCCAAGTGTTATGAGGCTTTTTAATGTTGTTCACTATTATTGGACAACAACCTATGAAGCACAATGGCTAGATCTAAGATTTGTTGTATAGGTGGTTTCTCATCAGTCCCAAATCTCTGCTTACATACAAAGCTCTCGCTCGTAGAGGACTTGCTAAAGTGTCAGTGTTCAACTATGGAAGAAAAACATAACTAGAAATGTTATGATACAGAAATAGATGAGAAACTAAATAATTAAATATCATCACCGAATATCTAATTATCTAATCAAGAAATGAAGCATGTAGAAGGATCTCTACAACAAAATGTCAATACATTTAAATATAGTATAGAAGCAACAATCTATTGATTCAGAGGGATCAATAGTGACATATTGTCACCATGATCTACTTAGTGAAGAAAATAACTCTGCAAAGAGATGTGAGAGGGGCTAATAATCAGCCCAGTACTTGCCAATGTCATATACCACCTCAAATATGTCTAGAAACAAAATACGTAATACTGGAAGCAAAGACATGTGAACAATTTCTGTTATAAAACTGAAGCGATAAACTTTGATTCAAAATTCTGGAATAGAACTATTTACAAAAATGGTCAGCTTTTGGCATCAAAAGCCAACCATTTTACATTCCAAATTAAATAATATATAGAACATTATAATCAACAAACTATTTCTTATTCATAGGAACAAAAAACTAAACCTTAATAACAAAAAATAATTAAAGTCTCTAAAAATCAAATGAATCTGAAACAGGTTGTAGCATGTCTCGATCTATTGAATTGCTTTATCAATTCTTTGCTTTCAATTTCTCAATATGCCTTTTTATCTCAACTTTTACCATTAATTTTCATTTCTTATTTTCTACCAGAAAAGATTAATTCGCTGATTGGATTCTCGGAAGTGCTCAATTGATCCCATATGGCTGATTTTTTACCATTTGTCTTCATTCATGGAACCTGTTGCTCAATACTTATCTTAAATTTTCCTTAATCTTCTCCCTATTGATCTTATGCCTTAAAGTATGAACGTTGTTGAATACTTTTCCATTATATCCCTAATAATATGTTAACTACCCATAAATATGGAAATGAGCCTTTTATTTCCAGGTACTTTTCCAACTATCCATCTCACACAATAGAAATTATTTTTTAATTTTAGGCTTTAAATGATAATTTTTATTCATTACAATGATGACGTTAACTATATAGAACTTGTTCAAGTTCTCTGATTTTCACTTTTATCATTAATCTCAAAACTACATGTTGGCTCGACATCTAATCCATCTTCCCTAAGTTATAAACTTTGCAATAGATGAGTAGTGAAACTATAAGCATTTGTAGCATGTCGATGGATATATCTTTCGAAGATGAAGAATTTTATCTCTGAACCTGGTTCCCTAAATGTCCATTGTGCATCATGAAAAATATTACTTGTTTTAATTTTGTTAGGATTTGTATCTTTCATATGTAGGCAAAGCTCTTATTTAGTCAGTCTCTACAAAAAGTTGAGATAACAATCAACTAGGAACCCTAGAAAATCATGAAGCATAACCAAAAACATATGTGTCTTTGCATTCAATTTATCCTTGCAAATATCATTGCATGTCCTCATATCAAATGTCCTTCCCTTGACATTTCTTCATTTTCAACAGATAAGAATGCTTCAGCTTTGGAAACTCATTCAACGACCTTTCCGCCACATAAAAATTGAACAAAATCTCGCTCTCTTACCACCATAGGGAATTTACTTCCTTTCTTCTAGAATGGATTTATAAATCCCACATGCACCATATGAAGTAATTCACATTCTGCACATACATGAAAAGCTGGAGAATGCACATTTCCATCCCTTGGTAGGCTCTCGAATTTATTTATTAATACTGATCTCCCTATTTCACTGACAACTGATACAAGTGATACAAGTGACCATATCTAACTGATACAAGTGACCATATCTAACCTCACTATTGAACCATAAATATTTTTTGAAAGTAATACTCAGTAAATTCTCATAGTTTTGCATAGTATTAATATGAATGAGGTCAACCAAATTTGTTTTTCTAAGCTCCAATCCACACCTTGGGCATGCAATCAAGTGCATATGTTCCACAACTATGGACATATTCTTCATTTTTGAAACGCTCTATTACTCCTACCACTACCCATAGAAATTCCCTCCACTCACTTCCCTCCACTCACTGACCATAGCTAAACAATGTCAATTTTAACAATTTGGAAAAATCACTACCCAAAGATCCATGACTTAAGAAAATAATTTAGAGGGAATTGGTAATCCATTTTCAAAGAAAGGTTCCAATAGGGCTATTGTGGTATTTGAACACCCTGCCTCTTTCTGAACTCAATGGTTCTTTCCTCTATGTAATTTCCTTAACTACCCTTGCACATGAAATAATCATATTAAATAAAACCTGACACTATTATACTGCAAACCGAGATAACTAGTTTTACTTATTGTTTTTGCAGGTGCCCTATGTTGGAAGATTTTGACATTTTTAACTCTGCTCTTATTCGTTTTGTCCCTACGAACTTTGATGGTTTTGAAACGCTTCAATAAATTCATTCAGCATATCATTTAGGTGTCAAAATTCTAAGTAGATAATCATGGCCCTATTCTTCTGTATAGATTTGTCTTCAAAGACAAATTTCAACTTAATAGCTAGTTTTGTTTGCTAACTTTGATAAATCATGGCCCCTAAAATAAGGTATGGTGTCGTGAATCATTTCGCGTTATTTTCAACAGCTACCAAAGTCGATTGACACCTCCTTTGACGCTGAAAAGTTTCCTTTTGACACTTGCTACTTAGTAAACCAGTCATGGGCGCATTGGAGGTTGATAAACCTTTTTGATTGAGATTTTCCCATGATGATTGCTCACCTTGATGTTCCCTTTCCAAAATAAATCTATGTTGTCACTGAAACCAGAAGTAGATTGCGGAT
Source organism: Pinus tabuliformis (assembly GCA_031772625.1). Lineage (NCBI taxonomy): Eukaryota > Viridiplantae > Streptophyta > Pinopsida > Pinales > Pinaceae > Pinus > Pinus tabuliformis. Next base: position 739,535,899 of record CM062812.1, on the reverse strand, counting down.
GGTACCTAGTCGTTAGGCGGGTTATATATGGGGGGTCCCTTAATTCACCCAACGATGCCACGTCACGAAGGTTGTTTTATGAAACCAGAATTTTTGCCCCTCCTTTCGTTAAAGCTAAAAAATCAAGGGGGGTGCGTAATTGAACCTCGTGCATTGAATTGTGAATGTCAATGGCCATCCTTAAAAATTGTAAGACATTTACCTTTGCAATGTAATTCTGGCACCTGTCTCCCAAAGTGATGTTTGATAACTCGGCCTTAAAACTCACTGTGTTTGTGCACACTTTTGGTGTTATGGGATTTATACCACATTGAAAAAAGAAAATATATTACTTGGTGTTTATATTCACCATTATTGTGATGATATTTCACTGTTTACGTTAAGCATTTTACCCGACTTCTCCCTTGGCTTTGGGCTTGTTACGTTGGCCTTTGACTTGCCTCACCGCTTGAACGTTGGTTGATTGATGAATACAATTGGTAGATGACCTCGAGATTGGGCTCTCAACACTAAATTTTATTTTCCTTTGGCGCGAATTATGCCAGATTGGTCGGGTGATAGGTTTCATTTGCATTTATAAATTCCAATGGTCCTATGGCACTTCGACGGGTAGAGCACATGATTATACCCTTGATTTATTTGCACATTGTATGTTGGATTTTTTGTTACATGTTAGATGGTGGGTTTCAATGGCATATAGTTGATGACTTGCGAGATTGTGCTATAAAGACCAATAATTTTGTTTCTGGCGAAGTTTTATTTTTCAATAAATAAATTACAAAATATATAACAATATTTCTATAAAATAAAATTTATTTAAATTTTAAAATTTTAATAAAAACACCCCCAACAATTTATATACAAGGCATTTTTCTATAATAATTTTCTTGTGCCCGAGAGTTTAGCAAGGGCGTCAACTCGAAATATTTGAAATTATTTATAACTTTTAAAGGTGTCATAAGAAGTCACAACAACACCCCGGTCTCGATAACTCACCGTCAAAATTTCATATTGAGTGTTGGTATTTTACTTTATCATTTTATGGCCCTCGCAGAGATATTTGAGATGTGGATAGAAAATAATTAGAAACCTATCACCAAAAATAAGGTTTCTTCGTCTTTCTATGGTCAAGAGTTTTACACTTCTTATTTGAAAATATATATTATCAGGACCTTATTTTCAAAAGTTTCCCTTACTTCTGGGGGCTCAAGTAAATCTAGATCACTAGAGTCAAAATTTTAACCTAGAAAGTGATGTCCCACCGATAGTGCCTTTGTGGGTTAAACTTCCCTTCCTCCCACTTCATTTTTGTAGTAAAGAAACATTCTAAAGAATAAGGAATTCCCTAAGAAATTCATTGATTGAACCAAATCATATGATGGAATTAAATCTTGTGCTCATATATATGTCAATGTATATCTAGATAAATGGTTTACTTGTTGCTATTAATTTGAACATAGATATTGGTCCCATATTTGTGAAGTTGATCATGATCAAGTTTCATTTAAGTGTAACTCTTTCCATGAATATGACCACTTAGCATGAAACCATAATAATAAGGTGGAAGCTAAACAAAAGAAGCAAGAAGGTGGAGATAAATGGAAACAGAAAATAAGAAGGTGTCATACTAGATAGAATTATCAAGCCCCTCCTTTAGTGGCTATAAGGTCAAAAAGAAAGGGGCTTGTGTCCCCCCGAAACAATGGTATAATGCCAGTGAAAGGAATCTCACCCAACAAAAATAAACCCTCTTAGGATCAAAATAACCAACTTTGTTATTTTGAACTAGTTGTAGGAAGATGGAGAGATCCCTCTCAATGAGGAAACAATGGATATTCCTCCAGGAAATACTAATCCATTTTCAACCATAGTGTGAGAAGGAATGTTGACCCTTGAAGATGCCCCTATAAAAAATTTATATGAAGGTTTTAAAATCATGGATGAGGAATTTCACTTGCCAAAGGTTCTTAAGGTCTATGGTGGAACACTTCAAGCAAGTTTAGTTGATGAAAAATAGAATGTGGAAAATGAACAAGATCTAAAGAACTCGTAAAGAAAGGCGAGAAGGAAGAAAAATAGACAACTAAGGAATGAGAATGCTAACAAGGACAAGGGTATGGAGACCCAACTAATAATAGTTTCAAATAAAATGTTCACCAAGAATGTAAAGAAATGGTATTCGACATTCATTTGGGAGGAAATAAATTACATGGTAAAAAATTAACTTAATCTCATGAAATTGCAAGTTGTTGGGCTGTAATAAAATGTTACCAAAGAAATTCCAGCTATCGTTCTAATCGAGGAGATGAAACTAGGGGAGCAAGTGTCCTTCCAAATGTTTCTAAAACTATTGGAAAATTGCAATCTTCAAGTGGCAGGATTCGAAGGTGCTTTTGGGGGTCATAACATGATTTGGTCTACTTATCCTTTCCAATTGGTTGAATTTACTCTATGCCATATTGGCAGGATGTTCATCTACTCCATATTCCAACCAATAAGAGATGTTCTATGGTGAATGTTTATGTCCTTATCCTTTATATTGAGAAACTCATTTTTTGGGCCTCCCTTCTTTCCCTTCGTGACTCATAATTCAAATATGATTGTATTATTTTTGGGTACTTCAAAAAAAATTTCCACCCTAGAATAAAAAAGGGGGTTCTCTAGTGAGATGCCGATTCCATGAAAACATGAATGACTTGGTCACCTACCTGAATTTTATTGACATCTGAACTTCTACAAATAATTTTACATGGAACAATTGAAGAAATTGGCAAAGCTATATTTCACCTCGTCTTGGTAGGTTCTTAGTAGCTAGTTCCTTCATGTGTCAAGATCTTTTTGTTTCCTCCCATATTATCCCATGGGTCAGTTCATATCAGACACCAATATATCTATCATTTCCTCAGGTAGTCAATTATAGTCCATATCATTTTTCTTTTCCCCTCTTTGGATAAAAAAGGAATGTTTCTTAGGGATGGTGAAGCTCTCTTGGTGGAGGTGGGAGAATGGATCTCTAATTTCAATATAGGAAAAAAAATAAAAAATATTATTATTTCCATCTAACATTGGAATAAAGAAAATAATGAAGACAATGAAGTCAAAATTAGTAAGCACGAATGCGATTTGGAAGAGGTGCAAAGGAAATTTGAGTAGTGAGAAGTTTCTGGGGAATTGTTATGATATGGAAAAAAAGAATTTGAAGACTTCCATGAGGTGCTCAAGGAAGAGGAAGAATCTTGGAACCTTATTTCTCAAATACGGTGGTTATAACTAGGTGACTAAAACACTAAATGTCTTCTTAATCAATCCAAAAAATGTGTGTAAAAGAGAAAATTAAAATCTATTAGAGTTGATGACATGTAGATTAAGGAATTTATGGGAACTTAGAAGGTGACACTCTAATCCTTCAATTGTAGAACTAAACACCCCTAAATATTAAGTGGTTCAATATATGTTGCAAAACTTTTTGAATTTGGTGTCTACTGAGAAGAACTCAATCTTGTTGCGAGATATCATAAATAAACATAACACAAATATGGTAGTCACCTTTAGACTGGAGAAAGTTGAGAAGCCTGATGGGTTTTCAATCCACTTCTTTCAAGCTTTCTAGGAGGTAACCAAGTTTACCTTGATCCATATGGTGGACTATGCTTTCAAACATAGTTGTATAGGTGGAGGGATAAACCCTTCCTTTATTTGCATAGTTACTAAGAAGGTTAATTCGTCCACCTTTTATGAGTATAGACCAATCTTGTTTTTCTTCTTTCTTATTCATTTTTCTTTTAATTATTTTATTTTTTTCTTGTTTATTTTGATTATTCCTTTTAATTATTATTCTTCTTCTTTTTGTTTTGTTCCTTTCCTTATTTTTTTGGTTTCGTTTTCCCATTTTTATTTTTGTTTTTATTTTTATTATTTATATTATTTTTCCTTTTACTATTTTATTTTTTTTCATACTCTTTCTTGTTAACTTTGTTATTTTATTTTTTATTATTTATTTTACTTTATTTTTCTACATTATTATTTGATCTTCTATTAGTATTATTGGGTTTTTTTGGTTTTTTCCCTTTGTTTTTATTTTTATTTATAACATTTTTTTTCATTTAAATTAAAAAAGAGTTTATTAACCCTCATTTTCTTCTTCCCTTCTATTTATTCTCTTATGATCTTGTTCTTCTTCTCTGTACATACTTATCATGATGATGAGTCCAGTTGGTGACTCAAAACGTAGACTTTAAAAATGACACCTATGGAATCAATTATGAAATATCTTTCTTAAGTTCCAAATTCTTATCTCAAATATTGAAACCGTTCCTTCCCAATTTTATCTCAGACAATTAATGGGGTTTTGTAAGCCAAATGAAAACCATTAAGATCAAATTTTTGGTGCAAGAAGTCATATATTCAAGGAATGCGAGAGGAAACAAAGATATGCAAAGTAAATTAGACATGGTGAATGTAATTGATCATGTTAGACACAATTTCTTATTAAAATTTGTCTCTAAACTCAGGTTTATGGAAAATTTTATCAAATGCATTGATATATGTATCCCCTCTCCATGGATCTCACATTGGTGAATTGTTACACTTCTAGTTTTTTCAAAGTTTCTATAGATGTCCATCAAGGATTCCCCTAGTCTCCCTTGCTTTACATTTTGATGGTGGATTCCTAGAGTAGGCATATTGAGTATGAGAAAATAATAGGAAGTGTCCCTAGTGTCATATATGTAACATAGGTTAGGAGCTTTAATCGTTTGCAATATGTGGATGATACCTCACTCTGAGGAGGAACATATTTGATCATTACAGAAGACTTCAAGTGTACTTTAGATGACTTTTTATGTGCTTCTAGAATTGAAATCAATGATAACAAATCATAAGTATATTCTTGGAATATTAGAAATATGTTACAAAGACAATTAGGCTTAACTCTTAGCTTCCATCTAGTTGCTTCCTAGAAGGACTATAAGTATTTGGGGATCCCAATATGCTTAAAATATCACTCTTCCTAATCTTGGCCAGGAATCATTGAAAAATTTAGAACCAAAATGATGCAATGGAGGGTGATATGGTTTAACATGGCTGCGTGGTAGGTTCTAATTGAAGCAATATTATCAACATTTCACCTCTACATGTTTGCAAATATTATTTCACATGTAGGAATTCTTTCTAAGCTGAAAAAATCATCAGGAAGTTTTTATGGGAGGGATGTAAGAAAAGAAAATAAAAAAAACTCACTTAATCAAATGAGCCACAACTAAATCTCAAAGGTTCATGGAGAATTGGGTAGTTTTGGCCCTTCTTTCATGAATATCACCCTTGGGGTGAAACAAGTATGGAGATACGTAGGAAATGAATCCACCTAATGGAAAGAAGTTTTGAAAGGCAAGTATTTTTTTTAGAATAAAGACTCTATTTTAAAATCATCTTTGAAATGCAAAGGTGGTTGTTCAATACGGAAGTTATTTCCTTCCTCAATCAATTTTATCAAATATTTTTTCTCCAAGTATCCTTAGAATGGGAAACAAATTAATATATGGAAAAAGAAAATAATGCATAGAAAGCCATTAGAAAGAAACGTGCCATCCTTCCTCTAAGGGAATGGTTGTTTTAAAAGAAGGAAAAGCATGTTTTTTGAAATTTTGAACCGGATTCATCTAGGAATTTGGATCATATGGGACCTATATTATACCACTCATCATCTTGCATACTTAGTGAGGAAGGTAATTTTTTTGTTGGTTGGTTGTTCTCCCAAGAATCAAGTTGTTGAAGGTAAATGGAGATGTGAGGATATGGATTACTCGATAAGGGAAGGATATTCAACCTTATTATTTCAATTAATACTTGCGCACAACCCTTGTGTTTATTCGAAGATATGGTCACCCAACAATCGCCCTAAACAATGTCCCTTCCGTTGGCTGCTAGCACATAAAAAAATTTTGAATTTAGAAAATATTCAAAAGAGAGTTATGGTATGTCATTGTTGCTACCCATTACTCTTGGAGCATGAAGAATTGATGCCCTGTTCATTTCTTAGTTTCTCTTTTGTCACATAGGTCTTGCTCCATGTTGTTTCTTCTTTGTCTTCCTGAATTAAATGTTATGATCACATTTATCTTCTTTGTTGAAAAATTACCTTGCAAATTTTAGAGGTAATATATTACATAATGTTTTTGGGTTTTCCTTCCTCACTTTTATTTGTTGGAAGGTTGAATTACCCAAAATTAAATTATATTCTATGACAAGTAGTAGGATCCCTACATGGTGGATATGCAGGCTTATTTCTTCAATGCAGAAATTTGGAGAAGTTCTACATTCCTAGTTAACATGGGTAGAGTTGATCCTCCAGAAAGAAAATGGTCCTATCACCTTTTCACTTCTTAGCCAAGTTGCAAGGTAGGTCCATATAAACATATCGAATTGTTGAAGTTGAGATAATAAAGGATAATTTTGGGAATGATGGAAATCTAAGGCCTCTTTTATGTTGAATTTTGATGGAGCATTAAAGAATAAATCATGAGCGATAAAATGGGAGGATTTACCATTAAACTTGAAAATAGAATTTGGTGCATGAAACAATCCACAATGACTATAAATTATGAAGTATAATTGACCAGATTCAATCCTTGAAATCAATGTTCTCTAATATCAAGTTGCTTCATGTTTTGAGATGAAATAACATTATAGCAGATGAACTTGCTAAAGGTGTCAATGTAGAAGAAAGGGTTCTCATCTAGAATGGTATCCCCATAATATACATCATTCACTAACAAAATATTTGAGGAAAAAAATTGGTTTTTGGATGGACCATTATGCTTTCATGCCCCCCCACAAATGTTTATTATGTAAGAAATGGAATCCAATTCAACTTAATAGATTTTAAGGTTGGCTACATGGAGAAGATACGTGATCAGCCTAAATGGTGGCCTTCATTGTCACTTTGTACCCTTTCCTCACACTCTAGTATTATTAATGGGAGCAATAGTTTGGAATTAATGAAATTCAAGGGAAATTCATTTGTAGTAGTATTCAAAGAATTCGTAGAGAAATTGATGAGCATAAACAACTATTAGAAGATGAATTGTTTTGGCATTGGGTTGACTGGGTAAGAGAAGCCATTATGGAGGCGTTACTTTGATGAATGGAATAAATCCCTCCAAGAAGATTCCTCCCTTAGCATTTCAAACTCTTCTTATTGTGTGGTAGTTCATTTGAACAAGATCTACGTTTTCATGTGAATTGAATTCAAAAGAGTTGTAAATTCAGTTCCATTTGTTGTCATTGAAAAACATGTATAAAAATTAGCTTAGAAGTCTCTTTTTATTATATTATCACTTCCATAGTGGAGTCATAGATGCTAAATGATGAAGGATATACTATGTCATGGCATGGTTCCAATTTTAGAAACTTATACCCCTTGTGTTTGTTTTGTTTCCTTGACTGACATTATTAGCCTAGGATTTTCTTATGTATATCTTATTACATCACATGTAGGTTCCACTGTGACATCACATTATTCATTTAAGCTTGGAAACATAGACTTCTTGGTGTATATTTGGTCATGGAAACTATAGAGTAGCATCTTGATAGGATGGAGACCAACCAAGAACTATTGTGTGGAAAAGTGAACATGGTATTAAAAGTATAATTTACAAAATTATAAACAATAATGAAGGCCTAGACACAAAAGAAGAAAATTAAGGACAAGTTGGATGGTCTTCGACAACAATTAGAGGATTTGTTGGTGGCCATCAATTTGTTTCTGCATTTATTTTCCAATCTATCTAAGGGGATACATGGTAGAATTTCTATGTTACGGTTTAATATATATCCTCCAGAGGAGAATGATCATGGTATCTAATTTAGCGCAAACTATTTCAATTTCGTAATTTACTACAAGTTTGTTAGGACCTTATAGGTGTTTTGGAGAATGTACCCCTCCAATGACCTATGTTTCTTATGCTAGTAATCAAGCATGTGATGGATGAGGCTACAAGTATAGGTGAGATCAAAGAAAATTCTATGTAATCACCTATTATACAGGTTATGATTTAGGTGTAGATATTTCATTTATATAAAATTATCTTTACAGTTAAACTTTTTTATAAAAACTTTAGTTTTATATAACTATACAATATAATTAACAATTATTTATGGCCCCATTTGTATACTAAATAATGTATGTGTATTTATAGTTGATATATGCTACATATAATGGGTAGTGCCAATAAATTAGAATGGATAATTTATAATGTATATACATGCTTTAATACAATACTTAAAAATATAATAATATTTAACTCTTTAAGTAATAAATAAATTGGCATTTAGATTCTTTTTTTTTTCCTTTGAAAACTCAGAACATTATTTCATGAGTACAATGATACAAAATTGCATTCTTAATATGCATATTAAATGGTATGCATTATTGTACGAAGCCTCACGTCTCTATTTGTTAGCTCCTAGATCATATATTATGCATCCATATAGGAGATAAAAAGAAAGCATAATCTCTATCACATAAATAAATATAGAAGTCTTATGATAGTCACCCTTTAGAGGGTGATTTTACATACATCAAAATGTTCATAACTAATTTTATTTATATATAACAACAGTGAAAGAAATATTAACAAAAAGACAAATTTGCATCTAACAAAAGTGATCATGATTCATGATTTTGAGCATCTAGGAGGTTGTTTTCCATGAAAGTTTTATGGTAATATTCATAATAATCTTAGTCTTTGATCTCCATGATCATCAACTCACCCATAACCTTTTCTATACCTTGCTTATAAAGAAAATTTGCATTTGTGTTGTGTTCCCTGAAGACATGACAAGAGGAAAAAGAGTCAAAGGATATTTTAATAATAAATATATCCTCCAAAATAATAAGTGTTGGTTGTGGCATACTTATGTCTCCTTTAACGAGTGTATTATTAGTGTTGAGTCCCAAGAAACATGAATGATGCTACATTCCTTTTTTAGCGCAAGAAGGAATAACAATTTTAATGGAAACAATTTTGCATAATTATTTGACCCCTTCCTAAGCCCCATATTGATGGAGAATAAATAATATTATCCTAGGAATAAAACAACTCCTCACACCCCCTGTAGTCTCCTTCACCTCGAGATGCCTCATTGAATAGGCCCATCACCATGACTTTTTCATTCCACACAGGTTTATAACTTGTGAAACAGGTTGCCTATGCTTGTAGGGGAGGAGGACAAATATTGATATAATTTGAACCACATATTAGTCTAGGATGGAGAGGGTGTCCTAAAAGATGGATCTATTTGGAGGTATCCAAACCCCCGAAAAATCAATGTAGGTAAGGATATATAGCATTTTAGGTTGGGATCTTCCCATCAAAGTTTCGAAACCCTGAACATGTTCTCACCCTACAATTCTCTTTCCAAATCAATTTTTTCTTAGCATTCCGACTACTCTACTTTTGTGTAAGGGAACACTTGAAAGAGGTGATAAAAATTTTCTTCCTCAACATTTCATAGTGACCATCAACTAGGTCATTAGTTCTATCTTTTTTAAATATTTTCCTAGGTTGAGAACTTATTTTCATAGAGGCACCACATAAATAGGTGAGTTGTGGCTGGGAATTTTAGTTTCCACAAGTTCCTCCACCACCACTCTTAGACTATGGGGAGGCAAATAAAAACCATGTTTTGGTAACCCAAAATGTAGTATAATCCCCAAAAATAATATAAATCCTAATATAGTGTATCCTCCTTTTCCCTTAGACAAATATATGCAAATTTTATGGTTTGTGTGTATGCTTCCTAGGATTCAAAGTATTCAACAAGAAAACTCAACTATTCTTCTACAAACCACCCTTGAGCCCATAAGGTTGTGTGAATGGGGCCTTCCGCCTAGCTAATGGTTATGTAATCATTTTCTATTTTAGGGTAAGTCACCATATTTGGTGTGATTTGTATTTCTCACCGCAACCATACCTTGGATCAATTCCTAGATGAAGCTTCTCCCCCTTACCCACCTTCAGAGTCAAACCTTCCTTGATGAGAGAAAAACGGGAGTATTTCCTTCCATATTATAGGAATATTATTTCTATTTTTTTCTGGGGAACATATCTAGTCTTCCATAGAATCTGGATGGAGATATTTCCTATGTACCACCACTATCCATAAACTATTAGATGAAAGGAGCCTCCACCGAACCCTAGTAGCTAGTGCTTTCACAAACAAAGTAATGTTATTAAACTATCATTCCTGCACACTTTTGGAAGTACGATTCTGTCTTATTTGACCCATGGAATAATAGGCTGATCCTTAGTTATTTCCCACAAAAAGCAAAGAAAACCTTTACACAATTTCTCTAGAATTCATTTTGGAACCCAAGGCAGTGACATCGAGATTGATTAAAGCACTAATTTTATGAGAACAAGATGACACGTTGTTGATGAATATCTTGGAATCCATACCTTTAATCTACTTTCCATCCTAGCTATCAACCATTTCCAATCCTTTTTTTTGTAGTTATTTGACTTGAGGTGAAAGCCCATCTACTTCAATCCTACATCAAAATATCAATTAGTGAGTGGAATGAGAGAGAGGGGTCAAGTGTAAAATTTCATCATATTCAATGACATGAGGATAAAGAGTTGATTTTGTGAGGTTTATTTGCATGCCTGTAAATTTTCCAAATAGTAGTAATTTTGGTTTAAGACAAAAAACATCTCTGAGATCCATCACTTAAAATAATAACATCATCAACAAAATTAAGGTGTGATATTTTCAAAATTTTAGCTACTTCTATCCCTTTAAAAGACATTTTTTTTTTTGTATCACACAGTAACCTAGTTAGGCGCTCGACCAGTAGGAGAAAAAGGAGTGGATAAAGGGGACAAATTTTTCATATACATATCTATGCATGGATAAAACAGGACACAAATATTTAGACTTGTATATCTCTGGGGTTGTTTAATCCATAAGTGAATAAGAATGGGTGCAAGGGAATGATGGTTTTTCCTATTGCATTACTCGCAATTCAAATTTGTAAATACAATAGTATTTTAACTTGGATGAATGACTAAAAGTACATACACAATGAATTTGAAGATTGTGTAAAATGATGAAATGTAGAAAAATAAATTAGCTTTCCTAATATATAATTTTTATTTATAAATTTTATGTTTAAAAATGTTAATTTTTACTTTTCATGTTTTTGGTATGTTATTTTTCATGCAAAAATTTAATGCATATGTTTCCATTTGTGTAAAATTTTAGTACCTAAATGGTCGAATTTTTCTATAAAAATTGTAGAGTTGTAGAAAACATTGTGTTCTTGTGTACTACTATTTTTTTCAGATTTTTTGATATTAATTTTATATTTTTTTAAATTATGAAATTGATTATATCTTGAAATAACAAGGCCTTCTATTAGTGCAACGTGAAAGAGTCTTAACATTATAAAAAAATCCTCTTTTTTATATTATAGGTCTCAATACCCTCTATTGCACCATATTATTTATTTATTTTAAATGGTTAAGGCGAAAACATGTTATAGTGAAAATAGGGGAAAAATGTATTTGAATGTTTCAGATATGTCAAGAGAAAAATGTATTAAAAATAGTAAACATGATATATATATATATATATATATATATATATATATATATATATATATAGAGAGAGAGAGAGAGAGAGAGAGAGAGAGAGAGAGAGAGAGAGAGAGAGAGAGAGAGAGAATTTACGTAGGCGACTCTATATGTATATGTAGTTTCATGGATAATGGGCATGTCTAGATTTTAGAAAAATAATGTCAAATGTAAGATCTATATATATATATATATATATTCTCAAAAATTGATATTTTAATATATTTTGATCCCAAACCAGCACGTTCATGATCTCAAACCTATATCCACAGTAGCCAATTCATCATGGACATAAGATTCCTAGTTAGGAAAAATATAAATTCAAAGAATCATGTGTCCTTTCCTAGCACAAAACCTTCATCCATGTTGCTATCACTAAAAATACACGCACATTTATTGCAAAAAACATGCACTGAAGTTCCTAGGTGTAAAAATCCATGCATGTTCCTTCCATTAGGAACACATGCATATTCATCTAACTAGTGACTTACAATATGGGAAATTGTGGAGGTGGAGTTGGTGGAGTTTGGAGGGGGAGGATAAGATGGGGAGGGATAGAGGAGATGAGAGAGAGAGGGAGAGAGAGAGATAGGCATGTGGAAGAATGAGCTGGTGAGTGAGAGTCAAAAAGTGAGGGAGATTAGGAAAGAGGGTGGTGAAGATATATAGAATGAGATAGTCATGGTTGACATAGGGAGGAAGAGAAAGACATCCAAGAATATAAAGACATGGTAGCTACTTGCATTCTTAAAAGCTATTACAAGAGGTTGTGAGAATGGCCTTTTAATATAAACCAATAACCCTATAGGTCTAGAAACCTAACATGGGAAGACAAAATGACATAAGGCTTATGGGCCTCAATTGGGTTAGTTGGTACAAATATTTCCTAGTGTTGTAACTTTTGCATACGATTTGTGTTTGGTGCACTAGATAGCCTGTTAGAAAGGTCTAACCAAGAATTATAGATTATAAAAAGGTATACGCTAGAGCCTATGGCTATCGTCCAATCCCCTACCACATCAATAAAATTTTGTTTAGGGCCCCAACATGCCCTTAGAAGTTAAAGACCCAAAAAACTATATAAAAATTCCAACGATGTAGAAATATAATTTTACCTAACAGAGGAGGTGGAAGACTAGTGATATCCACCATATGAATCAATGGTATCCACTATGTTCATTGCCCCAATTACATGGGGAACATTTTTCTAAATTTCACTCCTGGTGATCCATTTAACTTACTGAAGAGGTTTCCCTACTTTCATAACCTTGTGGACTTATATGTGTTACGATCCAGTATCCATTGTCTTCATGTACATGATATAATCCATTGTAGTAAGTCCAATGTAGTCGGGATTGAGTTCTGTGGGGCCTAATTTTCAATTTATTTAGAATTGAGTTCAAGAGATAAAACCACATATCTTCCATGAAAATAATTACAAGAACATTGATAAAATGTAGAAAATTGAATGCATCAACAAAATATGAAAAGAGAGGGAGAACGAGCATTGGAGACGCAAGATTCTAATAAGGAGAACCATTACATCTAATGAGGAAAATTATGGTATGTCTCCTTCTCGTGTTTCACACTTTTCCTATTTTCTTATAATAAGGCGTCCCTTTGATATATTCAACATTAATTAGGGTTCACTCCATCTTTTACATGTCTATCAAGTTTCCTATTTCATAAAAAATATAACTTTACAAGTTATACATTTGAACATAGAGTATAACACTACCGCAAATATTTTGATCAATCATCCCCCCTTAGAAAATGATGGTCCACATCATTTAAAATGCTAAATAAAAAGAGGGAACCCATAACCATGGTTTTGTGGGTGGGCCATAACCATCATAATTAGAATGCGGTAAGTACCAATAAAGAGAAGGGTTTTGTGTGGTTAACACATACCATAGGTTTATCGATGACCCATAACAAAGATGGTAGTGGAAAAAATGAATAATGGTTCTGTGTGGATTACCCATAACTGTGGGTTTGTGGATAACCAAAAACATTAGCTTTTTCATTTTTTTCTTGCAATGGACCTCTTATTTCAACTTTGCTAATATTTTCTCTACAAGTAATTAAATTAAATTTCATCAAAGACCCATTTAATTTACCGAAGATATTTTTATATTGATTTAATATAATTTCTCTATCATGTTTTATGGAGTGAGAAGATCATTCCAAAAACTCAAGGTATGCATGTTTTCACTACTTTATAGACACACATGAATTCAATCAATAATAGCTATAGAACTAGGTGTTGGTGCAGAAATTGTCTCGGTAACTGATGAAAACCAAAGACCACATCACTGAGGATCCTAGATCCTCACACTCTAGGTGACAAGGGTTGGCCTCCCTTTCACTACAGGGGGTATTCCTTGATAATAATGCAAATTAAATAGTTGTTGTAGAATAATGGAAATTAAATGTAATTAAACAAATAGATAGGCGAGATTATTATATAAATAATATTTTTTAGGAAATAGAGGTGGTAGGCATATAACATGTGAAAACTTACTAAAAATAAAATAATATTATGACTAAATGAGGTTTAAATTAATATATCATATTTCTCACAAAACATAAAGGTTAGTAAAAAATAAAAATAAAAATAAAAATGAAATGAAAAGATAGATGTTAGGAAAACTTGGTTTGAATGCATTTAATAAAAATGTTGTAGTTGAAACATTATGGCACCAAATGCTATTATTATTCATCATGCAACAAAACAATGAAATTATTTGATTTAATTTTTCTAAATAGTAAATATTGGAAAAACTAAACCAATTTTACTATGTAGGAGATTAACCAATTTGATCATGTGAAATATTGGTAATCACCACATATTACTAGTAAAATAAAGAAATGAAAAATGAATTAACGATAAAAAATAAAATAGGAGGACTAGTTTTATGATATTTATATTTAAGTGCAAATAAATCCGTAAATAACATGTATTGTTACAGTTTTCTTATGCAACAAATAAATTCAAATATAATTTAAAAAAATTAAATAACAAGTATTCAATTATTTAAATCATTATTGCATGCAATATTATTGAATAATCATGTTATATCAATAACGTTCATAATGAACCAATAAATACAACTTCACGTGAAAATAACACAGAAAGAAAATAAAGAAATATATATTATTAAATAAAAAGTCATCGCAGTCCCAATGAACAACACCATTGTAGAAAGTAAATGATGACCTCAAAAAGAATAAGTATTCATCTCCAATGTACTACCATCCTGCATTCTGTAAAAAAAAAAATCCCTAGAACAATATTCTACCTCCTCTTTTGAATGTATGGAAGTTCGTTTTATTTTTAGTTTCCATAACTTCCAGTAAAAATACATTAATAATTATTATTATAACTAAATGAAACATATATCTATTTCTCCCATTAATTTCCCGTTCAAATCTTCAAACAATTAATTATTAAATTTCCCATGGTAAAATTCATGCATAAATAAATAAACCTAAAGATTAGTAGAAATATATATATATATATATATATATATATATATATATATATATATATATATATATATATATGATATATAAAAATAATGCATACTCACCTATGAAATTCTAAGTTTGAAATGAGATCCAAAATAAATATATAATAAATTGTAGATTTCTATTTCGATATAAAATTTGAATAATTTCTTTCAATGCTCTTCCACGCTAAACTCATGTCTGCACATTTTCCATTCACCATTAGTTCCATAAAAATAAAGTCTCAAAAATATAGCTTTAAATTTAAATGTTAATTTCAATTTTAAGTGTTAATTATGTTTTTAAAACAAACTTAGAACGTTATTAGAAGCAAAATTAAAATGATAGAAATTTAAATATATATCTATATATCTATATATATATATATATATATATATATATATATATAATTTTCAATTTCAAATATATGTTTCATATAAAATAAAATTATATTATAATTATCATTTTTAATAAAAAAAATTAATTTCGAATAATATATATATATATATATATATATATATATATATATATATATATAGATATAACCTCGATCGGGGTGCACACTGGTGGATGGAAGTGCCTGCGGGCAGTAATGAAGAGTACATGTGTTTTATGTTCCATTGTCCCCCACATGCTCAAAGCAAGGTGTGACAGCCCTTGGCATGAGTACATGCAAAGGTTGTGGGGAAGGTAGCAGAGATTGCAGGAGGGAGGTGGGATGTATAGCAATTAAGACGAGATAGATGGGTAATAATTGTAATTTTGCTTGTGGAGCAAGGAGCTCGAACAGTAGAGAGGGAAGGCGATGACAACAACGACATCAACCTTGGAGCCGAAACAGGTATGTATCTTCGCTCTTCGCCTCTTTTGCAATGTCGACGTGGTTTTATTCTTGCTAGGGGAAGAGGGAGATACCTGGGAAGGGGAATTGGGGAGAAACACAAAGGGAAATGGAGGAGGCGTCAAGCAGCTCTAGTCAGGCTAAGCGACTTTATTTTGAGCCTACCAGGATTCGACCTTTGCTTGTGGCTGTTTGGACCTTAATTTGGGTGGAAATGGAAACCCAAGCTATACATATTATGGGATGAGTGAGGCTGATTGCTAGGGTCAGGTAGGAGTAAACTTGACATCGGAGGTTGATGGTGGCAAAGGACAACTAGTATGTTGGGTAGAAGGGTGGAATAGTGGCTGCAACCATGGAAATCTATGGGGAATTGAGAGTATTTACTGCCCTAAGAGACTAGATAGGACCCCTTTAGGGGATTCCAGGCATGATGAGGGCAGCAGAATGTTTATGGCTTATGGGGTAGAGAGAAATGGGTTTGTGCTGAGGTTTAGCTCAGTTGCATGGTCTTGGCGAGGGTCTGTTAACCACACTGAGTATGCAAGACAATGGGGAGGTAGGGGTGAAAAGATAGAAGGGATAGGATGCCTGGACCTTGCTTAGGTCTGTCTCTCCACCCTTCTTTTCCCTCGTACTGCTAGCAAATGGAAAAATCAATGAAATGGGAGAATGAAGACATTGGAAATTATAGTTGGGACAGTAACCATGGATATGATATGTTACAGTGGTTGAGGTTAACAATTATTTCCTGTGAACAGGATTCTAACCATGGTGATATGGCTCGACCAACGAGAGGATGGGGACGTGGGAGATGAGGCCGGGAGCATGGAAAGGCTAAGGACCCAAGCATGTCGAACCCTGTAGAGGAAGGAAATCAATGGACCACCTCACCAGTGAAGCAACTACGACATACGGAGAGGGAACATATGAAGGCATTCAGAATTTTCTAGAAAAATGGGAGGAGGAAATCAAGTAGGGTGGTGAGATAGAGGAGGGGATGGAGAATTGGAGGACACTAGTACTAGAACCTATGAATACCAAAGGAAGGATAACCCAATTCAAGAAGACATTATGCCTCTACTGGCTAAGGAAAAGCCTGATTGGTAAGGCTATGGAGCAAATCTTGGTGGGGATGGATGTACAAACAAAATTTGTAGAGAATTCAATTTCAACTCTGTAGAATTTTTCTACAAATCAGATAGCTCAGATACCATGTAGAATTTTCTCTACAAATCAGCTAGCTCACTGATATCATATAGGAATTTCACCTGCAGATCAAACTAATATATGCAATGTACTAAAGAATAATACTAGATCTACATCTACCATAAATTTTGTGGAAGCTTAATTAAACATGAGCAACATCAAGCATGAACACGTATAACTGATAAGAAGGAATCAATCACACATAACACAGAATATATCATTGGGGAAAGCACCAGCATAAAACTCCAACACTGTATTATCAATCAAGTGGAAATCCTCTTCAACATACAAAAAAGAATCAGCTCAATAGCTATCCTGCTCTCTCTGTAATCAGAAGATCGTGATGATCTTCAATCAAAGGATGAAAATCATGGACTACCTAGGCCTCAATATATAGGCCACAAGTCCTCCAATCTACTGTAATAGATCCTTCTCCATGTAAGGAATACTTACTAGAAATATCCAAGCATCTGATAGTACACTGTCTCACATCTGATCTCAACTGGGTCTCTAACAGAACTGACATGCAACAGTTATCCATAAGTGAATCCTTAGTTATCTAAAATAATAGTTGTCACATGCATGCAAGCATTAACAAACTATATTTTATTATTTTAACAACTTGTTAAAATAATTTAACTGGACTTGACTAGTTAGAACTAAGTCAACTGATTCTCTCATTATAGAACTCATACTTATTCGCTCAACCAGTGGAGGAAATTAAGGATAAATTCCTCAATCAATGGGACAACTCATGTGTGTGCTCACAAAGACTTCAAATTCGAATTTCCTTAACTAATTAACTCAACTGAATTAATTAATTAATATTTCCAACTGCTGTTAAGACCAAAATTAATTTTACTTCTTATAGATAGACTAGGGATTGCTATAAATAGGAAGGGACCCAGAAATGATATTTTTAGAACTTTTTATTTTTAGCAGTTTCACCTCTCACCCAATGTGGCCAATGACCTCATTGGCCAAACTGCTATTTTTAGACATGCTATTTTTAGCCAGTCTATTTTTAGTACATTCTAAATTTAACATTTCTTGTTGCACATTTTTCAACAAACTCCACAAGCAAGACATTAGATTGGACAAAATTGAAAGACATATTCCATGCATCCTGGAGCTGTCTGAGATGCCTGGAGCAACTATCAAGGATCTAGCACCTATGGAATCAACATTGGAGGAGCAGAAGGGATAGTCAGTTTACCATGTTTACTTTTGTTATATAAGCGGTTAACATTTACTTTTCATCATGCATGTATAAGGTTAGATAGATATATAAAGTCGGGTCATGAAACAAAGACATATATAGCTTGGATAGAAAGATTGAAACTTTATTGTTTTTGGATGGCTTACAACAAAGATAGGTGGCCAACAGACTTCGTTTCCCATTGGGCAAGTTGATGCCACCTAGCCAACTTATGTGGTGTAAACATACTGATTATAAATAGAAAATGAAAGGTCCTACGAAGCTTAACAAAAAAAAATATATATATAGTATATATGAATTTGAATATGATACATATATTATATATAAAAATTTTAATATATATATATATATATATATATATTCTTATTTGAAATTCTTTTAAATATTATTTATAACTTTGTCGGATCCATGCAAGAGAGGGAAGTAGCATTTTCGATAAACCCGATGGCTGTGTATGGTTTGAATATTCATTAGAGTCGGAGGAGTGAAAAATAGGAACCCACGATGTTTAGGTCCAATGCATCTCACCTCTTGAGTTCGTGAATGTATATGCGGTGGAGTCTTGCTTGTTTTATATTAGATAATGGATCATATCTTATCACTCCCATACCTTCAATTTTTGAATGATACGCTTAGTTTCTTGGAGCGTGAGTGAGGCGAGGGTACTTAGGAAGTAGGTATATTTAATTAATATTTATTCAATTAATTTTTTTATTGTTTAATTATTTTGTTATTATTTAATTTCTTTATATGCTATTAAATAATTCTTTGTTTTATTAAATAATTTAAATTGTAATTTGTTTACTTAATAAATATTAGATTAATTAATTTCTTTTATTTTTTTTAATATTTAATTTTTGTAGTTATTTTAATAATAATGTTGTATTTTGATTATTAGTAATTAAATTTTATTTTTAATTTTTAATTTTTAATTTCAATTTTAATTTTAATTGGTTATGATAATAATTGAAATTTATAATTTTATATAGTAATTCAAAATTAAGATTTTAATATTTTATTTAATATAATAGTGATTGTTTTACAAGTTACGATTATTATTATAATGAAAAATCTAATGCAATGTAAGGATGAAGATTTAAGGAGCGATTTTTGATTACGAGAATGTGAGAAGAGGCACAAGGAAAAATTCATAGAAGGAGCCAAGAATCCAAATAAAATTATGAAAAAGGTCCCTTTTGAGCAAAAATAAAATCAATCAAAATGAAATATTGTGCACCCTTTGAAGTTCTTTGTATAGGTCGCGCTACCTACATGAGTTTCGATAAATATTTCTACCATATGTTCCATCCATTATTGTTCCTCTATGGTGGCCATACCGCCATGGGAAAGTTGAGAAATGGTTGAAATGAGGTTATCCAAGTTTTTATGTGCTCCAAAAAAAATATTTTGAGCTATGGAATGGTTATAAAAATATACAACAACAATGAATATGAGAATACCAAGTGTAGAGAGTGACAAGGGATGCCAAGGGCTTGTAGTGCAACATGGGTTTTGTATAGGTCATGGAGCCTACATGTTGCAAACCAATGAATGTAATGAAGCAATGTAAGAATGATCATCTAATGGAGAATGAAGTTACAAGGGTAGAAAACCATGTAATTCTTATTGAGAAATTGTGGTAATTACATTGTATCAACCAACAAATGGATACAAAAGGTGACAAAAGGGGGTTTGTTATTGTTGGAAAAATTAGAGACCAAAGTGTGCGTCAAACCTTGATTCCCATGGAGTAGTAGTTTAATTTGATACCAATGATCTGGGTTATACAAGAATTGAAATACAATGTGTCACGCACAAATTAATATAGCATGTATTCCAATAATGTGGTGAAAATCCAACTATTAATAAATTTAACATAGAAAATTGTAGAACATAAACTAGCCAGAATGGTGGTAGCTATCTCTAAATAGATAGATATGGCAACTGCATGCATTCTTAAAAGCTATTACAAGATGATGAGAGAATATAATTTTAACATAAAGAAAGAACCCTAAAGTTCTAGAACCATAAGCCTAGAATATTAAGTTCCAAAAGTTTTTTGAGCCCTAATGGGGTTAATTGTTACATAAAATTCTTGGGGTAATAAATTTTGTCATCTGTCTCCATTTGGTTCACTTGGTATCCCATTAGAAAGATCTATTTGAGAATGGAATTGTTTTACTATGATCAATTCCAAAGCCTACAAATACTAACTAGGCCCCCTCTACATAATAAAAAATAGTGTTTAGCACCTCAAAAGGGCCCTAGAAGTTCAATACCCACAAAACTATAGAAACATTTCCATGATGGAGAATTATGCTTTGAGTCATTGGACTAGGTTTATGAACACTACTATCCACTTGGATCAAAGACAAAGAGAAATAAAATACGAGAGGGAGGGAAAAGGAGATAGAGATATTGGTGCAAGACACAGGAACAAAGAGAGAGAAAAAGAGAGAGGGGGAGGGAAAGAGAGAGCAAGAGTGATGGGAGAGACAAGGATAGAGATAGTGAGGGAGAGGTACAAAGAGGGAGAGAAATAAAGATAGAGATTAAGGATAGAGATAGGGATGAATATATAGATATATAGGGAGGTGAGATAGAGGAATGGATACAAATTTAGAGTTGAAGGAAGAGTGGTACAAAGATATATGAAGAGGCAAAAATAGAGAGGAAGAGAAAGAATGATTTGGGAGAGAGAGAGAGAGAGAGAGAGAGAGAGAGAGAGAGTTGAGGGGAGAACAAAGGAAAAGGAAGAATAGACAGAGGGAGGAGAGAGAGAAGGAGGGGAGGTAGAAACAAAAAAAGTTTGAGGGGGAAGATATAGGGAGAGAGAGGGACTGAATGGAAAGAAAAGAGATATAGAGGGAAGAAGAGAGAGAGAGAGTTGGAGATAGGGAATGAGCGGGTCGACAGAGAAGAGGGTGATGTAAATACATGGATGAGAGAAAGAGATAGGGAGAGGAAGGGAGGGAGGGGAGAGGGAGAGAAGAAGGAGGGATGGAAGGGGAGAGAGGGATGGAGGAATATTGAGGGAGAGAACAAGAATATATCGAGAGACATAGAGAGAGGGAAGGTGGTTTAAATAAAGAGATATAGAAGGAGTGAGAAAGAAAGGGATATAGATTGAGAGGGGAATAGAGAGGGGAATAATATAGATAAATGAATAAAGAGAGAGGGAGAGAGAGATGTATAGAGGGAGGTAGATAGAGATATATATGGAGGGGAAGTAAAGGGAGAGACATAGAGAGATGAAAATGCATAATAAGAGAGAGAAACTAATATTAAGTAAGTGGATGGACACATATAAATAGAGAATCAGGGAGAGAGAAAGAGGGAGAGAAAGAAAAAGGAATGGAGGGGAGGGAGAAAGAGGGGAGGGCAACTGAGAGAGGAGGGATAGAGAGAGAGATAGGGAAGACAAGGGAGAGAAAATGAGATAGTGAGCCAATAAAAGAGAGAAAGAAAAAGAGAGGTAGAGGTGAATAGAGGATGTGATAGTGACAAGGAAGAGAGAGAATTAGGGTGGAGGGAAGTAGAGACAAAGAGAAAAACAAAAAAGAGAGGAACAAATAGAGATAGGGAGAGATAATGAGACATAGAGAGAGTGATGGGAGATAGAGGGTGAGAGATAGCCAAGGAATGAGGGAGAGAGAGAGGATATGAGACAGGGAGGGAGATAGAGAGAGAAAAGGATGGGGATAAAAAGGGAAGAAGAGAGTTAAAAAGAGAGAGGAAGAGTTCTAGAGAGGAAAAGGGATAGTGATTGGGTGAGGGATAAAGAGAGAGGAGAAAGTATATAGGGAGGGAGAGAGAGACTAAGATGGAGGGGAAATAGAGGAAGGATTAGAGATAGATAGGTACAAATATAGATATGTAAATCAAGAAAGATAGTTTGGGGGAGAATGAGAGAAAATGAGAGAGGGAGATATGAGAGAGATAAGGAGTGGAGGCAGATCAAGTTTTAGCAACGACATAAAGTGGGAAAGATAGAAGGAGAAAGGGAGTGGTAAGAACATAGATATAAAGTAGGAATAAGGGAGAGAGATATGGAGATAAAAAGTGAAATAAAATGGGGGAGCGAAGGATGGAGAGAGAGAAGGGGGAGAGAAACAAAAGAGGGAGTGTGGTAAGGGATGGAGGAGAGAGGGAGGTAGGGAGAGAGGAAGAAGGGGAGAGAGAGGGAACGGGGAAAGGTGATGTAGAGAGATAGGTAGATATGGGGGGGGAGAGAGAGAGACAGTGGGCCAATGAGAAAAATATATAGAGAAGAGAGATATAGGGAGAAAATTACAGTTACACAGTGTGATAGAAAGAGACAAAGAGAGAGACAAAGTAAGTAGGTGACATGGGGAGAGGGAGAATGTGAAATATATAGTTAGAAAGTGAAGTAGAGAGAGGGAAAGAGAGAATCAGAAAGGTAGGCAGATAGAGACAAATATGGATACAATATAAAGGGAGAGAGGGAAGAAGAGAGACACAATGAGGGAGGGGTATATGAAGGGAGGGAGAGATAAAAATGGTAAAAGATAGCGAAGGGATAAGGGGGGAGAGAATGAGAGATGGAGGAAGAGATAGATTAGAAGTAGATAAAGAGGGAAGAAGATAGAGATATAGAGAGAGGGAAGAATAGAGACATATAGATACAAATATACATATGGAAATAGAGAAAGAGAGTTCGGGGGACAATGAGAGAAAATGAGAGAGGGAGATATGAGACAGAGAAGGAGTCAAGGGAGATCAATTTTGAGTAGGGACATAAAGAGGGAAAGAGAGATGGAGAGGGAGAGTGGGAAGAAGAGAGATATAAAGTAGGAATAAGGGAGAGAAATATGGAGATAAAAAATGGAACAGAATGAAGGAGTGAAGGATGGAGAGGGAGGAGGGGGTAGGAAGAGAAAAAGAGGGAGTGTGGTTGAGAGAAGTGAGGGAGAGAGGAGAGAGGGAAGGGGGAAAGGAATGGAGAGAAAGATAGGTATATATGGAGGGATAGAGATAGAGTGGGTTAGTGAGAAAAATGTATAGAGAACAGAGATGTAGGGGGGAATTATAGTGACAGAGGGGGATACAAAGGGAAGAAGAGAGCAACAAAGTAAGTAGGTGACATGGGGAGAGGGAGAGAGGGAAATAGATATTTAGAGAGTGAATCAGAGAGAGGGAAAGGGATAAGTATAAAGGTAGATAGATAGGGACAAATATGTAGACAATATAAAGGGAGAGAGGGAATATGAGAGACATAAGGAGGGAGGGGTAGACGAAGGGAGGGAGAGACAATATTAGTAAATGATAGTGAACAGGTGATCAGGGAGATAATGAGAGAGGGAAGGAAATAGAGAGAGATTAGAAGTAGATAGAGCTTGAAGAAGATCAAGATATAGAGAGAGGGGGAGCGGTTGATATGGAGAAAGGGATTCATGAAAGAGAGAGAGAGAGGAAAAGAAAGGAAATAATATATATATATATATATATATATATATATATATATATATATATATATATATATATATCTAGAGAGAGAGAGAGAGAGAGAGAGAAATAGAAATATATATATATATATATATATATATATATATATATATATATATATATATATATATATATATATATAGGGAAAAGGAGGTGAATAACAAGTGAGTGAGGGAGAGAAAGAGAAAGGGGGAGAGATATAGGTAGATAGAGACAAATAGGGAGAGGAGATAGAGGGAGAAAATGTGGAAAGAAGAGAGAGAGAAAGGGAGATCAAAAGAGAAAGGGTGGAGGGATATGGAGGTAGAGATGGAGAGGATATAGTGGAAGAATGAGTTAGAAGAGGCGAGACATAAAGGGAGATTAAGATAGGAGAGAGGGATGGATACATATATAGTGCGAAAGCATGGAGATAGAGGGGGGAAGAGATGTAAAATAAGAGAGAGAAATAAATAGCAATGAGGGGACGAGAGAGAGGGAGAGAGAAAGGACAAAGGGAGTGAGATAGAGATAGTGATGGAAGTAAGAGAGAGGGGCAAAGAGGAGTGATGTAAGTGAAGGGAGAAACGTAATGTCAAAAAATCATGTAGAAATTCCATAATTTGATTGTGGTCCTACCATGATGGATAAAATGTTAGAAGGCAAGAGAGGAAGGTATATATGGAATTTAAGGAAGTGAACATTAGTCTAATAAAGTAGCTTATTTTGGTGGATGGGATTATAGAGGTTGTGAAGGTGGGTGAAAATCAAAATCTCTGTGTTGTAGACATGATGAGAGTTCCCCAGTGGAGGCAAGTTGGATGCCAAAAATCTAGTAAATGTGACAATAAAGAGAAAGATCTGATTTTGGGATAATGAATGGTGTTGAAGAATATGTATGTAACATAGTTGAAAAAAAGGAAAATGACACAATTTACATACACATTTATGATATTTTCATTAGTAAAACAAAATAAGGTAATGAAATAAAATTGAAATGAAATTTAAATTCACACTTGACACCTTAGATGGAGATTATGTTATGCAACTAGCTCACAAATGGATAGATCAATGCCTTAAAAATTATCCTCTTCAAGGGGGAAACCTCCTTTACATTGCATAAATGAAATATTATTGGATGATTCAAATGACAAAACCTCCTTTGTATATATAAGATTCTAAGGTTTCACAGTATAATCAGAGCCTACATAACAATAATAATGTAAGCGCATAATAATAACAATATTGGGATTCTATGGGGTAGAATAATAACAATAAGGGGGTTACATTAACAACAATATGGTGCTACATTAGTATTATAGGGACCTAACATGCCCCTCTCCTTCCAAAAAGCGTTTTCCTTAATGATTAAGTAGTTTTAGATTCTTCTGTATAAAATTATCATCCTCCCATATGGAATCTTTTGTGGATAAGTTCTTCCACTTGAAGAGATACTTTGAAATTGATCGATTTCGTAGTTGTTGATTTCTTATTTCCATGGCTGCCTTGGCTTTAAATATGATTTTTCCTTCCTCATCATGTTCTATAAGTATTGTTTGAACTAGGATCTTATCACCTATAACCTTATTTAAGCATGAAACATGGACAATAGGGTGCACTCGGGAAGATGCAGGAAGCTCCAATTTTTATTCCATAGTACCAATATTTTGCAACACCTTGTAGGGACCATAGGACTTTGGTGATAATTTATTATCTTTCTTAGCTTGCTTGAGGGACATTTGTTTGTATGGTTGTAGCCATAAAAATAACCAGTCACCTACATCAAAATGTCTTTCACTGTGATACCAATCTGCGTGTTGTTTCATTTGATTTTGCACCAAAGTGAGGTTATCCTTTAAGAGTTGGATAACTTGGTGTTTATACTCGATGTGGTATTCTAATTCTTGAGCCTTGTAATTTTCTCTTAAATATGATGTGATGGAAGGTGGATGATATCCATAAAGTGCCATAAATGGGGTCATTTTTGCTGCGGTATGGAAGCAAGTTTTATACCACCATTTAGCCAAAGGTAACCACTTGACCCATTGTGTTTGTTTATCAAATACAAAGCAACAAAGGTATCCTTCCAAGCATTTTTCACTATCTCATTTTTCCCATCAGATTGAGGGTGATATGATGAGCTATGAGATAATTGAGTACCCAGACAAGAAAATAATTATGTCCAAAAATTTCTAGGGAAAATGGGATCTCTGTCAATTACAATAATCTGTGGGTTTCCAAGTAGCTTTTGAATTGTTTCCATAAATGCAGTAGAAACTATACATACTTTAAACGGATGATATAATGCACAAAAGTGTGTATACTTGGTAAGTTTATCAACTACCACCATGAAAAGACTCTTTCCTTCAGACTTGCATAAAGCTATCATAAAATCCATTGAAACCTCCTCCTAATGTTAACATCGAATGGATAAATATTGTAACAAACCCAAGATCTTAATTGTCTCAACTTTATTTTGTTGGGAAACCAAACATTCCATCATAAAATCTTGAATATCATATTTAATGTCATCCCAAACAAATTCCCTCTTGACCGTGTGGTAAGTTTTAAAAAATACCGAGTGCCCTCCTATGAGAGAGGTGTGTAATTCCAAAATAATATTTTGTTTGAGTTGGGAATTCTTCCAAATATATAAGCGATATTTGTACCATAATGAATCATTTTTCCAACTAAATGTATCAGATGTATTGGGATCTTACTGCAACTTTTGAATGAGTGTCCACACTTTCATCATTCTTCCATTCATCCGTTGCTTCGGTTATCCAATCTAGTTGGATAATAGAAATGGCACAAAGAAATGCTTCCACATCCTCATACTTTCTTGAGAGTTCATTTACAACAACATCTTTATTCCCCTTTTTGTAGATGATTTCAAATTCATAACCTGACATCTTTGTGACCCATTTTTGCTACTCTTCTACAGATAGTATTTGTTCCAAAAAGTATTTAAGACTATCATGATCTATTTTTACCTTGAAGTGTCTTCCCATTAGGTAAGGTTGCCAATGCCTTAGTGCATGTAGTATTGCCAACATTTCCTTCTCATAAATAGTTTTGTTTAAATACTTTCCTTTGATTAGACGACTTTCGTAACAAATGGGTCTTCCTTATTGCATTAAAACAACAACAATTCCATTTCTTGAGGCTTCACATTCCATAATAAAAGTTTTTATGAGGTATGGTGTAGCTAACACCGGTGCTTGGCACATTGCCTGTTTAAGATGTGCAAAGGCCTTAGTTGCTTCTGGAGTCCAAGAAAATGCATCTTTCTTCAGTAATGTTGTTAGAGGTATAGCTTCTTCCATAATTTTTAACAAACTTGTGATAATATCATGTCAAGCCGAGAAATCCTCACAAATGCTTTACGTTTATGGGGATTTTCCATTTCTTAATGGATTTATTTTTGTTAGGGTATACCTTAACACCCTCATGAGATACAATATGACCTAGATATTCCACCTCTTTTACCTCAAAGAAACATCTAGAATTTTTTGCAGATAAATTTTTCTCCTCCAATAGTTTGAGCACCTGTCCACATGTTGAACACGATCCTTCCAAGACTTGTTGTAGATTAGTATATCATCAAAAAATACTAACACAAATTATTTAAGGAAGGGTTTGAAAATTAAATTCATCAAACCTTGAAAGTAGAAGGTGCATTGGTAAGGCCAAAAGACATGACCAAAATTAATCATGACCCTCATGAGTTCTAAATGTTGTTTTCAAAATATCTTCAGTCTTCATTTTAATTTGATGATATCATGAATGAAGATACAACTTGGCAAAGTAAATTTATCCATGTAATTCATCCAATAATTCATTGATGACAAGAATGGGAGATTTATATTTAATGGTGAACTTGTTGAGCTAACTATAATCGGGACACATGTGCCATGATCCATCCTTCTTGTGCACCAATACTACTGGAGCAAAGAAAGAACTTTGACTAGGTTGAATTATACCAACCTCTATCATTTCTACAACCATATATTCAATTTCACACTTTTGGTCATAGGGATATCTGTAAGGCCTGATGTTTAGAGGAACACTTCCTGGAATCAAATGAATAGCATGATCATGATCATGAATAGGTGGGATTCCTTTGGGACTCTCAAATACCTTGGAATTATTGTCCAAGACATTTTGGATATATGGAAAATTAGATGATTTTGATGTTTGAACCTTTGTCAACAATATTTGTGCAATTACACCCCATTCTTCTTTATTTAGAATCATTTTTATGCAATTAGATATACTTATCTTTCCTGGTTTCCATGAGATACCGCTTAATTCAACTTCTCTTCGTTCCAAAAAAATGTTCAAGAAAAGTTTCCAAAATTAAAAGTTATCATACTCAAATATCATAATCATTGGGCTTTTAGTACCACATAAACACCACCCATTGGAATGGAAAGCATTGAACTATTCAATAAATATTCCCCCATGGTTAGATTGTTATTAAGGCACTTTCTAGAGCAATTTATAGTTCCTCCATTTGCAACCATCACTTGACACTCTGGTGCTAGATATATGAAGCAATTCAATTCCTTGGCTATATTACAATGAATAAAGTTATGGGTACTACCCAAGTCAATCAACGATATTACCTTTCTCTTATTGATATGTCCTTCTCTCTTGAGAGTTTGAGGAGTGGTAATTCCTGCTAATGCATTACAAGATATGGTTGTGTTTATTTCTTCTTTATCTAGGGTTGGTTCCTAGTTATATCCTCTTCTTTTAAAGTTTTTTTTCCTTTTCTTCCTCCTCTTTAGGATCTATGTAAAATAATTTCTTCTCAGCACACTTATGACCTTTAATGTATTTGTTATCATAACTGTAACAAATCCCTTTTGCTCTTTTTTCTTCCAATTTTTGTGGTGTCAACTTCGTAGGTTGTGGAAGGCCAAAGAAACAACACTTACATATTTATAGTTGTGAGTGGTAGGCTTCCTTGTTACCATAATTTTTCTTTCAATATTTCTTTCCAACCTGATTACCTTCTCTAATGAATCAGGTTCCAAAAGGTGAACCTCATGTTGGGTGTTATCCTTTAAAGTCCCTATGAAGTAATCAATCATATGCTCCTCTAGAATATCATTTACCCTTATATTCAATTTTTGGAAGTCCTCAATGTGCTCGACCATTGAACATTTTTATTTGAGATTTATCAATTGACTAAAGAAGGTGTTGTTCTTTGTATCCTCATACTATGCTATCATTTCCTCTGTAAAAATTGACCAAGTGACAAGTGGTTTACAAAAACAAATCCATCAATACCATACAAACTGATTGAATTCTAATATAAAGTTTCAATGCGTACATTTTGTGTGGGTTGCACATTATGGAGATCAAAATATTGCTCCATTTGTAGTATCCATGTTATTGTATCCTTGCCATCAATGTTCCTCATATTGATCTTTGGAATATGGTGGGTCTTCAGTCCTATGTTAGATTCTATGAAATCATGATTAACATTTCTTTTGTTCTCATCATGAGTTTCATCTAATGCCTTTTCGCCATTAGCTATCATTTCTTGTAGCAACTTTGTAAAAACTTCATTCAAAGCTTCAACCATGCATCTTAGCTTCCATTTCATTTGTGAAAGTAAAATTTGTTGCACTTGTTCTGATAATTTTGATATATCATGTTGCATTTCTTCCTCTTCTTCATGTGTCATAGAATATCTTTGTAGCTTCTCACTAGGTGTGTATATTTTTTTATTTCGAGGAATCTTTAAATCACACAATGATATCTATGCTTAAATATTCCCATTTGAATCACTTTAAACTGATTTTTCAAACAAAAGTTATGCAAAATTATAAAACTACCACATTTTTCTTTCTTTTTAGGAGCTAGGTATTCTGTCTATTGTATCTCTATAATTACAAATCTCGAAGATTTGATATAAAATATTGTTGTAAGTCAAACAAATATTGGATTCCTCAAGAAATAGTTATTCCCAATCTCCCACGATAACCTGATTATAGATTAGTTCAATAAAGCGAACTTGTATGAAGTGCCACGTGTCGTTGTTTCAACCTTTAGCTTTGAAAATGATAACAAAAAAACTAAATTCCAACCTCCTTCTTGTCAATTTTTATGAAATCCAAATCTAATTCTCAGAGATAAAGTAATGACGATTTTCCCTAGGTCACCTATTTGAGATGGAATTCTGGAGCTTGCAAAAACCCTAAATTCCTCTTATCATATCTTTGAAAATATAGTGAGAAAAGATCTGAAATTTGTACATGAACTTCGCCAAGATGTAAACTCCACGTGGTTGCAATTTTAGCTTCTAAAGATTTGTATAAAAAAATTTACAGAGAAAATTACATGATGGCCTGTTTGAAGGAGCGAAATCTTAGAATCCAAAGCTCCAATACCAAATGTTATGCAACCAGCTCAAAAATGGATATATAAACAAAAAAATTATCCTCTTCAAGAGGTAAACCTCCTTTACATTGCATAAATAAACACTTATTCGATCATTCAAATGACAAAACCTCGTTTCTATATATAGGAGTATAAAGGGTCACAATATAATGACAACCCACATAACAATAATAATGTAAGGGCACAATAATAACAATATCAGGACTACATGGGCACAAATATAACAATAAGGGGGCTACACTAATAACATTAAGGGGCTAAAATAGTATTATAGGGACCTAAAAGATTATATGTCGATCTTAGATGGGCATGGATCCTACTTGGTTTCACTAAAACCTATAAAAGCATTAAATGACCACTACAATTATCCTCAAACAAAAAAATCTATATTATCGAGAGAAAACATTAAAGATGTTTTCTATGGAGTTGTAGTTTAATTCACCGTACATAAGTACTTGGTACACAAAATCAACAAGAAACATCCATTGTATCATTTGTGGTAGAGATTGGAACTCATGTATCTGCTAAGGTTGGGGGAGTTCTATAACGGAATACCAACTTCAAACTATATATAATTAGATATATAGATGAAACATACAATAAAATTTATATATAAATATAAATAATGTATATATATCATCAAGATAATAACATGCAAACAAATCTAGGTGGATGTTGGTGGCCACCCACCTATCCTATCTGGACCCTCACAACTGTCTCTTTCAGTTTTCGTAATTGTAGCACAATTTACTATTTTTAGCAGTTTTTCGGGTCCTGAACTTTCGGAGTCGTTTTGAGGCCCTAAACAAATTTTTTTGGGAAATCTGGAAGCAACATGGGTCCATGGACTATTGTTGCTCTTTCCAAAGTTATAGTTCTTGGATAGATCTTTCTAATGAGCTATTGTACGCATCAAATGGAGATCGGGTGCCAAAGTTACGACCCCGAGAAATTGATGTACCAATTTACCCAAACAGGGTCCACAATTTGGCGTTTCATCTTCTAGGGTTAGTTTTCGGGATGTTAAGGGTTTTCCATTGTTTCTCAACAATAAGTAGGCCTTTGAGCCTCATTGTAATAGTGTTCAGAGGCATGTAGCCGCCAAAGATAAGCTACCATCGCCCTAGCTGGTTTATTTCCATTTCTGTTTGTAAGCATATTTCAGTATTTTACAGCAATGAAATGAAGTATTATTTCCGCTGCATATCTATGTTTATGGTTACCTCTATAATTTGTTTCGTTCCTGTTTAAATCTGGATCACCATACCCAAGTACTTGGTACACCAAATCAACAAGAAAAATCCATTGTATCATTTGTGGTAGAGATTGGAACTCATGCATCTACTAGGGTTGGGGGAGTTCTATAAGGGCATATCAACTTCAAGCTATATATAATTATATATATAGATGAAAGATGCAATAAAATTTATATATAAATATAAATAATTTAAATATCATCAAGATAATAACATCCAAAAAAATCTACTTCTTATTTCCCTCCATCATCCCATAGCCCCTCTTTATATAGGTGGTACGTCTGTGAGCCTCAAATAAGTCTCCATTTTCCTTTTCTTATTCAAATTGTGTTGTAGAGTTTGATGGGCCAACATCTCCAACTACATAAGCTGCTAGTGGATCCTAGCATGATAATGAAACTAATTTTCCATGTTGCATTAGGGTGTGAGTCATTGTAGATATTTTTGCCTGGGTTTAGATAATGTGATCTATTATTGCACAGTGTTAGGTAAGGGTTTAGGCCTTCGTCTATGTGGATGAGGAACTAGTGTTTCATTGAGCCTATAATTTTATTTATCTTATGCATAAACAATACCCAACCCTTGTAAATCTTCCATTTCAAAGTTGTTGACATGGAATCCTAGCCTAAACTTTACCCATAACTTCCTCAAGAGCTATAAAGGTACATCCCTGTTATTACATAGAGGTTTATGAAATACCATGAAAAATATATCCTTACAATGGCCTAGAAATGGTTGGTATGTGTACCGATCGATATAAATTCATTATTCGTTAGTTAGTAAAGGTTGCATAAGAAATGTTGAGTTCTCTAATTTGGTATTCATTTAGGCTAGTTATATATTGTTCATACATCCTAGCCTTATAATAAAAAATATTGTTTATTTAGCCATAAGTATTAGACATGGGTGATATAATTGAACTTAATGAACTTGCGAGATACAATCATCTGATATCTATTGTTATTTTGATATCCTATCTTAATGTGCTCAAAGTAGCTGAAGGATACATAAATTTCATAATTGGGATATATTGATTATTTCTTGGGAATTGGTTGTTCTAAGATGTGATTTGGTGATAGCAGGTTTGGGTGCTCACTACACTTTATGGTAACCAAGTTTCTTAGAATTCAAAATGGTGATTGTGTTTAGGCTGTCATTGAGTTTTTTCTCACAAATTTAGAGAAAAGGAAAGGCAAAAAATATATTTCCACTTCAATGCTTACCTAGAATCCAAAGAAAATGTGCGTTGTTGATTTTGCACATACATGTAGCCTAACAATGAATGGTTTTTCCTGAAATCCCTTAAAAACACAATGCATTGTCCCAAAATAGTAAAATTTGGGTCACAAGAGCATAAAAATTATATAACACAAAACATGTGTGTATTTATAAGATCACATGTCCATTCTTAGATATGTGCACACACTCCTGAGCCATGCTAACCTATTGTCATACTTGGTGTTCTCATTTGTAGTTTAGAGCTTGTCGAGCTTAGATTTCCAGGAACAAATGTGTTCCTAGGAACACATGTTCTTGATGGCCACACTACCATTTTAGGGGTCATAATATTTGTACAATTGCCCCAAAATGAATATTTTTTAATAAAAAGTAACTCTTCATAATTAAAATATCAATTAATTTACTACATCCTTCCAATAAAAATATAACATATATGTGTAATTGGAAACTATTAGAAAACTAACTTTCAATATAGAATTATGTTTATTAATAATATTGTATATTAAAATAATTGATGATACCATCTTTAATCCTAACACATAAATATGTTTAGTCAAATACATATTTTCACACCAAAAAAAACACTATAATTCATCATTTTGATCTTTAGCAATGCACCAATAGAACTTTTATAGATGGTTTTCATAACATTTAGTTCTTCATACACTATTTATTATTATTGGATAAATATATATTCGTTTGGGGAAAACCCACCGTGAACACTTATAACACTTATTAAAGGCCCTAATAATCTTAATAATGTACATATTTGGAAAAAAATTGTGTAAGCCTTTTCCCCTTTGGAATCATACTCCCCTTACCATAGTATCATATGCATTATTAAAATACATTGGAAGGGAAAGAAACCATTGCTAGTGCTAGTGACAAAACATATTAAGCATTATTAAATACAAACATGCAATTTTGGCTGCTCGGTGTAACACCTTTCCTAATTGTCACACATTACCTAGATTATCATATATGAGATATAAAAATTGTAGCTAAAGAATTAATTTTTTTCAAATGGATTGCACTTAAAAAAAACAACAATAAAGTAGTATTTTAAGAATATATTATTGAAAAAAAGGACTTATACTTTTCCACAACTTTTCTTTACTATTCAAAACAATATCCCTAACCACATTTACAATGCCCTTTAAAGTTATATTTTTAAATGTTTAGTTAACAAAAATAATCTTAAAATCAGTGTTAGAAAACATTAACATTGAAATAATATTTCTTTTCACATTTCCAATACTATAATGCTACTATATTCGCTTAGCATTTTAGGTGTTGTTATATAGACCCTATGGATGAGTGTCATTTCCAACTTCTATTATAATATGCATGATTATTATAATACTAGTATACTCTCTGCATTATCCGTGATTGAAATTAAGGATTCAATGCTCTTACATTTCCCATTATAATCTTTTCCTTATCATTTAATTTTATAAATTGCGTAAATAAGTTAAAACATGTCTTTTATTTAAAAAAAAATAAAAAAATCGTGTATATTTTGATTTGAAGCAAAAGGAATTTCATATCCTCTAATTTGCAAGATTAAAATTATAACTATAAACACTTTCTTTTAAACTATTTAATAATCTTGAAACATTACAAAATAAAACAGTATAATTATAATAATCACTGGCTTATAACCTTATTCAGAGGACAATGCATTACATATACAGATATTGGTATCATTGAAACAATATCCTAAAATAAAAGATATTGGTATCATTAAAACGATATCCTAAAATAATTCATATGTAAAAATATTTATTCCTAGGATTTTTATATAACCTGCTCTAATGAATGTAGAGTAAATATTATTTGTAAACATCGCCAACATTAAGTATATTGATGTTTTTAGGTTTAGTTATTGGTAATTAATTCTCCAATACCACCAAAATTGAAATTAGAAAATGGCTATGTGAAGAGTGAACTACATATTAGGAAGTTTTGATTTTATGGAGTTTATTAATGATATCTCACTATAAGTGAAAAGTATGAGAATGCGGGTTTGATATCTCTAGGTCAAGACGAGACTTATTGCAAGCATTACAAAATTTAAAACGCCGTAAAAACTTTTATTTTTACTTGAAATAGTCCCCCCCTGCATCCCGTGAGGTGGCTATCCACAAAAACGTAGTGAACAAGTACCTAGTATTATGCGATTTAAGTAATCCACACATCTTAACCTTGTAGATTAATAATAAAGTGGTTTTGGTCGGTGAAACTACCATCATTGGTAACACCCTTTGTAATTTATTAACTTGGCCCGCACTACCATGAGAAAATTATGCAATTATAGTTTCATCTGCCCCTTCTACACCAGTATAGTCCATCATACTGCATTTTTTACACCACTATAATCCATCATTATTGGTAGAGGAAAATTGTGAAGCCCTAGTTTCTTAAACATACTTGTGCTTTGATTTACTATCTGGTGAGCACCAGTATTGCAACAATAATGCTGCAACTCCTGGGGCTTCCTACTTTACTTTTATCAACCGAGTAGTTCGTAACAAACTTGGAAGCGATGGTGCTATATGCACAAGTATTAGTTCTTACTACAGACTGTCACTTCGTCAGCTGGCGCAAGATCACTAGTAGCTCAAGCCAACTTCTATGAATTCCGGAAGAAGCTTTAAATGTGATGAAAGAAAGGGAAGCTTACTCTACAGAGGCTATTCTATTTGCAAAAAGAGAAATAATACTGGAATGTAAAGCAAAACCTGGAAAACCCTAACATACCAACTAACCCTACTTTTGTAGAAAAAGAGATCAAAACCTATGAAATGAATACCCTTACTTACTAAGAAGGTAAACTACACCTATTCAAGCTATTTCTAGAAGGAAATGAGGAAAATTTGTCTTTTTTTTTTTCTTTTTTTTTTTATGTATTTTATGTGAAACTGTTGTGCATGTAATTTATTCATTTGTGGATGTGGCAGCGATTAGGTTGCGATGGAGGGCGACTTTGGGATTTGCAGAGGTATAGGAAGGTGTGGAGGGGTCCTAAGAGGGCTCTGGCAACCTTCTGGAGGCTTTCCCTACAATCAGACCTCAAAAAGTCACTTACAGGAAATTCTATAGGAGGCTGCAGGGGATCTATAGGAGGATCTACAGGAGGGTGCCGAGGGCTGTTTTAGAGGTTTTAAAGGTGGAAAAAATGGTGGAAAGGGGTAGCTGAAGACTAGAGGGATATGTTAAGGTGTCTGAAGCTCATCAAGGGCAATTGGGAAAGAAAATGATGGTTGGATTTGTTCAAGAGATGAGAGGAAAGCTTATGAGAAAAGTGCAGAAATTAGGGCAGAGTTGTGGAGGGCTATGAATGACCTATGAAACATGTGCAAAAGAGATGGTGATGGCTATTTTTATTACTTATTTTGAGCAGAGATGTACTGTAAGAGAGCTGCAAATCAAAACACTGAAACTGAGTAAGAAAAGAACTAGCTACACCAAAAACAGAACTATATCTCACATTAACCTAAATTCTTATCTAGGAAAATAAAATGTTGAATAGTGTTATATGGAAAGGAAGACATGGAAAGAGATTTATTGCAAAAACATAAATGAGTATGGAAAAATGAATATGAAGCAAACATTAACCTCTCTATCAAACTGTAACACTAGAAATTGCGTGGAGGAAGCAAAACTATGTTTTTGTGATAGCAAGAGTGTCTTGATTTCAGCTCATGATCCCAAAGGGAAGAAATGAGGTCAAGGCTCTATTGGTATCCTTTTTGTATCTTTGCCTATCACTATTTAACCTACTTTAGCAAACTGAAATGGAAACAACTATGTAAATCACCAGAATCAACCTATTCTAACCAAGGGAAAAGAAAATTTATCTAACAGCAACTAATTCATGCTAAAACAAAACATATAAATACAAAGAAGAGGTGCTCAGCAGCTTGGTTTGGGCCCTAACCCAAGAGCTTCAACCCTCTGAAAGAAATCAGTGCTGGCTCAAAAAATATTTCATCTCCATTATCAAAATAATAGTCACATTACATAAAACTATTCACAAAAGTAAGCTCGAAAATGAGCTAAGCAAGAGCTATAACAAAAGTGAAAAAATTTGACTAATATCCAACCAACCTACTGAGGCCCTAAGCCCCTCTATTTATACAACTAGAGCCCCAACAGCCTCCTAAAATTAGGGAGGCTTGGCACCCAAGTCTAGAGATAGACAACAATTCTTCTTCACTTTCTCGGTTGACCCTTTGATGCATTGATGTGGTTGCTTGTGCTCCGAGCCTTCTGAAGGAGGATTCAAAGTAGGGGGCCATAAATGAGGGGGACACCCTCCTACAAATCCTCTCCATTGTTTTCCTCGAATATTGGCTGCCAAATTCTCATTAAACCTTTGATTTTGTCTCAAAATTGACCAAAAATATGCATAAAGCACACATTAGACTTCATGGCATAATGACTAACCCAAGTTACTCTATTAGCTTAAATATAATAGAAAACATGCAATAAACTAATGAGAATGGTGGATTAAGATGAGTTAGGAGGCAAAATGAGCCCATATAATTACCCATTTATGGGGCTCATCATCACCCCCTACTAAATTTGTTGTTCATCCTCTGAGCAGCTAGCCCATCTCTTCATCTTTGATGTCCCTGATGGCCCCCCTGACATCCCATGCCTCTGATGTGAGATTCTCTTCCCTATCATGGAATCCAATCTTGTTTTCCATGGTGAGCCAATTGGTCTAGACCTCCTGCCTTCAATTTAATGCTGGAATCTATAAGAGACTGTAGGAGAAAATAGGGAATACAGACTTTTTGGGGTGTGGGAATATCCATGCCATATCTCAGCTCATGCAAAAGTCTTAAATGGTAACAATAAACTATGTTGTACCTTCCTTCACATGAAATGTACTTGATAATTTGGTAATTGACCTCATCCCAAGGGTAAGGTATGCTTGTTCTTTTGATGCCATTTTTGTCCTCTACAGGATGCTCATTTGGTTGGAAGAAGGTTTTCTTGGAAACTTGACCCAATGGTTTTTCTTCTTCGCCCTAGGGTAGTCCAAGTGGAAGATTGGTAATCCTACTGATAAACTCTAGGGTGATTTCGATGGTGAGACCCCTGAAAGTAACAGTGGCATGGGTCTTTTAGTGGGTTACCAAGGAAAGGGCAAACTCTTGAGTCACTTCTTCATCATACCCTCGAAGTTTCTTGAAAAGTGGCATCCAATTGGCTCTGGTAAAAATGGCTACCACCTCGGGATGTTCATGGATCCTGACTGAATTTAGGTGTTCCTTTCTCATGAATCCCCCTGTCATTATGTTTATACTCTTTTGGAATACCTCAGGTGGAGAAGGTGACATCAATTTTTTGTAAAAACAGGAAATATAGAAAAAACTGTGTTTTTCTTTTAAGAAACAAGTAGACTTTTTTAATGCAATTTCTCTTCTTTTCAGGCTTAGTTCTTCCCTAAAATTTCACCACTCCTTGTATATGTGAATACCCAAGGTGGAGAAGGAGACAATAATTCTTTCTAAAAACAGAGAAAAAAACTGTGTTTTTCTTTAAAAAACAGGCAGACTTTTTAATGCAATTTCTCTTCTTTTTCAGGCTTAATCCTTCCTTAAAATTGCATCAATCCTTGTATATATGAATATGCAAGGTGGGTTTGTACTGAGCATACCTATTCAAGTCTGAATTTGAATGAAAACCCCGTGTTTTCTTCTGTAAAACTGCTTAATAGTCCTCCTATAGAAATGGATAGGGGTTCTCCTATAGAATTGATTACGGCTCCTGTAGAACCCGATAATGCTCTTGTAGAACTCGATAGGAGGAGGAGTTCTGAAAATGATAGAGAGTGATGGTTTCAAGGCTATGGAGGTGGTATAGAGCTTGCTGTAATTGTAAGATGGAAAGAAAGGTGGTGAATAAGTTTGAGGAGGAGTACTTATGTTTACTCGAGATACTTTCGGCAATGATGTGAGGTGGAAAAAACGGTATGTTTCCATTATTCAGACCATTGGTCCCCACTGCTGTGTCATCATGAGTCTTCATGCCTTCTACCCGTAATCACTTCCCATCATTCGTGTTGGAGTTGACTAGGCACACGTGTGTGGGATCTCTGGATGAGCGCAGTCGAACTGGATGAGGGTGGCTAGTAAACTGGCCACCTTTTCGGTTTAATCCAAACCATTCCATTCGTTCATGTAGTTTTTGAATTATAGAGATGCAATAGAGGAGAGGGTTAGACACTTACTTGTAGGTCGAATGGTCGTGCTACAGTGTTGCTAGGTTTTGTTGCTACTGCATGCTAGTATTTTAATGTTGCATGCCTGTATCCCTTCTGTTATATGCTTTTTGCTTCTTGATATGTACTCGGCTGCTTTGTACAGGTTCCCTTTAACTGAATATTTCTTCTAACATCCCCTGCATTCTTGTGGTTGCACCTATTTTGCTGCCGGAGCCTGATTTTAAGGGGATCAACTGCTACAGGAAATCCTACAGGAGCTCCTGTAGCTGCTTCTCCCTCTAAAATTTTTGGTTGATGCTTGTGCTAGGAGCTGTGAGGATGCTACTAAGGATTCTGATGGCAATGGAGAGGGATTTGGTAAGCTGCAGGTGAGTTGTGAAGGTACTGTTCTTTTTATTTCCTTTTTTTTTAAACTAGTTTTTGTGTTTTTTCTTAAGGAAGGGAAGAAATCAATGGAAATGAGGTGGTGCAGGTGTGGGATGTAGGGTTAGGATGGTGGATAGTTGTACGATGGCCTACAAGCTCTCTATGAAAATTCCCATCTCTTCAACTATTTTGCAAACTTCATTTTGAGCTCTCTGTGAATTCTTCAGGAGCCTCTTGTAGAACACACAAGGCTTCCTGTAGGATGCACAGTGAGGTGGAGAAAAAAATTAGAAATGATGGAGAAGAGTATAGAGGATGTGTAATAGGCTTTGTGGCATGTCCCCTTGCTTCCTGTGGTCCATCTGTAACCTGCAATGCATTTTAAAAGTCAATTTCCTCTTCCTTTTTTCTCTTTTTCTTTTTTTGAAAAGACAACTAGGGCGTCTCGAGGAGGTTTTCACCCTATTTGCCTACCCTGGGCACCTCCAAGGGAGGTTTTCACCCAGGGATTTTATTCTCTCTCTTTTTCATTTTTGTCATCACTGGACCATCTCAAAAGAGGTTTTCAACCCAATGATGAGACTCAAGCGCCTCATAGAGGTTTTCACTTGAGTCCTTATTATTTCTCTTCTTTTTTTTTTTAGTGGGTGAGTGGAGTGGAGGCTGAGACTTGCTCCACCACCAACACTGTCTTATTCAGATCTTCAATGAACTCTCGCTTGGATAGGGGCTTCTTGTAAATTTTCAACCTATGCCCATTGATAAGCATGGGGATGGCTTCCTCATCAATGGTTTTGATCAGAACTGAACTATTGTCATTGAACTTTTCTATAGTGTAGGGTTCCAGCCATCTTGTCCTCAGCTTGCCCTTGAAATCTTTATACCTTGAGTCATAGAGCAATGCCCAATCACCTTCTTGGAATTGCTTCTCCTTGATATTTTTGTCATGCCATATTTTCCTTTGAAGCTGGACTACCTCTGTGTGGAGAAGGGCCTGCAATCTTTGTTCATCCAATCCATTTAGCTGGAGTAACCTTTCCCTTTGTGCATGGCTGAGATCTAGGTCCAGCTGAGCTGCCATCCTTAGTGTATTGTATTCAAATTCTATTGACAACAAAGCCTTCTTCCCATAGACCAGTTCATAGGGTGTGAACACTGTGGTGGTCTTCCATGTGGTATTGTAGGCCCAGGTGGCCTCAACCAATCTATCTGCCCAATCTTTTCTACTGCTACTCACTACCTTGGTCAGAATTCCTTCCAAAGCTCTATTAGTAACTTCCACCTAC
The DNA here is from genome assembly GCA_031772625.1 of Pinus tabuliformis. Lineage (NCBI taxonomy): Eukaryota > Viridiplantae > Streptophyta > Pinopsida > Pinales > Pinaceae > Pinus > Pinus tabuliformis. The sequence goes on along the minus strand of CM062812.1, from coordinate 739,495,243 downwards.
CCATTGGCATGTCGATGGTAAGGGGTGGAAGTCCTGTGCTTGATTCAATGATGTGTGAGGAGGTCTTCAATCAAATTGGAAGTGAACTGACTGCCTTGATTTGTAACCAGTTATCTTGGATACCTGAACTTGTAGAATATGTTCTCTCTTAAGAACTCAGCTACTTTTTATTCTGTTGTTGCCTTGATCACCTTTGTCTCTACCCATTTTTTCAGATAATCGATGCACACAATGATGTATTATTTCTTTTTTGAAGGAGGGTTGATAGGACCCACAAAGTCCATGCCCCATTTCTCAAATGGCTCAAAAGTCACTTGAGGCTGCATGGGCATCTCATCCTTTGGAGTAGGTTTCCCCATCATTTGGCATCGATCAAATTGGCTGATATATCTTTTCACATCTTGATGAAGAGTGGGCCAATAGTAACCTGCTTGTAGAATTTTGAAGGCAGTCCTTTTTGCTGCAAAATGGCCTCCACAAGGCTCGTCATGATAGGTTAGGAGAATTTCAAAGACTTCCTCCTCCCTGACACATCTTCTCAAAATCTGACCTGGGCCAAGTTTGAAGAGATTGCACCCAATCCAGGTGAAAGGGGTGCTTTTCCTCACAATCTTGCTCTTCTCTTTGGAAGACAAGTGTGGTGGGAATTGTGCTGAAACCAAGTAATTTGCTATATCATCAAACCATGGAGAGAGTACTGAGATAGCAAATAAGTGCTCATCTGGAATTTGATCATCCACCATTCCTTCCTCACCTATAGGAAAATTTACTCTAGACAAAAGTCAGCAAGAACATTTTCCTTACCAGGCTTATTAACATTGGTTAAATCAAACCACTGCAATAAAAGCAACCACCTAATAATGTGAACATTTACATCTAGTTTGTTCATTAGATACCTAATTGCAGCATGATCAGTGTGTACAATGGTTTGATAGCTTGTGATGTAATGTCTGAATTTATTTAAGGAATGTACTACAGCTAGGAGTTCCTTCTCGATTACCATGTAGTTTAACTCTGCCTTTGACAAATTTTTACTTATAAAGTATATGGCATAAGGTAACTTTTCATCAACTTGCCCTAAGGCTGTTCCTATTGCTTTGTTCGAGGTATCTGTGTGAATGTGGAAAGGTAGAGCCCAGTTTGGGCCTCTCAAAATTAGGGTAGTCACAAATTTACTTTTCAAGGTGTCTAGGGCTTCTTGATAGTTTTCAGTCCATATGAACTCGACATCTTTTCCCAAAAGACCAAACGATGGAGAGGCCAACTTACTGAAATCTTTAATTAAGCTTCTGTAATATCCTGCTAAACCTAGGAAACTTTGGACATCTCTCACCTTTTGAGGAGGTGGGACCCTTTGGATGATGGCAATTTTGTTGGGGTCCACTTGCAACCCTTATTGAGATATTGGATGACCTAGCAAGGTCCCTTCAGTCATCAAGACTTCACATTTTTCCAGACTAAGGGACAGGTTCACTTCAATACACTTGTCCAAAACTTTCCCTAGGTTAGATAAAAACTTCCCGGAAGTTAGAACCATAAGGAGTAAAATCATCCATATATATTTCCACTGCATCATGAACTAGTTCAGAAAATATACTCAATACTGCTCTCTGGAAAGTGTCAAGAGCATTGCACAAACCAAAAGGAAGGACCCGATATGCAAAGATACCCCAGGGACAAGTGAAAGTGGTCTTATCTTGGTCTTCTGGGTTGATTTGGATCTGATTGTACCTGCTGAACCCATCTAGGAAGGAGAAAAACTTTTTCCCTGCCAGACCATCTAACACTTGATCTATGAAAGGCAAAGGAAAATGGTCCTTTTTGGTGGCCTTGTTCAGTTCCCGATAATCAACATAGATTCTCCACTTACTATTTTTCTTTGGCACTAGCACCAAAGGAGAGACCCATTCACTGTCGGATATGGGGTAGATGAATCCTGCATCCAGTAAGTTTTGAAATTCTTCCTTGAGAATGACTTTAAGGGCTAGATTCATCCTCCTTTGAGGCTGCCTAACTGGTTTGCAATCTTCGTTGATGTAAATGTGATGAGTACAAACTGAAGGGTGCACTCCCTTCATCTCCTTATAGCTCCAGGCGAAGGCATCTAAATGTTTTTTCAATAAGCTACACAATTCCTTCTCCTGGAAGGTGGATAGGGTTGAGTTGATTTTCAAGGTTCTTTCAGGGCCAAACTCTATATTCTTAACACGGAGGGAGGTCGGGTCGGCCACACAGAAATCAGCTAAGGGATTGTCTTGGGTTTCTTTCACTAGATCTTCTAATGGTAAAATAGTGGGAGGTGGATTCTGAATTAAATTTTCAATGATATCATCCTCATCCCGTGATTTCCCCCCCATGGCAGTTTCTACTGCACACAGTGGTGTAGAATAGACTTCATCCTCATCCCCCTCCTCCAGCCAGAGAGGTAGTTCATGTTCTAGAAAAGTTGGGTAGGAGGGTATAGGATTAGCTACTTGGACATATGCCTGTTCTTGATTGTCATGTTCCCAACTCGATAGCTGATGTACGCATCTGCAGTAGCCAACCAGGGTCTCCCCAGGATGAGAGGATACCCAGTGGGCTTTGCCTTCGGCTGGAGAAATAGGAAATTAGTAGGGTACTCCCAAGAATCAATGGAGACCATCACATCTTCCACAATCCTTTCAGGGGTCACAGTGGAGTGGTCTGCTAACTACAGTACCATTGTGGTCTTTCTCAGGGAGCCCTGGAGGTTGAGCTCGAGCATGGTGTCCTTTGTCATCACATTAATGGCAGCCCCCAGATCAATCAGGGTATGGTGGATCATGGTTCCATTGATGTGGACATCAACTACTGGACTTCCAGGGTCTAGATACTTTGGACAAAGTACCTACCCCAAAATTAGTTCGGATAGTTGCCCCGTGACATTGATGTTTGGGACATCTTACTTACGCCTACCTGGATGCTTGAAGCACTTCTCTTTGATCATCTTGTTGTATATAGGCACATATTTTATGGCTTGGAGAAGTGGTATCTTTACACATAATTGTTTCAATTCTCCCAGAAGTTCAGTTTCTTCTGGGGTAGGCTATGTTGTTCTGGATAATCTCTCAGGAAAGGGTGGAATTGCTTTCGGTTCACTTTCCTCTTTATCTTCCTCATCCTCCTTAGGGGGACGCTGGCTATCTGGAAGAACCTTCCTAGATCGTAGGTTAATATCCTGAATCTGCATAGCATAGGTTTGGCATGATGGTTCCCCACTATATACTTGTTGAGCCTGTCTGTTGTTCGGGTTCATGTTCGGTTGAGCAGGCATTTAGGGTTGCCTTGGTGGAGTAGGAGGAAATGGTTGCAGTTGAGCAGGTGGTGGAGGCAAAAGAGCGAGAGGAGAGTTGTACTGAGAACTCCACCCCTGATGAGATGCATTCCACTGAGGCTATGGCTTAGCATAGGAGTGAAATGAATGAGTGGCTGGTTGAGCATGATATTGAGATGGGTATGACCAAGGAGGAGGTGTGGACAAGGAAGGGTGAGTAGGGGGGCCCCAAGAAGGTATGGAAGTGGCTTTATTAGGGTTGTAGTATGCCTGAGAAGTCCCTTGCATTCCCTACCGGTAAGGTCTAGGTCCATGTGGTCTCCTTTGGTTCATGAAATAGAGTGGTTTAGTGGCTCCTTCAGCCCCTTGGTATACAACTTTAAGTCCGGGTAAGGAAGGGCACTTGTCTGTAGAATGATCTTCTTCACATACTAAACAAATATCTATAGAGTTTAATGGACATTCGTTCCTAGGATGCCTTCTGGTGCACCTAGGATAGAAAATGGCTAAAGCCCTCTCTGCTTCCTCTTGTTTCCTTTTGATATGCAAGGTATCCATTTGCATTGCAAGAGTTTGCAGCATCTCACTCTTGAAGTCTTCCAGCATGATTCCAAGTTCACCTTTGAGGTTTGAACTGGATGAGGAGGTACTAGCTATGGGTTAGTTCCCCTACCTCTCTTTCTGGCCGCCCTAGAATGGTTTCTAAAGACAGTCTTTATGTTTTCATAAGGTAGTTGGTAGATGTCTCCCCCAGCCAATAAATGGAGGGTGTCTAGAAGGTCTTCCAGAATTCCCCTGAGAAGGACTAACTTCAGAGATTCGGGGTCAAGTGTGCACCTGGCCCTTTTATAACTGAGTTGGAACCTCTCTTCATAATCTTCCAAGGATTCATCACTTCCCATAGTCATTTGAAAGATTTCTTCCTTGGTATCTTTTGACCTACAATAGTCCCGATATTTTTTATTAAAGGCTTGCTGCATCTGAGCCCAAGTTGTGATGCTGTTGCCAGGTAACCCTATGAACCAGCGCAAGGCTGCATCCTTGAGGGTAGAAGGAAATAGTTTCAACTTCTACTCATCTTCTGCATAGTCATAGGTTCGACAGATAACAACAAACTCAAATGGGAAGGTGTCAGGGTCTTCTATAGTCAATCCATGGAAGTGAGGTAGGGCTGAAGGGCTTATATTCTTCAGTTTAGTGTCCCCATTGGTCTGTTGAATGGGAAATGTACCCTCTACTCTTTCTCCATTCCCCCTAGAATTTCTGTTTTCAGCCATTGTTTCAGGAGGGATGGTTTCTTCCTCTTCTTCTCCTATAGGTTCTTCAAATATCTCTAGTTGTTCACCTAAAAGTTCTTCTAGATCACTGCCACCGAAGAAGATAGAAGGGTGGTTTTGTGATGTGGTGAGGGTGTTGGGTAGGAATTTCCCTGAATTATCTCTGTTCCTACAAGGCATGAAAGGGAATCTCCTTTTGGGTGATTTTTTGTTGTTTTTTCCTGCTTGTACCTGCAAAACTAGAATTGATTGAACAAACAAATTGCAACTACCGAAATAAACTTGCTGAAAGGAAATGTGCAGAATTGAAATGAAAGCAAGGAAATGACTAATATACTTTTGTTGAAATGGAAATTGCAGAATTGAAAGGATTAATCTAATTTTGCTGGAATGGAAATTGTAGAATTGAAATGGAAGCAAGGAAATGCAGGTATTGAAATAAACAACTACTCTACTTTTGCTGAAATGAACTACTTAGAAAAATGTTGCAGTAGAAAATAGAAGAAAAGCAGTAATCACAAAATACTGTGACGCTTCCCTGGCAATGGCGACAAAAAAGTGGTGAGCACTAGTATTGCAGCAATAATGCTGCAACTCCTGGGGCTTCCTATTTTACTTTTATCAATCCGCTAGTTAGTAACAAACTTGGAAGCGACGATGCTGTATGCACAAGTAATAGTTATTACTTTAGGCTGTCACTTGGTCAGTTGGCGCAATATCACTAGGAACTCAAGCCAACTTCTCTGAACTTCAGAAGAAGCTTTAAATGTGATGAAAGAAAGGGAAGCTTACTCTACAGAGGCTATTCTACTTGCAGAAAGAGAAATAAGACTGGAATGTAAAGCAAAAACTGGAAAACCCTAATTTACCAACTAACCCTACTTTTGCAGAAAGAGAGATGAAAATCTATGAAATGAATACACTTACTTACTGAGGAGGTAAACTACACCTATTCAAGCTATTTATAGAAGGAAATGAGGAAAAATTGTCGTTTTTGGATTTTTATGTATTTTATGTGAAACTGTTGTGCATGTAATTTATTCGTTTGTGGATGCGGCAGTGATTAGGTGGCGATGGAAGGTGACTTTGGGATTTGCAGAGGTGTGGGAAGGTGTGGAGGGGTCCTAAGAGGCCTCTGGAAACCTTCTGGAGGCTTTCCCTACAATCGGACCTCAAAAAGTCACTTACAGGAAATTCTAGAGGAGGCTGCAGGGGATCTACAAGAGGATCTACAGGAGGGTGCCGAGGGTTGTTTTACAGGTTTTAAAAGTGGAAAAAATGGTGGAAAAGGGTAGCTGAAGACTAGAGGGATGTGTTAAGGTGTCTAAAGCTCATTAAGGGCAATTGGGGAAGAAAATGATAGTTGGATTTGTTCAAGAGACGAGAGGAAAGCTTATGAGAAAAGTGCAGAAATTAGGGCAGAGTTGTGAAGGGCTGTGAATGACCTGTGAAACATGTGCAAAAGAAATGGTGATGGCTGTTTTTCTTACTTATTCTGAGCAGAGATGAGTAAGAGAGCTGCAAATCAAAACACTGGAACTGAGCAAGAAAAGAACTAACTGCACTAAAAAAAAAAACTATATCTCAAGTTAACCTAAATTCTGATCTAAGAAAATAAAATGCTAAACAGTGCTATATGGAAATGAATACATGGAAAGATATTTATTGTAGAAACATAAATGAGTCTGGCAAAATGAATCTAAAGCAAACATTAACCTCTGAATCAAACTGTAACACTAGAAATTGCATGCAGGAAGCAAAACTATGTTTTTGTGACACCAAGAGTGTCTTGACCTCAGCTCATGATCCCAAAGGGAAGAAAGGAGGTCAAGGCTCTATTGATGGCCTTTTTGTATATTTGCCTATCACTATTTAACCTACTTTAGCAAACTGAAATGGAAACAACTATGTAAATCACCAGAATGAACCTATTCTAACCAAGGGAAAAAAAATCTATCTAACAACAACTAATTCATGCTGAAACAAAACATATGAATACAAACAAGAGGTGTTGGAAAACTTGGGTTGGGCCCTAACCCAAGAGCTTCAGCCCTCTAAAAGAAATCAGTGTTGGCTCAGAAAATACTTGATCTCCATTATCGAAATAATAGTCACATTTCATAAAATTGTTCACAAAAGTAAGCTCGAAAATGAGCTGAGCAAGAGCTGTAACAAAAGTGAGAAAATTTGACTAATATCCAACCAACCTACTAAGGCCCTAAGTCCCCTGTTTATACAACTGGAGCCCCAATAGCTCTCCTAAAATTAAGGATGCTTGGCTGCCAAGACTAGAGATAGACAACAATTATTCTTCACTTGCTCGGCTACCTCTTTGATGCATTGATGTTGCTTCTTGTGCTCCGAGTGTTCTAAATGAGGATTTGAGGTAGGGTGTCATAAATAATGGGGACACCTGTTGGAAATAATACTGAGAGGGGGGGTGAATCAGTATTATCTAGCAATTTAATAAATCTTCCTTATTTGATCTTTGAATTATTTTTGCATGTCAGTACCATAAAATAATGAGCATGAACAAAGAAAACAGATAGTCACACCAAAGAACACAAGATGTAAGGTGGAAACCCAATGTGGGTGAAAACCACCTGCTGCAATATGTCTCTATCTTCTTTCAAATTAGAAACTTCTTTTACAATGATTTTGTACTGGTGCAGTCCTTTACCAGTACGCAGGCTGCAACCTGCAGAGAGCTACAACTCTCTCTCTCTCTCGTTTTCCAGTCTACTCCTGGAAGGGAGCTACAACCCCCTACTTCTTTTCATAAAGCATCAGATGATCAACAAGTACATAACAGTTACAGTCCACTACAGATATCAGATCAGCAATAACAGAACTAACCCAGAACACCTTATCAACAGAGAAATTCAATCAACAGAACATTTCAAGACAGAGACGCAGGTTTTCCTTCTGTGGCCTGCGACCAGACGCAGTAAACCTTCTTCTCCCCTGCGTCCACACGCAGATATCCTTCTGCTGCGCTGCGTGCCCACGCATTGTTCCTTTAACTGCTCTGCGTTCTGTTGCTTCAGGGACGCACCAGAAACACTATCGCGCCGCGTCTTTTGCTACAGGGTCGCATCCAAAAACACTATCGTGCCGCGTCCTTTTGCTTCAGAGACACACCTGAACCTTGATCGCTCTGTGTCCCCACGCAGATCTCCAGTCACTGAGCGGCATCCCAGACGCACCTGAGCTTCGTCTGCCCTGCGTCCCCACGCAGATCTCCAGATTCTGTACTGCGTCCCGGCGCACTTTCCTTTCACTGTACCTGCGTCCCTTCGGGTATGAATGATTTTAAGACTTTAAGTATAACCCAAACAGTCAGATCTACAGATCTGATCTTGCGCCAAAGAGATCTCATTCCTTCAGTAGATTCGCCTTTTAGATCTAGACCAGATCTCACCCAATAAGATATTCAACCAAAGACGTGTCAAACCAAATGATCTCCTTTGCTTTATATAGGCAAGCTCCTCCTCAAAACATGGAACAATACCACGAGCCGACGCCATAATAACACAATACCGTCGGCTGGATACCAAGAGTAAAACACAAGAAACCCCCACGTGGGCTTTTCTTTGCCTAGAAATGTGTGCACTGGGTGGACGCACCTCCTGAATGGCTGGCCTGCGACTCTGGACGCGGTCCCTGCATGGTGTACCTGCGGGTACGCACCTTTTGAACTGATATCCTGCGTCTTTCTTAGTTTTTCATAAATTGAGAGACTTGTCATGGGAGTTGCCATCAAGTACAACATCTGTAACATATAGCCATACCAGAAAACATAATGCCAACAATCTCCCCCTTTGGACTTGATGGCAACCTTACAAACTTCAGCTTGCTTCATTCTCCCCCTTTGACATCAAGGGCAAAGGGGTATGCTCCCCCTAAGATCATGCTCCCCCTGAACCAGATCTGTAACAAAGAACCATAATCCTCCATGAAAGAGATAGAGACATATTGCAGCTATTTCCAAGATCTCCTTCTGACCATCCTCCATAATGCCAACAATGCATTATATGCTCCCCCTGAACCTGTACCATCAATCAGAAAAGGTTCAACAATAAGATGATGCATCAACAACCCCCAGCTTTTGCCTGAGGTACTCAAAAGTGTCCCTGGGCAATGGTTTGGCGAGAATATCAGCAACTTGTTCCTTAGAAGGAACATACTCCAACTTGACTTTCTGTTCAAGCACTTGTTCCCGGAGAAAATGATACTTGATTGGTATGTGCTTGGTTTTTGAATGCATAACCGGATTCTTTGAGATGCTGATTGCACTTGTGTTATCACATAAAATGGGGATAGGTGGTGTACAAGTGATTTGAAAATCCTGCAAAGTCTGCATCATCCAAAGAAGTTGGGTGCAACAAGATGCAGCAGCAACATATTTCGCTTCAGCTGTAGACAAGGCAATCGAACTTTGTTTCTTGCTGAACCAAGATACCAGTCTAGAACCCATAAAGAACGCACCACCACTTGTGATTTTCCTATCATCCACGCTTCCGGCCCAATCTGCATCTGTATAAGCATGAAGAGTAAGATCTGTATCTCTAGGATACCATAAACCATAATTTTGAGTCCCTTGAAGATATTTGAAAATTCTCTTCACTGCCTGAAGATGAGTCTCCTTCGGATTTGCCTGAAATCTTCCAACTATTCCATCTGCATGCATGATGTCTGGTCGGGTACCTGTCAAATATAGTAAACTTCCAATCATAGATCTGTAGGTTGGTTGATGTACTACTGCAGATTCATCATTTGCACTGAGACTACATCCTGTGACCATGGGTGTACATACTTGTTTTGCATCTTCCATGCCATATTTCTTCAAAATCTGTTTGAGATACTTGGTTTGAGATAAAAATATTCCTCCTTCTTTTTGTTGGATTTGCAAACCAAGGAAATATGTCAGTTCTCCTAGCAAGGACATTTCAAATTCTTTCTGCATGACCGAGGCAAAGCTTTGACTCATAGCTTCTTCATTGCTGCCAAAAATAATGTCATCTACATACACAACAAGTATTAGCAATTTGTCATTTTCAACTTTTATATACAGATTGCTATCTGCTGAACCTTTTGAAAAACCTTGTTGATGAAGATATTTGTCCAACCGGTAGTACCAAGCCCTTGGAGCTTGTTTGAGACCGTAGAGAACCCTTTTCAATCTGCATACAAGATTTGGATCATTTCCAAGAATGAACCCATCTGGCTGTTCAATGTACACTTCTTCTTCCAAGTCTCCATTCAGAAAGGCTGATTTCACGTCCATTTGAAATACTTTGGAGTTTTGAAAACTTGAGAGAGCAAGGAACATTCGGATGGCCTCAAGTCTTGCAACAGGAGCAAAAGTTTCTTCAAAGTCTATTCCTTCTTGCTGCGCATACCCTTTACAAACAAGTCTGGCTTTGTTTCTAATTACTTCTCCATTTTCATTCAATTTATTTTTGAAGACCCATTTTGTTCCGATAACATTCTTATCCTTTGGTCTAGGAACCAGCTCCCAAGTGTTGTTCTTTTCGATTTGCTCAAGTTCTTCATCCATTGCTTTCACCCAACATTCATCTTTGCATGCTTCTTTCACATTTTGTGGTTCAGTAGAGGAGAGTAACGCCAAATAGCTTGAGGCTTCTGCAACTGTTCTTCTTGTTTGTACACCTGCTTCTTTCTGCCCCACAATCTGAGATTCTGGATGATTCTTCTGAACATATATGGATGGAGTCTTTTCTTCTATTCTTGTTTGCTCCTCTGGCTCTTCTTGAGGTTCTTCTTGAGGTTCTTCTTCTTCATCATTTTGTCATTGAGGGTAGCCTTCATCTTCTTCGATGTTTTCATGATGGACTTGCCTAGGAATGTATCCCTTCTCATCAACCACTACATCAATGCTGTCAACAATTCTGCCAAGTCTTTTATTGTAGCACTTGTATGCTTTGCTATGTGGAGAGTAACCAAGAAGAATGCCTTCATCTACCCTAGGTTCAAGTTTTCCAAGTTGCTCATCAGTATTCTTGATATAGCATTTGCTCCCAAAGATTTTGAAGTGCTTTACCGAAGGAGTCCTGCCACTCCAAAGCTCATGAGGAGTTTGAGTGCTGTTCACCCGGACATTTGTTTTGTTGAGAATAACAACCGCAGCATGTGCAGCTTCACCCCAGAAAGTTGCGGGAGTTCCTGATTCATCAAGCATAGCACGAGCCATTTGTTGGATTGTTCTGTTCATTCTTTCAACAACTCCATTTTGCTGAGGAGTTCTAGCTGTAGAGAATTCTCTCCTTATCCCATGTTCATCACAGAAATCGAAAAATTCATTTGAAGTAAATTCCCCACCTCTATCGGATCTGAGGCACTTAATTTTGTGACCTGATTCATTTTCAACCAAGGCTTTGAAGGATTTGAATTTTTCGAATGGTTCATCTTTGTGCTTCATAAGTCCTAACCAGACAAACCTGGAGAAATCGTCAATAAATAATATCAAGTATTCCTCTCCTCTAGGTGTTCTTTTCCTGAATGGACCACATGTATCTGTATGTACTAGCTCAAGAGGCATGCTAGCTGATCCTTCTTTCTCTGGAAAGTTAGTTCTGGTTTGTTTTCCAAACTGACATGATCTGCATATGGTGTTGTCAGGAATTTTGATATCTGGAAGATCGCGAACTGCCTGATATTTGCATGCTTTCCTTATTTGTGAGAAGCTTAGATGTCCCAACCTTCGATGCCATAACCAGTGCTCTTCATCCTTGCTCAGATAGCATTGTTGTTGTCCTTCTTCAAATATGTACAGATTATTTGGAGTTCTTTTGCCTTTGAGTACTGTTTTACCTGTATCAAGATCACGAACAAGACATCCATTCGATCTGAAAATAACCTCGGTTCTTTGATCACACATCTGGCTGACACTTAGAAGATTATGCTTCAATCCATCAACATACAAAACATTTCCATCTTTGACCTTTTCTTTTAACTGAGCAATCCCTTTTCCTTTTATAGTTGCAGGAGTATCATTTCCAAAAGAGACTTTCTTTCCCTTTTCTAGAGCAGAATAAGATTCAAGTTTTTCTTTATCACCTGTCATATGCTTCGAACATCCACTGTCAATGTACCATAGATTTTCCTGTCCCTCTGCATAAAATGTTATTCCACATCTTTCTGTTTGAGGTTCCTTTATTCTCCATGTTTTGGTGCTTGAGGCTTGCTCCTTTTTCTGCTGAAACATGCTCCTGCATTCAGATTCTTCATGACCAAAATTATTGCAAATAGAACATTCGACTTCATTTTCAAGAACCGAAAAGTTGTTATAGGTCCTTTTTGTAATCCCTGTCATACTTCTTTGTTTTTGAGCTTCCCTAGTCATGATTGTTTTATATGCAACACATTGAGCTGCTTTGTGACCAAAGTTATGACAAGAAAAGCATTGTCCATTGAAGAAACTTCTGCGGTTATCGAATCTACCAGCCGACTGATTGTAATTTCTATTTTCATCTATTCTTGGACCAAATTGAGAAGATTTTACCTGTGGCTGGTTCACCCTTAAGATGGATTGCCCTTGATAGTTTCTGTTTGTAATTCGTCCCTGCTTTACCTGATGATCTTCATTGTTCTTTTGCTCATTTCTTCTTGCTGCATCAAGATAACTTTTTGAGGTGGATGCTTGAGAGGTTTCTCCATTGTAGCCCAGACCTGTCTTGTTTAGAGGAGACCGCTGCACATTGATAATCTTATCCAAGGTTTCAGATCCTTTGACAAACTTAAGATTAATAGCTTTTGTTTTCTCAATCTCTTTTCTAAGACCAACAATTTCTCCTTCTAGTTTTTCAAGATGTTTTTCCTTTTCATCAATTTGAAATTGTAGAGTATCAATGATCACATTCTTTTCTTCTATACATCTCTTGAGTCTAGTGATTTCATCATAAAGGTTATCCACATCTATAGCATCCATATAATCATCATCTTCAAATGCCATTAATAACTTATGTTCATTACCTCGTTCATCTTCATCACTGTTTGATAGACCATCACTATCTTCATGGGTGTAGTAGCTTTTCTTATTTGCACTTTGTTTCTTGTTCCATCTAGCAGGTTCCTTTCCTTTATCCTTATAAGGACATTTTGCAGCATAATGACCTACTCTTCCACAAGCAAAGCATTTGAAAGGTAGCTTACCTCTGAACCTTCCAGAACCCCTTTGAAGATTTCTGACAAAATTGGATTCTTCTTCCCCTTCTTCTGGAACATGGCTTGCTTCATAGTAATCTTCCTTGCTTGATGCCTTGAAAGCAGCTTCCCTTCTGTCTGATGGACCTCCCTTTCTCATTTCGTAAGCAGTTAGAATTCCATGTAGCTGAGACATAGTGAGAATTCAGAGATTTTCCTTTTCTTCTATTGCAGATACTTTAGATTCAAACTTGGGGGATAATGATCTTAGAATCTTTTCAACTACTATAGCCTCTTTTATTTCTTCACCCAAATTTTTCATACAATTAACAATCTCATCTACCCGAAGAAAATAATTAGCCACACTTTCATCATTATACATCTTGAGAGTCTCATACTGAATCCTGAGAGTTTGAAGTTTAGCTCGCTTTACCTGTTCATCTCCTTCATAGCTCGTGACCATTTTGTCCCATATCTCTTTTGCTGATTTGAAGTGCATTACCTTCATGAATTCTGTTTGGGATATACTTCCTAATAGAGTGCTGACTACTTTTGCATTTGTTTCATACTTCTTTTTCTCAGCTGGATCTGTAGGAGTAGCTGAAGGAAAAGCATAGCCTATTTCTACAATGTCCCAAACTTCTATACCAAGAGATTGAAGATATGCAGTAACTCTTACCTTCCAATAATTGAAGTTTGTCCCATCAAAAACCAGTGGCCTGATTGATGCTTCTCTCTCGTAGTTGCTCATGATGAACGATCTACCTTCAAGCGATCAAGCTTCTCTGAAGGACCTGCTCTGATACCAATTGTTGGAAATAATACTGAGAGGGGGGGTGAATCAGTATTATCTAGCAATTTAATAAATCTTCCTTATTTGATCTTTGAATTATTTTTGCATGCCAGTACCATAAAATAATGAGCATGAACAAAGAAAACAGATAGTCACACCAAAGAACACAAGATGTAAGGTGGAAACCCAATGTGGGTGAAAACCACCTGCTGCAATATGTCTCTATCTTCTTTCAAATTAGAAACTTCTTTTACAATGATTTTGTACTGGTGCAGTCCTTTACCAGTACGCAGGCTGCAACCTGCAGAGAGCTACAACTCTCTCTCTCTCTCGTTTTCCAGTCTACTCCTGGAAGGGAGCTACAACCCCCTACTTCTTTTCATAAAGCATCAGATGATCAACAAGTACATAACAGTTACAGTCCACTACAGATATCATATCAGCAATAACAGAACTAACCCAGAACACCTTATCAACAGAGAAATTCAATCAACAAAACATTTTAAGACAGAGACACAGTTTTTCCTTCTGTGGCCTGCGACCAGACGCAGTAAACCTTCTTCTCCCCTGCGTCCACACGCAGATATCCTTCTGCTGCGCTGCATGCCCACGCACTGTTCCTTTAACTGCTCTGCATTCTGTTGCTTCAGGGACGCACCAGAAACACTATTGCGCCACGTCTTTTGCTACAGGGTCGCATCCAAAAACACTATCGTGCCACGTCCTTTTGCTTCAGAGACGCACCTGAACCTTGATCGCTCTGCGTCCCCACGCAGATCTCCAGTCACTGAGCGGCGTCCCAGACGCACCTGAGCTTCGTCTGCCCTGCGTCCCCACGCAGATCTCCAGATTCTGTACTGCGTCCCGACGCACTTTCCTTTCACTGTACCTGCGTCCCTTCGGGTATGAATGATTTTAAGACTTTAAGTGTAACCCAAACAGTCAGATCTACAGATCTGATCTTGCGCCAAAGAGATCTTAGTCCTTTAGTAGATTTTCCTTTTAGATCTAGACCAGATCTCACCCAATAAGATATTCAACCAAAGACGTGTCAAACCAAATGATCTCCTTTGCTTTATATAGGCAAGCTCCTCCTCAAAACATGGAACAATACCACGAGCCGACACCATAATAACACAATACCGTCGGCTGGATACCAAGAGTAAAACACAAGAAACCCCCACGTGGGCTTTTCTCTGCCTAGAAATGTGTGCACTGGGTGGACGCACCTCCTGAATGGCTGGCCTGCGACTTTGGACGCGGTCCCTGCATGGTGTACCTGCGGGTACGCACCTTCTGAACTGATATCCTGCGTCTTTCTTAGTTTTTCATAAATTGAGAGCCTTGTCATGGGAGTTGCCATCAAGTACAACATCTGTAACATATAGCCATACCAGAAAACATAATGCCAACAACACCCTCTTACAAATCCTCTCCCTTGTTTTCCTCAAATATTGGCTACCAAATTCTCATTAAACCTTTGACTTTGTCTCGAAATTGACCAAAAATCTGCATGAAGCACACATTAGACTTCATGGCATAATGACTAACCCAAGTCACTCTATTAGCATAAATATAATAAAAAACATGCAATAAACTAATGAGAATGGTGGATTAAGCTGAGTTAGGAGGCAAAATGAGCCCATATAATTACCCATTTATGGGGCTCTTCACTATCCTTTAGAGATTTTAAAATTAATTTATATTTTTAAAAACTGTTATTATTAGTGGATGGAAAGTTTTGAAGCCTTCGTTTCTCAAACAAACTTACTTGTGATTTGATTTAACCTTATTTAAAAGTTTAATATATGATTTCATTTATATATCAACTACATGACACCTAATTTTAAAAATAATTAGGAATCAATTTGATTGTTTTATTGATTAATATTACATAAAAATTATGTAAATAAAATTTTATAAAATTTGAATTATTAATTCATCTTAAATTATATTTTTTTAAATAAATAATTATAAATTTAATTAATTAATTAATTTTCAAATTACAAGTCCATTCAATAATCAAATATTTTCTCTTATACATCTAGATTATTATATAAATTTTGACCAAATTCTAATTAATAGGCTTTTCAATGCCAAAACTAATCCTCATCTTTAGAAACCTCAATTTTGTATCTTAAAATAGAAAATTTTGTATCTTAAAATCTATTTCTCCTTTTAATGTTCCTCAAATATATATTAAAAAATGGCATACATAACTTATAAATATTAATGTTTTTAAAACAAAAACCAAAATTTTAAAAAGAGAAACAAAAATTTTAATAGAAAATAATAAATAAATAAACTAAAATATTAAATAAATGAAAATTTATCAGGGGATGTTTTGATGGGAGGGGAAAAAATATAATTTCTTGATGAGGCTGTGGGTAGTGTTGGCTTCCCTCATGAAGTTGTTGGTCCTCCTAAGACTTGTGGCTAGAAAACGAACATATCTAAGGCCTAGATTAAAGAAAAACTTGACAATGCTGATGGTAAACAACTATCCCTAAAAGTTTCACTTAGAGAAGTGATGACCCTTGTGGTGGTTTCCAAATGATTTTGTTGTCCTTTAACTGTAGAGGTCTAGTCAACACCCGCAACAAGCTCGATTTAAAACATTTATTTAAATATGTTAACAGTGATGTAATTATGCACCAAGAGACTCTTGGACCTCGGGAGTTTGTGATAAAATCGTTGAGTCTTATGATGTCTAGTTGGACTTTTCTATCACTTAATGCAAATTGAAGATCTGGGGGTTTAGCAATGGGTTTTAGGGATAACAATATAAAACTCTGAAACTTTTGGGGCTCTGAATTGATGTTAGGAGGAGAGGTCTTCTCCTTTGATCTTAGCTCAAACGTTACCGTAATCAACATCTGAGGCCTGTGCGAGGAAAGAGTTATTTTTTGGAACAATCTATGTAGTATAGCTAGAGGGGGATATTATGGGGTACAAAGGGAGGTACCCATGGAAATAATGAGATGTAAGAATAATAAATAAATGGGCCATAGTTAATATATAAAGTGGTTAACCCAGATAATGTAAGGGACCACAAGTAGTTAGGAATAATGTGATAAACTCATTGTATTAGATATATGGTATTGAGAGACCCATGGTAATGACCCATGGTATTGTATGTATGAAGCCTATATAGAGGTTAGAGACTCCCCATGGAGAGATGTCAAGGTTATTGTATGGAAAAGCATATGGCTTGTGGAGTGTTCTCCTTCCTTAAGGAGTGTTTGTATGGTGTTACCCTACCTCAAGAGTTTTGATATTAATAAATATCTGAAGTTTATCTATTTTTTTTATTGTATTGGCTCTTGCGTTTAATTGTAGTATTGGGTATACTTTATATTTTCATATATTTTCTGGCCAGATATATTACAAGTGGTATCAGAGGACTTCCCTGGGCAATGTAGAGAGAATTGTTTTTTATTTTTGTAGGAAATTTTCGGGTGGAGAGTTTTCAGATCAAATCTAAACTTATGGTGCAAAATTTGCAGAAAAAAATTGCAGATCTAGATTCTTTGCGAAAAAATTCCCAAATTCAAAAAACAAATTGGTTGAATCAAAGTCTGGATGAGGGAGATATCACTAATTTAAAACTCAGCTGTGTTAAAAAAATTGTTTTGACTATAATCATGGACGGCGGATATTCAGTCAATTTTTGTAGTTTTTGGGGAATTTTGAGAATATAATTGCATATCTAAGATCCTTATGAAAAATTACCTAATTAAAAAAAATTCGGTCGAATTGGACTGTGGATGAGGGAGATATCACTGATTTAAAATCATTTTTTTTTTAATTTTATTTTTTTTTATTTTTTTCAGAATTTTTTTACGGCGGGACATTTACAGAGCGAATATGAATTTCCAAAGTACCTAGATAGAGACTTCTATCACATGGGAAGATGTAGAATGGTTGTTCCATTTTCAAAAACAGGTTATAATAAGGATTCTGAGCCATATTGATCGAGTTGTATCCATTTTAAACTTTTGCCAAAGTAAGTGATTGTTTCGAAACCCTCTTCATGGATTCTAGCAAGATGTTTTTTTACAGGAAAAGATGGTGGGGTGACTATTGAAAAATTTATACAATCTCAGAAGATTGACTGCTCATGGTTTTGGAAGGGCTCCATAGGGTATTATTTGATAGTTGAGGCTGCTATATGGTGGAAATCGCTTGGCAGTGAGATTATGAAATTATATCGTCTTGAAGAAATTGAAAAACTCTTTTTGGACAAATGGTCTCATACTAGAAAGAAAGAAAACAAGAAACCTAAAGTGTTATTTTCTGTTGGTATCTCCTTATTAGAGGTTGATGGATGTATTCAAAAGGAGAAGATCATTGTGTCTATCGATCCTAGTTGCCAGTATAATTTAATCAATGGTAATTTGGCAAAAAAATTACATGTTTCAGCAAAACATATGGCAAAGTCACAGATTGATAATGAGGATGTTCAAATTTATAAAGATTTGAAGCTTTCTATGGATAGGTATGTGTTGCAATGTGATATTTATACTTCAGATATGGGTAATATGGATATTTTTTTGCCATATCCTTGGATTTGTGGGTAGTGTTGATATTAATGTGCAGAAGAAATTCATGAAGCTCTGGTATAAAAGGAAGAAAATTACATTATAAGATATTTCCATTAGGACTGAGGTAGAGAGTATTTAGTCAGAAGCACAAAGCACTAATGAAACTTAGACATGAGATGATGAGCCTATGATGGTCAACAACCAAACACAAACATCAAACCAAGGACCAGAAAAAGCACCAGACACCACTCAGGCACCAATAATAGAGAAGTTAACAGAAGATATTCCATCAGTTGAAGCTTCAGCATATCACCACCCACATCACCCAACGAGACAACAACCAACAAGGTGGCAACAAATTAGTAACAAGGACAACAACCCCATGATGACTAATAGAGTGGTGCAATGATCCGACCACAACACATCAACATAGAGGAGCCGCCAGATTCAACTTCCATCTCAAGTGAGCAAGGCATGAACTAGATTGAGGGTTCACCTTTCTCTTGGATGGATAGATGCATGTTCATGGTAAAAATGGACTATTGTTTTGAGTAGATCTTATTATTTTTGTTCTTCTTATGTTTCGGGGACGAAGCATGTTTAAGGGTGCTAGAATGTAGTATACCTAGGGGGGATATTATCGGGTACAAAGGGAGTTACCCAAGGAAATAATTAGATGTAATGATAATAAATAGACCATAATTAATAAATAAAGTGGTTAACCTGCATCATGTAAGGGACCATAAGTATTTAGGAATAATATGATAAGACCATTGTATTAGATATATGGTAATGACCCATGGTATTGTATGTATGAAGCCTATATAGAGGCTAGGGACTCCCCATGTAGAGATGTAAATGATTATTGTATGGACAAGCATATGGCTTGTGGAGTGTTCTCGTTCCTTAAGGAGTTATTGTATGGTGTTACCCTACATTAAGTGTTTTGATATTAATAAAGATCTGAAGTTTATCTATTTTTCTCTTGTATTGGCTCTTGGGTTTAATTTCAGTATTAGGTATATTTTATATTTTCATATATTTTCAGGCTAGATATGCTACAATCTATTTTCAGAATATATGTTGAATAACTCAAAGATCGTGGTGGGAGGGGATCTTAATGTCTCCTTAGTTTTGTTAGAATCTTGGGTGTCACATGCTCAGGTGGACCCTTTGACTGATTTCTTCTTTAACAAGCTCCAAATGGGAAGTTTCGTAGATGTTAATTTGATAAAATATAAGCCTACCTAGAGGAATATGAGGGTTAGAGAGGCTAGGGTGGAAAAATGATTAGATCAGTTTTTGATTAAAGAGGAATTGGAAATTCAAATATCTTTATTTAGACAATGGGTCGGATCTTGGGGTGATTCGGATCACTTTCCTATTTTCTTGGAGTTAAAAGGGCTAGTAGGAAGCCCGACTCTCCTTTTAAATTTAACTCATCTTGGCTAAAATATCAGTCTTATAATAGCCTGGTTCAAGGGACATGGAGGCCTTTGAACAGATCCCATGGTTTATCTCCAGCCTAGTCCTTTATGGTAAGCCTAAAAATATTGAAACATGCAACGATAACCTAGGCAAAGGAAAAATCATTACGAGATGAAATTGTTTTAAAAATCATTGAGATTGAATTGGAGGCTTTAGAAACTCTGGAGGGGGGTGGGTATGAGACAGAAGAGAAAAAGGAAGGATCAAATTTATGGAGGGTGAAATGCATAGGATTATGAAAGATATTGAATAAAAGTGGAGGCTTAAAAGTAGGAATATTTGGCTTGAGGATGGGGATGAAAATTCCATTTTTTTCGAAAATTATGCAAAGGGAAAGATAAATTCAAACACCATCTGGGAAATGAAAAAAGTTGATGGAGGCTTGGAAGATTATTTTATTGAGTTGGCTGACCTAGGTGTCATCCATTTCAAATATTTTTTCAAGGCCCTGCCTGAGGCCATAATAGCCGACGTAATTCAGGTGGCCCAAGTTTTCCCAAGTTTTGTAGAAGAGGAAGACAATGATATTCTTTTAGCACTTGTAACTAAGCGGAAAGTGTAGGGGGTTCTAAAATCCATGCAAAAAGATAAGAGCCCAGGTCTAGATGGTTGGAAGGTGGAATTTTACTGGAATTTTTTTTGAGCTTATTAGAGATGATTTAGTTGAGTTGGTGGAGGAATCTAGGAATATGGGTTTTGTGTATGAACCCCTCAATTCAAATTTTTTGGCCTTAATTCCAAAATCTGATGATCCTACTTTTGATGACTTCATACCTATCTCTCTATGAAATTGCACTTACAAAATCATTTCCAAAACAATTGCAAACCATCTAAAACTTATTCTTTCTAAAAACAACTCTTAGGAAGGAAATGATTGTCAAAATTTATCTTTCAAAGGCCTATGATAAGATCAAATGGATGTTCTTACATCTTTTGACGACTCATGTCGGGTTCGAAATTGGTTTTATTAATTAGGTCATGGGATATATAAAAGATATGAGTTTTTCAATCCTTATGAACGGTGTTACCTATCCTTTTTTCTCTAGTCAATGGGGCCTTCGACAGAGATGCCCTCTATTCCCCCTTTTGTTTTTCTTTTCTAGCCAAAGGTTTAAGCCAACTAATTCATGTAGCCATTAGAAGGGGAGAATTTGAAGGAATTTAAGTCGCAATAAACCTCTCCATTAATCATCTCCTCTTTTTTGATGATAATCGACTGTTTTGTGATGGTTCTATGGGAGAATTATCACAACTAAAGTTGGTTCTAGATTTATCTCTTAAAGTAACTGGGGTGAGCATAAATGCACAAAAAATCTCTATTTCTCACGATGGGCTCTCAAGGATGGAGATAAAATGAACCTTATCATTATTTCCTTTCAAAATTAAACATATGCTGGGAAGCCTCAAATATTTGGGTTTCTTCCTGAATCCAAACTCCTATAGGAAAACTGAATAGAAATGGTTGGTTGAAAAAATTGAGAAGAGAGTCAATCATTGGAGTTTCAAGTGGCTCTCGAGAGCAGGGTGCCCAGTCCTTATAAAATATGTCTTAATAGAAGTCCTAGTATACTGGATCACACTTACATGGGTCCTGAAAGGAGTCCATTCTTAGATCAAGAACGTTCGTGGTGATTTCTTATGGGTATGGTAAAAGGAAGATGAAGTTCTTCCTTGGGTTTCATTGGAGAAAATTGCTCCCCAAAGGATTGGGGAGGGTAGGGAATTAAGGATATTTCAAGCTTTACTGAATCACTCGCGGCTAAATACGGATGGCGCCTTTTAACCAAGGATAATATTTGGACATCTGTGATAAAAATGAAATATATTGATCTATTATATATGGATGACAGCTTGTGCAAATAAAAAAAGAACTCAAAAAATGCATCGGTCATTTCAAAGGCAACCATAGAATCACTTGATCTCATTGCTAAAGGTTTGTCCTAGATTTTTGGGAATGGAACTAGTTTTTGAGTTGGGGGTGAACCCATGGGTGGGTTCTAGTGAATATTTCACTCTTCCAAGGGATCCAAGTGAGTTTCTTAGCACCTAGGGCATCTATTATCTTAATCAAATTACAAACGAGGATTACACTTCGTTCTGGAATCAGGGTTGGAAGTCATCTAAGGACTTAAACCTTAAGCCCCAGTGGGTTGCTATCCAACTTGACTACACTAGGGAAATATAGAGAACAAATGTTATAATTAGGGCCAGGGCATATGAACTTCGGTGGGTACGCTCCCCCAATGGTTTTTATGCTCTGAAGTTTGGATATAATCTTCAAATTAATAGAAGGGTTGGTGGAGATAGGAGGTGGTGGCACAAGTAACTTTGGAAATTAGGGTATCTCGAAGAATCCAGACTCTTATTCTAGTACATTCTCAAGAAAAAAGTGCCAACTTGGGATAATTTGTAGAGAAAGAACAAGCAATGGTCGGGTTGGTGCATATTATGCAAAAAAAATGAAGACAACACTTCTGATTTATTTTTAAGTTGTCCTATTACTATAAAACCATTAGAGATATTCTTGAATGTTGTAGGCATTAGACTCAATTGGCATGGTTATTCGCAGATGGAAGCTTGGAAAAATTGGTGGTTTAATTCAAATAATGTCTAATATAGGAACATACCCCCAATTATCTGTTGGGGGATATCGTGGGCTCAGAAAAAAAAAGAAGGAATTTTTCAGGAATGGGATTCTGCCCCTTATCCAATCATAGTTCAATGTGCCTCAATTTATGATTTTACCCCTCATAACACACCATCTTTGCCGCTCTAGAACATCTGTGAATAAAAATTTAGACCTCATGTTCCATGGGCATATTTTGATGTTGCCTCTGATGCACAAGACAAATGTGGGGATGGAATTATCATTCATGTTAATGATAAGATTTCTCTAAAAGTGTGAGTGGGAATTGGTACAGGTTCAAACAACTTTGCAGAATTAAAAACCCTAAAAATCCTTTTGTGTTAGTTAAGACAACTAGGGATAGATTCAGTACAAATTTTTGGTAACTCTCTCAATGTGATAAATTGGACAAACAATGTGCAAGCGTTGTGAAAATATTACTTTAGTTCCTATTTTAGAAGAAATTTATTTCATAAAATATGGTTTTGTTGATTTTTTATCTGTCATATTTACAAGGAGAGAAATGCTGAAGCGGATCTCCTTTCTAAAAAAATTTAACAACAAAAATTTGACATCTGACACATAGTCAATTCAGAAAATGGGTAGGCCACCGATTCGGATCTATATCCTTATATATAATGGCCCTGTCAGTAGGTTTTTTGTTTTCTCTCGATGTCACTGTCTTTTTTTTTGGGGGGGGGGTTGTAATGGACCACTATCGAGTTTTTTCCATAGTTTTTTTTTTATGTAAAAAGCTTATATATTCATGATGTATATGTCTATGTGACGGTGAAAACTATGAACTACTAAATTATTTTTTGATATGGACAGGATGTTTTCTTTGATGTTCGAAGAGACCTAGTTATATGGTTCCTAACTCTTTAGTACTATATTATGCTTTTGGTTTTGAGTAAGTGATGTTTTTTTCAAATTTTCTTAGTATGTTGTGCTTTAACCTTCTACGTATTGTGGGATCACAGTCTGGTTCATGAATGATTTAATGCATGTAATTATGTAACTTTTTCTTCTCTTAATAAAAAGTTCAATTTTTCCCCTGGAAAAAATAAATAAATCAAAATATTTAAAAATAAAAAATATTAATAAAAATAATTAAAAATCAAAATTAAAACAATTTTTGAAATGTAAATTGAAGTATCCATCAAAACATTTCATGATAATTACACTCGAGCATGCGTATTATTTCATTGTTCGAGCATACCTATTATTTCATTTCCATCATTCCCTTGTTGATGGAAGTAATAATAAATCTAAATTATTATTTAATAATTTATGCTTTTAGAGAACCTTTTTCCCTCTTTTAGTTGTTTCATTATATTAATTTGAAAAATAAATAAATAAATTAGTAAAAGAGAATTCAATGTCAAATCCTTCCAATATATCCACAATATTGTTGGTCCATATTAATCTATCCGATTTATTAAAACTATGGATTGAGATGAAAATTTCCTGAATGTTTTCAAACACTTTCCTTAACTTCGCAATGTCAAATACAATGTCCAAAGTCTTCTCCCTTGGTGGCCAGTTTCTCATATCAGGCTCTTTATCAAATATCAAAATTCCACAACCTTTCTAGTCTCTTGAGGTTTTGTTACCATGGATCATCAAATATCAGTAAAGTGTCCATTTATGAAGACTGGTTATTTTCAGAACCACCTAGTGCTCATCACCGAAGGGTCATCACAACCTCTAATTCTTTAGCAGTGGGGTGGTAGTAGTAAAATACAACTACGGTAAATGATTCCATATGTCTGTCATTGTATAAATTGGTTGGCTATTAATAAATTGTAGAGCATCATTGTCAGTATAGAAGACAAATTCTTGGGGCATTATGTAATGCCCACACTTTTCCAAGGCCTGAACTATAACCTAAAATCCCTTGTCATATAAGAAATACTTCTTCTTTTCCTCATTTAACCTCCTACTAAAGTAAAAAATTGACCTTGCTTCTTAATATAGCACCACTCCAATCGTAGTTTGACTCACATCTGTTTCAACTATAAAATAAATTCTGAAGTCTAGTAGAACTAGAACTAGTTATTTCGTCATCTTCTATTTTAGTACTTTAAAATTTTGATCAACTATTATAGTCCACTTGAAGGTTTGTCTTCTCTCCTTATTGTTATTTATAATAGGTGCACCAAGGCTACTCAAAATTTTGACTAATTTCTTGTAAAAACATACGAGAACATGAAATCTCCTTACCTCAAAGATAATTTGTTGGGAAAGGGGCTTAAAATTTTAAAAGGAATTTCCTTATTTTAAATATTCTTAGTTTCTTTAATTATTTTAGAATAGTTTTAGAAATGCTAAAGGATAGATGATATTTTTTTCATGAGGCAAAATCTAATTTACCTTGAAAAGAATGAGATATTTAGGGAATAAATCATGACATATTTAGGGAAGAACTCACGAAGTGATTTATAGATGAACAAAAATATAATTTTCTTATCACTTTGTATATAGTTATTGTAAGCCTACCAAAAAATATAATGGAAAGCGTTTCTATGAATTTTTGTGTGTACATATTTTAATTAATGGAATGGAGTTTTTATACATTTATTGTGTTCATGAAGTGTCTATGTGTTTACGTGTTTCATAAAAAATTTAGTGTTTGTGAAAGATAGAATTAGTAGAGTTTCAACATATGTGTGACATTTTTATTTTTCGCAGTTCTGCATTGAACCGTGTTTGGAATCTTGCGTGGAGATTTTTTCCATCGATATTTTTGGATAAGTATCACAACCCATCATCAAGAAATCCACATAAGAGTCCTATATTTATTTAGTTGACCAAATTTGTAAATAAATGATAATTAATCTATAATATTAGTAGTGTTATGTCGTACAAATTAAATAAAAGAGAGGTAAATTTAAAAGAAGTTAATTAGAAATTAGAAAATGAAATAATAAATAAGATAATGTAATGTAATTAACAATTATAATTAGAATAATAAGATAGATGAAGAGTAATAGATAATTACAATAATAATAATTCAAATGACTATAATATTAATCATTATAATGAAGCCTAAAATTGATGATAGAAAAATTTATTAATATGTCATGCAAAGAAGTAATACTGGGTAAGGACAAAGAACAATTCATAACTAAGTGAATGAGAGAAGAGGGATTTATGCAGTTGTAATTGTTTGCAGGACAAAGAATGAAACCATGGTGAGGTCGTTGTCCAAGGAGCTCTGCATTAAGCAATTATCTAGCACCAAAAGAGGATGTTGAAAATATGTGTGCAAGAAAATAATTCTTGATCAATGTATGATCAAATTTGAAGGGGTAAATCATAGGATTGGAAATTAAATTTGAAGGAAATCACTAACATGTCAATAAGAAATTGTAGAATGGGTGAATTGATCTAGTTGATCAATGCATGCAACATTTTGTTTGAACCATGAATATTAATATCTGAAGTTAGTCAACCGAATAATGAAATATGTGCATCTAATCCAAATTGGAAGACAATTCATCTATGTGAGGGAATTTAGAGGAAGTAAATGAGATTGATAAAACTCATTTAGAGCATATGTAGGTATAATTCCCATTTGGAATTCCATCCAGATCAAGATTGACTTTGGGTAGAACCTATTGAGGTTCCAAATTCTATACAAGTCTCCATGGATTAAAAGTTTAGTGTGCAAGAAAAGGCGATTTTTCCTACATCAAGTGGTATCAGAGCTAGAAAGATCTTAGTGGGAAGATTAGAGAATGATGGAACTTGCAAAACTTGCAGAGGATTAGATTTGGTGAAATATGACAAGTGAAGATTTAGTGCTTTAGTGCATTTGAGCAGGAGACGTTATTTGAAGGTTTATCTCTTTGGAGTAGAATTTCAAAGATTGCAACATCAAAGGTTTGAAAAATTTAATTGAGATAAATTATTTTGTTTACAATTTATATTGGTGAATATACGAGTCAGAGTTTTGTGTAGAAATAACATTGAAGTTATTTAGAAGGAAATATACTTGGATAAAAGTAGAATGAATTTGTATTTGATAGAAATATGGAGAAGAATGTTCTTCAAGTGAGGGATAACAATGAAGGACTGCAACAATATAGCCAAAAAAAGGATTGAAGATTGCAACAATAGTATGCATGTTCGAATGAGCTCTAAAAAAATAGTTAAAGTGGTCTTATATTTTCAACTAATTTGTGAGGTAAGTTTCTTATTACAGGTAGCAATGATGTGGATGATAACAATAAAAGGACTCTAACAAAGGAAGTTATTAACAAATTGTGACAAAGAACCCTTGCAATTTCCAACTGAGGTTGGGAGGAGGACAAGTGGATGTTCTTAGAAGAGGTGAAGATTTGTAGATTCCTTAAAGAAGCATAGAAGCTTAATAGGTTCTAGGGAAGAGAACTAAGGACACCAAAAGGATGGGCTCATAGATATCTTGGTAGGGTCTTATAATAGGTTGAGTAATTTTTTATTGCAAAGGCTTAGATGTAATCTACAAGTGGACAAGGTGAAATTGAAATAGAAAGAGGGAAGGTGAAGATTGATAGTCATGTCGTGGGTTCATGGAGAAGCCATAATAGAAGAATAGGAGATGCCAAAGAAAATGGCATAAAGAGAAGAATGAATCAAAAGGATGGTGACCAAGAAATTGTCGAGATAAAAGTACAAATGAATTTACTAATGGAACTACTAGAGGAAGGTGACAAGGACCAAAGATGTGGATGGATTATATTGTAAAAATTAAAATGCCATAAGTTGCAGGTGCACTTAACCCAAAATTTGTGACCTGGTTGAGGGGATAACTCAAGGCAGTAGAAATGAAAGTTCACTATTGTGAACGAGAACAAGGACCTATCCTTGATGAAGATGAGGATGAAGGAGCTGATGAGATCTAAGGATCTCATGATTTTAAAATTAAAGAAATGTTTATAAATACAAGTCATATAGGTGTAGATTATGGAGAGTTTCCACATGACGGAAATACTGAATAAATCCCAATTAATGGAATTGTCGATGGAATTCTTACATGATATCAAGGAGACATCCTTTGAGAGGTGGATGAAAAGAATGAGAGACTTACTTCATGTCTCACGAACTATTTGGGAAGTTAAAATTAGCATGTGATGTTGGTGTTTAAGGCATCAAATAAGACCACAAATCCTTATGATTTTAAAGCTAATGGTTTTTTTATGTTTGCAGGTTACATAAACAAGGAAGAAAATTGGTTATTTGAAGGTGTCATGAAAATGAATGAATATGACAAAAAAATGCTTTGGAAAAGCGTAAATGAAGAACATAATCAGAATTTTGTTGCAAGAGGATATGAAGAAAATTTTCTATTAAGGAAAATTAAAGCAAATATCATGTACAATTCATAAATGAAATTGTTGGTAAGAAATTACAAGGATTTGTTGGTGTAGCTAATAGGGAAAATTTGACTAGTGGAGATAATAAAATGAGAGAGATGGAAAATCATTTAGATGTAATGCTTCAGAAGAATGAAGAAGAGTTAGAGATGTTGGAAAGGTTGTTATGAAGAAGAGTTAGAGATGTTGGAAAGGTTGTTAAGATGACCTGAACCATGAGAATAGATTACAACCAGATATGAAACATGTTCATAAGTTCCTATCAATGAATGGATGCTTACAACATCTAAAGAAGCATAGGTAAATTACAATTTTAAAATTTATTATGAATTTGCACGAAGTTTTGATGAGCCTGAAAATGTAATTAAAGAAATATAATTTGAAATATTTATAGAAGATGAAATTGAGCCTGAAGTAAAACATTCAAATAAAAGGTTTAGATATTTTCATGAAGGGATGATATTTTTAAATAAATGGTTGGCAAGAGATACAGGTAATGAGGGTACCAAAGAGTTTGCAAACTCAGCTGATCCTAAGGAACAACATAGAATGCCATATAATAAAGGAATGCATGAAAATAAAATGAAACAGTTGGTGAGAAACAAAAAAAGAAACACATTTCTGTTAGAAGACAACAATATTTCTATTGTAAGACAATAAGGAAGAGTTCATTCAATTGTCTTAAGAATGTGTGGAAAGATGCATGTTCGAGACAAGGAGAAACATAAGAATTATAAAATTCTTATGAAAAAGTTAAGAGAGGACAACAATGAATTTAAACTGAAATCTAGATTGGATATTGAAATAGAGAGGCTACATAAACTTGTGATGAAATTTCTAGAGAGAGTGCACATTAATGTAAGAAATAAATATAGAAGCAAGAGAAAAATGAATGTAGGCGAGTGCATTAATAAGGTTAATGGAAAGCTACCAAAAAAAGTTTGGAAGCCTGGGAATTGGAAGGTAACAATAACCTAAGCAATTGAAAAGGAGGATAAATAAACAAATGATCAGCTACAATACAAAAGTGGAGATCTAGGAGGATTGGTTCATCAAAGAATTATGAGCAAGAGGTCATGAATTTTCTACCTTGGGATTCTGATGCAGGAGCATTTGAACTTCCAAGTAATTCTAGAAAATTCAAGTCTTTTTGGAGATAAATCTCCAAAAGTGGCTTCAACATTTAAAAAAATTATAATTATTTTTTTGTAAATATTCATAGTTTCTTTAACTATTATAGAATAGTTTTAGAAAAGATACGTAAAGGAGAGATTTTTTCCATAGGGAAAAAGCTGACTTATCTTGAAAATTATAAGAGATTAAGGGAATAAATCATGAGACCTGTAGGGAATAAATCATTAGAGCTTCATGGAATAAATCATGAGATATTTAGGAAATAAATTAGGGAGTGATTTATGGATGTAGAAAAATCTACTTTTCCTGTCACTTTGTATTTAATCAGTATAAGCCAATGGGAAAAGATAATGGCCAAATGAATGTAGAATCAAATGAAGAGAGGAACAAGAGAGTTTCCCAATATTTGTGTCTATATAGATTTTAAGTAATGGAATGTAGTTTTCATACATTTAACGTATTCATGAATTGTCGATGTGTTTATGTTCTTGATAAGAATTCTAGTCTTTATGAAAGCTAGAATTAACATAGTTTTAGAATCTCTTTGAAGCTTGAAACTAATGATAGATTGATTTATAAATATTTCATGTGAATAGGTAATCTTGGTTAAGGAATAAGGAGAAACTATGATGGAGTGGATTAGAGAAGGAAGATTTATGCATGTGTAATTATTTGAGGGACAGAGAATCAAACTGCGGTTAGGTCGTTGTCTAAGGTTCTCTACATTGATTAATGATCCAACACTAAAAGAGGTTGTTGAAAATATGCATGTTGGCAAACAATTCTTGACAAATGTGTGGTAAAATTCGAAGGGGTAAATCCTTGGAGTGGAAATGGAATTTGAAGGAAAATGAAAACATGTCAATAAGAAATTGTAGAATGAGTGAATTGAACTAGTTGATCAATGCAGGTAGCTATTTATTTGAACCATGTTTATTATTTTCTAAAGTTAGTTAAGCGAATAATAGAATGTGTGCATGTAATCCAAATTGGAAGACACTTCATCTATGTGAGAGATTGTAGAGGAAGTAAATGAGATTGATAGAAGTCATTTAAATCAGAGCTGGGTCTAATTTACATTTGGAATTCCAGCTAAATCAAGAATAAGTTTTGGTAGAACCTATAGAGGTTCCAAATTCCATAGAAGTATATATGAATGAAAAGTTGATCTTGTAGAAAAAGGCAATTTTTCTTGCATCAGGATCAAACTCATGAAAGTAATGGGTATGTTAGGAAGGCCAAAAGGAATCAATACCCACCCATATAATCCATGATTGTCTTGAAGGTTGTTTTCCATTCATCCCTTTCTCTAATTCATATTTCGTGACACCCACACTTTAAATAAATTCTTGAGAAATACCTATCGCCACCCAAATAATCAATTAGATCATCGATATATGGAACACATAAAGTGTAGTTGATAGTTATTTTATTCATGGCTCACAAATTAGTGCGCATCCTCCATCCACCATCCCTCCTTGGGTTGAGAGTACTGGGGAAAATGCATGGATTGCCACTTTCTCTAATGATGCCACTATCCAACATATCCTATATTTTCTTCCTAACTTATTCGTTTTATTTAGGAGTCATTTTTTAGTCATCTTATTTTGGAAGAATTTCTCTAAGAACTAATTTGATAAGGTGGATAATTCTTAAAATATGAGGTAATATACCTGATAATTCATCTACAATTATGTCAACAAAATCACCCAATATAAACTTGATTTACACAAGAAAAACATCAAAAATTGTGCTAGTAAGAATTATTTTGTGTTTAACAATGAATGAAAAATATACTTCCATTGCTTTGACCTATTGCAACAACTTCTTGCCACTCATCAACAACACACTAGGACTAGCTTCTTCTTTAAGTCCATTTTGTAAAGTCCACAATGCATGCTTGTGACCATCATCTCAAGTGTGCAGGTGTTCCTTCTGACACTATAAATAGATTTTGTACCAATCTACCATGGTATTCAAAACCATATATGGAAAACAACCGTGGGAATTACATTGCATAGTATTTCATATTTGTACCTTCCAATATAAAGATCTACTTTAGATTGTACATTAACTATGATTTGATGGCGTTTTTGTAACCATGAAACATTGAAATGAGTAGGATGTGGTGTTATTTTTAATTATATATTCTCTAAAATCTTTGTAGAAAGAATATTATCTGTCCTCACACTATAAATTAAAACCTCACAAAACTTACTTCTTTACTTGCACATGGTCCTGAAAATTTGTTTCCTCTCGATTCGTTCCCTAGTTTATTTTTCTGATTTAATTAGAAATCTCTTCAACAATAGGGACTCAACAACTTCTTCAATTTCCATTGTATTTTCATTCTCCTCTTTAACTTATACCACATGTTAACTGCTATGACCTACTAGAGTATTCTATGGGCATCTTCTTGGCATATGGCCCAATTGCTCACATTTGAATAATTTTCGTTGGTAGTCTTTGCTTCTGGCTCTAGAGAAATTTTGTATTCCTCTAAATTCACCTCCTCTCAGTGGTTGTTCATTTTAACTCTTTCTTTCTGATTTTGGAGGTTGAAATCTTTCTTTGATTCTTGGTTCTCTTTATTCGAGTTGGCATGACCTTTTTCTCTATTCTTCTTATTTTGTTTGCTAGAAATCTTTTCCTTGGTTTTTAAAGTAGCTCAATAAGCATGTCTAACTATGTTCAGAGTCAATATGTCAATCTCATCTTAAATATTGTACCTCAACTCATTAAGAAATCTAGAAAATCTCTCAACATCCTCTTCAATATGTCCATCTCTAATTCTTAATTTATAAAATTCCTCAACATATTCTTTCACTTTCATGGATTTAGGTCTAAGGTTCTACAAATGCTTGAAAATATATAAATGGTAATCCTTGGGCATGAATTTATTTTTTATTTTTTTTATTTTTGTCACAATTCTATTCTTAGTCCAAATCTTGGGCTTTCCTTTTCTCTTCTTGTCTACCTACATTGAAATCCACCACAGGGCTATATGTTCTTTCAACCATGTGAAAGAAAATTTAACTTTCCTTGCATGATATACCTATTCATAATCAAAACACTTATCCATGAAATTTATCCAATCCATTAATTCATTAACATTCATATTACCTTCATATGTGGGTAGTTTAATTTTTTATTTAGCACCCATTTTGGCTATAATCTTCAACATTTTCTCCTCTATAGATTCTCCTCGTATTCTTCACTACAAGGTTAATCATCTACTTTGCCAACATCTCCTATGTCAACTCCTCCCATTTAACAAGTTTCCATTGCCACCAACCTTTCTTCGATGCATCTCACCTTCTCTTCTAAGGTGACATTCACAACATGCCTCCCTCTATATGCAAGTCTCCTTCCACTTGCTCCTCATGTTGTTCCTTTGTGTCTTTCTACCATGTTCTAGAGAAATTATGCTTTGGTACCAATATTGATTTTGAATGCCTCAACTATAGCCACAATATTGGTGGTCAAGTTTGATCTATCTTATTTATCAACACTATGGATCGTGATAAAACATTCCCCAGTGTTATCAATTGATTTCCTTAAGTATCCAAGACCAAAGCAAACATCTAACATCTTTTTCCCTAGTCGTTAGTTACAACCTCCATTTTGCTAATTACAACACACTCGTATTTTTTCTATACCTATCCTTTTCAAGAAACTAATGTCATATCACCTAATAAATGGTCTACATTATCCCCTAATTTTTTTTTAACACAATTTCTTAACTAACACAAATTCTCCTAAACTATAACATCATAATTTAAAAAAAAATACAAAAAGATACCTTTCCCTCGGTTAAATAATTTTTATGATTAAAAACAAATTTAAAAAAAATGCAAAAAGAAACCATTTCCGTTGGTGAAATAATTTTTTGCTAAAAACAAAATGGTATAATATTAAAAAATAAATAAGAATAAAATAGTAGATAAAACATAAATCATAATTGGGTAAGGGCATATAAAATATTAGGAAAAACATGTTAGGTTTCATGTTCTGCTTAATATTACCGCTTGCCAATCCTCACATTTTCTTAAAAGAAACTTTTTCTTACCTATTCTAAGATTGATGACCAAACTTCTAATAGTGTTTACATGATTGGTGAGTAAATTAACTGTGAGATAGGTGAGTAAATTAACTGTGAGATAGTTTGACATCCAAAGTATTTTTGTTTTGGTTCATTTTTTTATATATGCTGAAATTTCATAATCCATAGAACGAGTGTTTTGTTTACAAAATATAGTTGTGAGGTTTGGTTGATCACAAAATGTATTAAACAATCTAGATTATTTATTTTTTTATAAATTGTGATTACTCTACCATATTAAAAGTTGGTTAAACTTAAGAGAGTCAGTCAAATGAGTTTGAGTTAAGTTATATTTTATAAAAATAGAATTTAGAGTGTGTTTGTATGTGAAGTTATTTTAAGCGAGTAGTTAGTCTAAAAAAGATAACTACTTTTCACCTCATTCATTGTAATCCAACAAAATTCCTCAGATTATGTATTAATTCCTCACTTTATGTTGGAATTGGTGGTATTAGTGCATGCAATTCAGACCTCCTTACATCTATCTTACATAATTAAAAACCAGAGATCTATGTTGGAATAGGTTATCTTTAGATTTGACCAGAGATCAATGCGGATATGAAGCCAGACAATACACATCTTTCATCACTCATACCAATATACAAATCGATGGAAATATGCCCAATAGCATAATAAAATCAACTTATGCCAGGATGCTTATATAAAATCTTAACTACAAAACAATACCAATTATTCACATTGGAAGCTCTTTTAAAAAATAGTGTCACCTGAATATTAGGAAATGAATTCTCCTTCGTAACTACATAATCTGTCCAGGAATTATTTTCCTCAAGTACTTCACATAATCTATCCAGGAGTTATTTTCCTTGAGTTCTGTGGTGAAGGGAGGGGATTCTCTCTAGTTGGTTTCGAGATTACTCAGAATGGTGAACCTTGCTTAGGACATATATTATTTTGGAATCCTCACGGGGTTTACAAATTATTGTATTTCATTTTTTAATCTCATTTAAAATTGGGCAACTCTTTTATTATATTATTGGCATTTCTTTGATAAACTTAGGTATTGTTTAACATATGGCTGGTAATAGTTAAAGAATATACGATATAAACCAAGTTTCATGAGACATAATCTTGTGTGTCCCTAGGATTATAGGACAATTTACAGCTTTTCGAGAACAAAGTATGATTCTAATTTTAATAGGAATTCAAAGAACATACGATTTTTAATTCCGACCACCCACATACTAATTCTTAGAAAAAAAAAAAAAAAACTCTTCCATCTATCTGGGATTTGTAATTTCTATTGGTTCACATTATGTTCAATGAAAATATCTATATACAGCTCTAGTTATATTTTAGTAGAGACAACAAGGAAATGATTGAGAAAGAAATGATGTAAGCATCTCTTTAATTTGTGATGTGCCAAGAGATTTATGGGAGATTTATTTTTCGTGGAATACAATTAGATAGATGATTTCATTGGTTTTTTTTCTAATTTAGAATAATCTAGT
Source organism: Pinus tabuliformis (assembly GCA_031772625.1). NCBI lineage: Eukaryota > Viridiplantae > Streptophyta > Pinopsida > Pinales > Pinaceae > Pinus > Pinus tabuliformis. Next base: position 739,460,986 of record CM062812.1, on the reverse strand, counting down.
AAGAGTTATCCTGAACAGAGCTAGGATCAAATCCAACTGGCTGCCACTATAAACCTAGACCAGGTACAACAACCTACAACCCACACACAATAGCGATGAGCTCATTGTTACCTAATTAGGAATTCATCATCTCAAGGTCCCTTTCCAAAAAGAATATGGCATCTATGCCCATCTATTAGTTCTATGAATGGATAATGACTTGGCCAACGACTCATGGCTACGACTCATGGCTATGTGTACTCTTTATATGGGTAAGGAGCCAGATCATGAACGTCACGAGTTTGTTGACATTATATTATATATAATAAAAGGAAATAACTGAAAAAGGTATCAAATTTATTAGAGTATAATCAAACGCTTTCAGTCGCAAGATAAAACTTGTAATTCAAAAGTTAACTTTGTATTAAAAGAATTTATTCTCGCAAAACACTTAACTTTATATATGGAAATTTATAGTTTTACAAATTGTAAAGAAATGGAAATTGTAGTAGTTAAATATTAATATTTTATAAAATTGTGATTTAAATTATTGAAAATTGGTATGATGAAATAAATAAAACATGGCTAATAATAATAAGAATGATTATATTTTAATAAAAAATAATTTATTAATTAAAATTAATAATTTAATAATTACTGTAATCAAATATTTTATTAGATAAAAAAATTCGATAAATATCACAAGTATCAACCTACAACATATTTCTTGATACTTAAACCGCCACACATTGAAACGAAAAACTTATACCATATAACTCAGGGTAAGTTCTGTCAACCTTAATATTGATTTTAATAACAATAAAACGCATTAATTTTAATACTCAAAATCTAAATCAAATAATTATATTAATTTTAATATTACAAAATTGAAAAGTAAAACCAACATTTTTTAAAATTCATATTATAACATTACAAAGTGGATTTTTGCTTAAAGTTGAATTCGATACCTTTGTTTTATCATATTTATTTTAATAACAATAAAATGCAATAATTTTAATACTCATACTCTAAATCAAATAATTATATTAAGTTTAATATTACAAAATTGAAAAGTAAAACCAACATTTTTTAAAATTCATATTATAACATTACAAAGTGGATTTTTTCTTAAAGTTGAATTCGATAGCTTTGTTTTATTATATGTTATTTAGTAAATTAAAAATAATATATTAAAAGATAAATTTAAATTAATAAGTTAGATTAACTAAAATTTTCCCTGAATTTGATACTTTGTTTTGTTTTTAGATGTTAGTTTTTTTTGGTCATACATATATTAGAATTAATAAAATTAATATAATGATAAATATATGAAAAGATAGAAAAATCTAATTAATATTAACTTTTTTGAAATTGATAATTAATAATTTATTATATATAAATTTTATTATTTTTTTAATATTTATATTTTTTTATAAAGGTTTGGAGAACTCTAAAGAATTTTTGAATAACAAATCTTATTAGATCTCCTTGATATTTTGTTTGGAATGTTTTAGAACTACCTCACAACGGTTCTATGCATGAGTGGATCAATCAACTGGAGGAGAGATCCCTTATTCCAAAGATGTCGTCATGGGATAGATCAAGCATTATCAATGGAGTTGGGATGAAAAAAGCTAAAGAGGTAGGGCCATGAAACCAACAGTGGGGGTGCAACTGTAATTGAGATTAAAAGAGAAATGTTTGTTGAGGATTGAAGCTATGTCAGAATTTGTGATTCTTGGGGACAAGTTGGAGAGATATTAGCATTACATGAATGATCATGCTCTTATTTGTAAATTCATAGGCACCTAGGCATTAGAAAAGGACCTACTGTGATGGACTTAGAGTAAATGGAAGCCAAATGGACATATTGATTTGAACCTAGGAGCATGTGGGTTTATGAATTTTGTTTTTAGTAGCTTAAAGGACTAGACCTAGATATTGGAGAAGACCCCATATTTTTTCAATAATGCAGGGATTTATATGAGATTCTAGGAGGTGTGCTATAACCTTGACAAGAAAAGGTTTATGGCATAACCAATATGGGTCTATTTGTTTTCTTTGTCAACGAACTTCCAAGATCCAAAAATATTAGAAGGGATTGGAAATTAAAGCAAAACTTTTATGAAGATTGTTGAATCCACCAAAAGGGGAAGATACATCTCGTATGAATAGATCTATGTATACATGAATATTGCACAACCCTTATTATATTTCATTGATATAGAATATAATGATAATGTATTGATGAAGTTGTTCAATTACGAGCATGCCCCTTTTCAATGTATAAGATTCCATGAATATAAGCATCTTTTCCACGATTGTGCATTGACAAAAGCAGATATGCAGTAATCTATGAAAAAGGAGGCCCCAACTAGAGACGAATAAGAAGGCTTACAGAAAGTCAATGGTAGGCTTAAATCTAACAAAAATTAATCGAGTCAATCAAACAGAAAGGCCCAAAATGGGGCCAATAGATTTTTGGTGCTTTCCCCATCAGAGGAGTCACCCCAAACTTAGGAAACCTCAATGCAGATAGACCCAAGAGGTCATCTGCCTAACTCTAAGCCTAAGCCAGAGCATAATGCTCAAGCTAACCTAGTAGATAATGTAGAAGGAATTCCCAAAGAAGGGAAAGGGAGAATGGAGGAGATGGAACCATTAGAGGATTTAAGTAACAACGATAAAATGTTGACAAATCTGTTAGCACAAAGACAATATCTAGAATCAAGGATCATATAAGATAATTAGAAGGAGCAATATCTGGAAATTTTTAAGCAAATTTAATCGTAAGGCTTAATTAGCGAAGGTGAGCAGGCCGATTTAGGAATGGAAGTCGATCAACCATCCCAACCCAATCAAAAAAAAGTTTGCAAGTAAAAAAATAGTAAAAATCGTGGGCGATAACCCATTCATTATTTGATCCAGACTATAGGTGAACATTTTACGAAAAAAATTCTAGGTAATACAATTATAAGTGCCATTGTCCACTCTTGAATGTTTTTTTAAATGAAGATCATCACATGGAATATAGGGGCCTCAACAGTCGAGGAAAATTAAGATACCTCAGAGAAATATTGGGTAAAGACAAACTAGAAATTTTGATTCTACAGGAAACTAAGATCCCTCAAGAAAGGGTTTAGGAAATAGTGAATCTCTTTGGGAATAACTATGATATAATGGACCTAGATGCTAAGGGTAGTTTTAGAGGCCCGAAATTCATATGGAACCATGAGTTTATTTCGTTTAGAGAATGGATGGACTATAAGAAAATATTATATAGAATATTCCACTATGTAGGCACGCTAGAAGTTGTGGTTTTAATAGTAGTATATGACCCTCATATACCTGTTGAAAAAAATATGACTTCTTAAACAATATGCACATGAAAAAACACACACACACACACACATATAGATGAAATATGGATTGTAGGAGCATATTTTAACTTGATAAACTCTCTAGATGAAAAAAAAAGTGGGGTTTCTTCAACTTGACCGAAAATCATAATTGTTTAAGGATTTCATCAATGATACCAAATTTGTTGATATGCCCACAAACAATGGAGTTAACACATACAACAATCGCTGAGAAGAGAAATGCCAAGTAGCAAGTCATTTGGATCATTTTTTGGCCTTAGAGGAGTTGTTATTTAAGGAAATTTTCCATGAGGTGTGAATACTTCAATGTATAGGATCAAATCAGTCATCAATGAGATTGTAATTGGATATGGAGATCACCCCACAAAATCACACATTTTGTTTTGAGAACTTTTGGTTGAGAGATCCAAACTTTCAAACCAAAGCAAAATATTGGTGGGAAACTATAGAAGTCTGTGGTTGAAATAAAATGCATACCTTTAAACTCATGTTGGAACAGTTTAAGGAAAAAAATAAATACTACAATAATTAAGAATTTAAAAATATTTTGGTTAATAAAAGATAGTGGGAGGAGAAAATTCATAATATACAACGACAATACATCACAAACGGGAGAACATACGGATTTATACAAGAGGAAGGCCAGTTAATTAATAAGCTTGAAGATGTTGAATTTCCATGATCTTGGATCTATGATAGAATCTTAGAATCTCTGACGCTACCAAGCCAAGTATCTCAACAAAACTACTTTTCACAACGAAAAATATGAAGTAGTAAATTGCACATGCACATGTATAGACGACTTTTTACAAATTATTATACAAATATGTACAACCTAATCTTTGTTATATTAAACAAATCTGAATAATACAACAATGTATGGAATACAAGATACGATGACAATATCGTTGCAGTCACTATGTTGGATCTTGTCATGTCGGTCCTTCACTTCCATTCTACTCTCTAGCTTCCTCTTAGTTCATCAAAGGACAACACATAGAGTGTCCAGTATGGTTGCCAACTATCATTGATGTAAGCTGATTCTGCTACGATGAACACAGGCTAATCCAATATGCTATTCTAGGCTGGCCAATACATGAGCTCCAATTCTCCAATCTAGTACCTTCTTTCATTCTTCAAAGAGCTACATATTAGGCTCTAAACTTAACCCAATCACACAACAATTAATGTCCTTCTTTTATGTTGTTCTAGGGCTACTTTGGGCTATCAACACGTTTCCCTCCAACAAACCAATGATTCCCAATACACCTAACATAAAACCACTATGAAATATTCTCCTAGTTGGGGTTTCTTAAAACCCAAGTCAACCCCAAAAAATGGCTTTCGCAAGCTGCTTCAATTTTGTCCACACTAGGACCACTTTCTACCTAATATCAAATCAACATGAGATAATCAACCAAGCATGCTTTGATTGCTTTCTGAACTAATGTACATTATTGTTAATGAGTCTTCCTTTTTAGGCCTTCTAACAACCACTTGTCAACACACTTATTCATCGTCAACAAGACTCCTACAATTGTAACATAGTCTCTCCTCCTTGTTGCTATCAAGCGCTGGGATGTAGGACATAAACCATGCTATTTTTTATGTAAAACAACTTACTGTTCATTAAGGAAAATACCTCGACTCCCATAGCAGACACTTGTACCCAACTGCAACCCTAAACTGAGTTAAAATTATGAAAAATTATCACTACATAACCAATATTTCACCCTTGAAGGTGCGATCTACCTTTTTCCTAACTTGACCTCTTGAAAGGCATCATTTCAGCTGAAAACAACTCCCCTATTTCAGCTCAGCCTTCTTTAGTTCTTCCCAAATAGACCTATGGTCACCTGTAGGCTACAACCATACTTGTGACACCTTACAGGGAGATGACGAGCCCTTAGGGTCCTCCAAATCAATGAAGATTTATCACTGATCTCCGGCCTAATATCTAGCTCAAATTTGGACCCAAACAAAGAAGAATGAGACCTCAAATAATGATCAAATTTGTGTTTAGGCCTACAGAATTCTTCTTGTAGTAGCTTGGCCTAATCATAGGTGTACTATTACCAAAATAGAACCCTTGATCTCCTTTGTCCTCCTCTTTAGCTCAACCTATTTCAGAATTTGTGTTACTATGAAATGTTGCAATTTTAGATGAATAAACCTCCATTATACACCTTCTATTTATACATATAAAAAGGGCTACTTGAATTAGTGAAGAGACATGCCTTTTGGACCAAGCCTTCATGACTTGACTATCTAATAATTAATTGTGAACTTCAAAATTTCATATCTCATCAAGGACATCTCAGAATTTGATGATTCTTGAAGTGATGTATTTTTCTCTCCATCCTCTATCATCTCCATCCATCACATGTCCCAAATGCTCCATGGTTTTGACCCAAATCACAATGGTTGTAAAACCCTAACCCTAGGTTCGAAGCCCACAAGTGACTCTTATGGTGCTCCATCCTCCAAACCCTAAACACTAGGGCTTGGAGTACCTACCAAGCTACTAAAAAATAAACACTCCTTCTTAGCAAGGGAGGTAATTCCAAGAATAGGAAGCAACTAGTCATCATCATCACTATTCACAACACTCCTCCAACTCTTGGCACTCACAACTGTAACAATCCCTTTAGTGTGAACTACACCTCTCTCAAAAGTTGTACTGTCAGCGGAAGCATCCTACTTCTTCTTCTTCTCATGTATCACTTTCCAATCCCTCAATGATTCCCTCTTGGCAGATGTGGAAGCACCCTTTCTCCCTACTAACCAAACACTCTTCTTGCGCTACAAATTCTCCCTCTGAATCTGAAAAATATAGCTAGAAATAGATCCCTCTGAGCCTATCGAATCAGGACCTTCTTCTCTCGAGCTTGTACCTTCCCCTCTGAAGGTTGTGCCCAAAATTGTTTCTCTGGAACTTGCACAAACTCCTCTTGCTTCTTATTCCCATGATCCATAGGCTTTCCTGTGAACCTATATAAACCATGCTCTCTAACTCTAAGCTCAATACTCATGGAGCTAGAGCCTCTAGGCATGAGTCTTGCCTTCCCTTCCTGGAACAAGACCTCAAAATCCTTCTTCTCGATCACCGAGATAGATATCACACTATATCTCAGTCCTGGTACAAATAGTACATCCTAGACCTGCATCACTCATCCTATATCCATCTTGAATGACACAACTTGCAATCCTAGGATCTCCTTTTGACTCTTCTCACCCAACACCATGTGAAACTTAGAGTCCCATTGAGCTAGAGTCCCAAAACTATCTTACGACCTTGTCATAAGTTTTGACGCACCATTTCCCATGTACCATCCATCCTCATCAATAGTTCCCCGCGAGAAATAAGAGATCATGGCAAAGTACTTCTCTTTTAACCTCCTGGTGAGAACATCTATCTCAACATAGGTGGCAACACTTTCTACCAACCTCCCTTTATGTTTCTCATTATCTCCCATATTCTTCTTCATTGGACATCTTGATGAAAAATTACCAATCTCGGCATAGTTGAAATGCTTGAATTTACTCAAGTTCTTCTTCTGCTTACGCTTCATTCATGCTTCAAGTGTCATGTCATCATCTGAATCACTCTTCTTCGGATGAATATCCTCATCTTACAACTCTTCTTGAATGAATTCATCCCACAAGTTTGGAATCTTCTCTTTGGGAATGGTCCCTTTGATGAAGGGCTTCCATTCGTCAGTGAACACTTTCAAGGTGTTCCTAACCATATCATTCTCTGAAATAGTCACACCAATGATAACAAACTCATCTTTGACTTGAGAAAATCTCGTTAAATATCAAGTCACTCCAATACCAATACCCAGTTCTCATTCTTAGTTTGGAACAAACTCTCAGGATCTATCCACATTTCATGTCTAGTGTTCTTCCTAGACAAATGGGGTATTAGGGGATTTTTCACACCATCAAGAATGATCAATATCACCCTTATGTCCAAATATTCATACACTTCCAGCTCCTTTGGGTCAGTTGACTTCTTGATGCCTTTCTCAGAAAACTCCTAGATCTTGTTTACCTACAAGACCAACTTGATCCTTTCTTTCCATGAACTATAGTTGGATAACCCCGCTAACATGTCCTCACACCAGAGACAAACCTACAACTTCAAGACTGTAGTGATCTGTCACCTACAATGTGACCAACTCCCTCTTTAGTTGTATTTCGTTGTGCACTCTAATGATTCATTGTTTCCCAAAGTAGCTCAGACACCCTTTGATACCCCATTGAATTTCCATCATCTTTGGTCTAGGATAGAATATTAGAATGTCTGACGTTACCAAACCAAGAATCTCAAGAGGACTACTTTGCACAACAGAAAATATAAAGTGGTAAATCACGCATCCACAAGCATAGACAATTTTTTACAAATTATTGTACAAATACGTAGAACCCAATATTCGTTATATTAAACCAATCTGAATAATGCAACAGTCTATGGAATGCGAGATACAATGAAAATCTCACTGTAGCTTCTATGCCATATCTTGTCGTGCTGGTCCTTTGCTTCTATTATGCTCTCTAACTACCCTTAGTCCATTAAATGACAACACATAGAGTCTTGAGAAGGTTTGCCACCTATCATTGTTGTAAGTCACTTCTTCTACAATGGACACAGGATGATCCAATCTGCTCTTTTAGGTTGGCCAATACCTAAGCTCCAACCTTCCAATCTAGTAACTTATTTCTTTCATAAAAGAGCTACACATTAGGCTCTAAAATTCACACAAACACACAACAATCAATTTCCTTCTTGTATTTTTCTCTAGGGATAATTTGGGCTATCAACACATTTCCCTCCAACAAACCAATGATTCCCAATACACCTAACACAAAACCACTATGAAATCTGGTCCTAGTTAGGGTTTGTTAACACCCAACACAACCCCAACAAGCAACTTTTACAAGCTTCTACAATTGTGTCCATAGTAGGAAAACCTTCCAGCTACCATAAAATCAACATGAGATCATCAACCAACCATGCTTTGACTTCTTTTTGAACTGATATAGACTGTTTTAATGAGGTTGTCTGGTTATGGATTCCAACAACCACTTGTTCGCCCACTTATTCACCCTCAACAAGCATCCTACAATTGTGACATAGTCTCTCCTCTTTGCTGTTGTCAAACGGTGGGTTGTAGGGCATAAACCATGCTACGTTTTACCCAAAACAACTTACTGTTGATTAGGGAACAAACCTCAGCTCCCATAACAGACACCTGTACCCACCCGAAGCCCTAAATTGAGGTTAAAATGTCACAAATGTACCTCTACATCCCATATTTCACCCTTAAAGCTTTGACCTAATTTTGTCCTAAATCAACCTCTTGAAAAGCATCATTTTAACCCAAAATAGCTTTCCTATTTCAACTCATCCTTCTTTAGTTGCCCAAACAAACCTTTGGTCACATGTAGGCTACAAGCACCCTTACAACACCTTAATGGGAGAAGAACCAACCCTTAGGGTCCTCCAAGTCAACCCAGATTTATCATTGAACTTTGGCCTAACATCTTGCTCAAATTCAGACCCAAACAGAGAAGAATAACACCTTAAATCACACTCAGATTTGCCTTTAGGCCTGTAGCCTTCCTCCCATAGAAGCTCAACCTAATCATAAGTGCAATCTTTCCAAGAAAAAACCCTTAACCTCCTTCTCTTGAGCTCAACCCATTTTAGAAGTTGAGTTATTTTGAAATATTGGACTTTTGGATGAGTAAATGTCCTGCATACACCTTTTGTTAGATGATCCAAAAATACAATTTTATCATAAGTTATAAAATTAGAATAAAATAATTATTAATTTAAGATATTAAATTAATAATTATTATTCTAGAATGTTTAATTATTTAATGGAGACTTTTAGAATTAGCATATTGTTGTAACTAGATATGACTCTCCAAATGTGTCGTATCTTAGGCTCTATTTTAGGAGATTTGTTAGCTAGTTGGTTTGAATAACATTTATTGTAAATGGACACTTGTTATTTAATAAGTGATCCATAATTAGAGGTAGCTAGGACATGGAGCTTATAAATAGCTCATTGCAAGAGTGTTTGGTTGTTTGGGTGTAAACTCTTACAAAATCAATTATGTAATTATTTTTTCTGATTAATAAAATTACGTGTCTGAGGACACTTCTGCCATTACGTGCCTTTTATTTCTATGCATAAGAGGGACTACTCTAATTAGTGAATAAACATGTATTTTGGACCAAGCCTACATGACTTGACTGTTCAATAATTAATTTTCAACTTCAGAAAATGATATCTCATCAAGGACATCTTGAAATTCAACGATTCTCAAAGCATTGGATTCTCCTCGCTGTCCTCTATCATGTCCATCCATCACATGTCCAAAACGCTCCATAACTTTGGCCCAAATCATAATGTGTTAAAAACCCCAACCTTGGGTTCCAAGCCCACAAGTGACTGTTGTGGTGCTCCATCCTCCAAACCATGAACCCTAGCACTTGGAATACCTCCTAAGCTACTCACAAATGAACAGAAGGATGCAAGAAATAAGAAGAAACACTATGGAATCAAAAATCCTAAATTCAGTGGTTGAGATAGGGAAAGAAATACAAAATTATCTCACAAGGAAATGGTAAACGATCATCAACATAATCGAATGTTCTCCCTCCAATCAAAATATGGTCAAAGACTATTACAACATGAGCATATGGAGTGAGAATCGATGGATTACTATCAAGCCCTCTGTTGATATGGATTTTCTGCACCCTAGTCAAGAAGGGATAATTGAATCAAAACAAGGCTCTTTAAATAGCCCAAATTTTTTGGTCTAGTCACCCTCAACATGACCTCAATAGGGTTTAAGGCTCTGTTAGTTTTTCACCTCTTCCTCTTTTGAAGAACAAGACAGGTGGTTTATCTTATAACTATTCTATGGTATACATACATGAACCTAAATTAATATGCCTAATTTATCAAATGATAAATATTATTGTTTAAGTTAATTAAACTATCCTACAAATTAATATGATTACAATTAATGTTACTCTTCCTCCTTCAAAGGAAAAGACGAGTGGTATATCTTATTACTATCCTACGATATACATATATGAACCTCAATTAATATGTCTAATCTATTAATTGATATATATTACTGTTTAAGTTAATTAAATGTTTCTACAAATTAATTTGATTATAACTGATTCTAAATATCTAAAAATATGGTTCATAATAAACAAGATATGATAAAAAAAATAATTGTTAGAAAACATTGTAATTGATATGAGGTGTGAATGCATACCTTGTTGTATATTTAAAATGAATAATGAATTAGGATTCTAACTAAGATGAAATTACAAATCTATAACTTTGACAATTATTAATAATAAAGTAAAGATGAAAACCACATAGATGTAAATCTTCAGCTTTTATAAACGAGAATGAGATCAGATCAAACTAGACTTGTTTAAATAGTAATACATCAAGAACTATCGTCAAATGAAATAATTAAAATGCAAATGAACTAACAATAACTATGGTGTGAGTTCGAATCGAAGAAAAGGGAAAAAACTATATCAAATGAAATAATTAAAACACAAATCAACTAACAATAACTATCGTGTGATTTCCGATCGAAAAAAAAGAAACTGAAGTGATTCCTAAAATTTAAAAGATATTTCGATAATATATTTATGAATCAAATCAATAAATAAACCATAAAATAAAATAAGATAACATATCATAATCAATTATAATATAAATGCCTATTCAATTTAAACAAAACTTTAAAACTACACCTTGTGCAATCAAAATCTAGGAATCAAATCATAGGAACCTTCATTAGAGTAATACCCAAATTAGTGCCAACCTCAAAGCACAAGTAACTTGAGGGTGATATGATCGCATATGAATAGCTAAAATTGAACTAATAAGATGAAAATAAATAAAAATATTGTTATGGCTCATCCATGGAATCAAATCACAGAACTACAGTTGGTTGTCTTCACGAAAGTAACTATGAAAATATAAAAACGTAAGCATGTATTGATCGATTTGAATTAGACCAATAAAGCTTACATAAAGTTCATAATAAAAGTTTCCACACTCGCTAAATAGATGTACAACATTTCCTTTTCCCAATCTCCTTCTCCATTATTCAGCCTTTGACCCTTTCAAACTTCATTGTTCTCTTCCCTAATTCTATTATACTCTCCCTCTATGCCACGGATCGATCCCCTTCATAACATTTACAATATCCCTTTTTATAATCATATAGAGTTACTTGGTTATAAAAATCCATCTAAAAGGTATAGGGGACATATCTTAGTCAAATATTTTCCACCAAAAACCTTAATTTCTTGTCCATGCCTCGTTTAGTTAAACATGCATCGGTTTTGACAAGGAAAGTCCATTTATGGAATTCACATATAACCTGTAAATCATAACGCCATATTTGTTATTTCTATGTTCGAGATAAATTTGCCACCATGATATTTTATAATGATAGAAGGTATCTGTCATCCTTTTTTTGCAGAACTACTACAAGTCAACCTGTAACAAAATAACCAAAAATAAAATTCCATTTTGATATAACATAATGTGTACGACAAACAACTGTAATATTGAAAAGAACGGACAGTCGATTCTAACATATTTAAGGTCTGAGTGGCAAAACCCTAAATTCTATAGTCATGTGATTAACGTTTATGCCCTATAAAGTTCAAATCGCAGGTGGTCTGTGGGCGTTCAATTCTCATGATTTGGTTGTATTTTTAAAATTAACAAACGTTGCGGTCTTTCATTTTATCGGCACATTTTTTTTGTTATGGAGTTAAATTTGCAATTTTTCATTAGTGGCTGAAAAAGTGTAAGATCTGGGCGATTTTGATAATTTTCTAGCCCATGTAATTGGGCTAGGGATATGTTTAAAATCCGTAGGTACGTATCATTTGGTAATACGTGCGGAAGTGAACAACGTACAGATTTGAGAAACCACCAACATGTAGCTGGAAAAAGTTTTCTAAACTTGGCCCTGAAGTCGCGGTGGATAAAAATGATTGGCGGTGTTTGGCCATGAGACAAGGCCATGTAACTTGTGTTTTGTTTACCGTGGAAAATTGAAAACATGGAGTCCTCTAATTGGTTTCATCGTATTATCAAAATGCCAGAAATAAGATTCCCTGCGAGTAGACTATGGGTTGGGTGGCAAAATCAATGTGATGAAGTTATGTGTTTACGTTGCAAAATTATCGATCCGAAAACAAATTGATCTTAGTCTTGCCAAGGAATAAAGCCCCTACACCCGATGGAATTTGTTATGGCCTGGCCAAAGAATAAAGCCCTCAGACCTAATGGTTTCACCACAAATTTCTACCAAGCTTGCTGGATCTTTTTAGCTTTTTAGGACGGGAGATCGATGATATGGTCAAATTAGGATCAAGAAGGACCTAAAAGGTATGGTCTAGACTCAATTCAACATTTATAACTACGATTCTTAAATTTGGCAAGTGTGAAGATCCATGTGGCTTTCTACTTGCTTATGTAATGTGATTTATAAGATCATCACTTCTGTTACTGTTAGACGTCTTAAACCTCGGCTTCATAAAGTAATATCCACTTAGCAAACTGGTTTTGTTGAGGCTAGACAAATACTAGATGCAATTGTGACAATTCATGAGGTCATCCATACTTTAAGGAAACATAAATCCCCTGGTGTGTTGGTTAAAATTAAGCCTATGACAGACTAAGCTAGGACTATCTTACTAGTATTATATCGACCTTTATCTTTTCTCTTAGGTGGATTTTTTGGATCTATTTGATGATTTCAACACCATTCTTTTCTATTTTGCTAAAGGGTTCTCCATCAATGACCTTCAGCCCACTTACGGTTTAAGACAAGGTGACCCCATATTCTTGTTTTTTTTTATTCTCATTGCTGAAGGCCTAGGTCATTACCTAAAGCCTACTCTCGAACGATGGATCTTGAAAGGACTGAGGCCTTGTGGGGAGGATTTACCCATTACCCACCAAAAATTCATGGATAGCATTATGTAATTCTATATTATCTCCCTCAGAGAAGTTTAAAAACATAAATCCATCTTGGAAGTCTTCATGGATCCATCTAGGACCCTAATAAACAATGCTAAATCCGATATATTATTTTTTAATACCCACCTCATTGTCCAAGCCTATTTGGCTTGGATCTTAAATTTCTAGATTAGGCACCTCCTAGTTAAATATCTAGCCATCCCCATGGTGGCAAACTCTTTGAGAATGTCATGCCAGCAGAAAATTAAAAATAAGCTCTACTTGAAGCTTGATAGTTGGGATTTTAGATCTTTGAAACTAGTTGGGCGATTGATCTTACTAAAATCGGTCCTTCATATAGTTCCTATATACCATCTCTCGATACTAGTGGCCCTGAAATCAACTTTCCAAGTAATGGTAAATGTTTCTAAAAACTTATTATGGAGGGGAACTCATAAGGCCAAGAAATGGGCCCTGGTTGTGTGGAAGAAGCTATTCCTACTGAAGTTGGTAGCGGGGCTAGGATGAAGAGAAACTAGATTACTAAAGAAATATCTAGGGGAAAATTTATGGTGGACATGGATCTAGGGAGGCGAGGACTTGTGGAAGAAAATAGGGAACACAACATATTGAAATTTCTAGTCTTAAGTGAAACAATTGAGAGTGGAGAAATTACTCTGAGGATCTTTGATTCAAAACCTAGCCAACACTAATATAGTTCTAATCCAAACATATTTTTTTTGGAAAAGAAGGGATAGATGCACTGCCAAATTAAAAAGCGATTCCTCGCAATATAGAAACAAGTTAATTAATAGAGGGGCCATAGGTTATCTAATCACCTTCACAAAAATACGAATACGCATCATGATCTCTAACTTCTAGAAATGAGAGATAGATGAACAATACTGGAGACCTTGGAAAAAAAGAAATATGAGTGGGAAAATTCGCCTAATGTGGATCAATGGACTGGGTTAAAACAAGAAATCCAAACTCATATGATTACAAGGGACAACAATAGAGAAGCTTTACAATAGGGATACAAGGAAAAATGGATGTTCAATTTAAAGAAGGCTTACTCTTTGTCAATATAGCATCATATGTTTGATCACAAACTTATATGGATGAAAATTTGGTTAGCTTGTTTCTAGAAAAAAGTTACATGGTTCCTGAGGTTGGTGGGTTGTAGGAGGATCCTAACATGGGATCAAATCCATCAATGGGGGTTCAGGGAGCATATTTTGTATCATGTGTTGTAAATTCTATATAGATGTATCAGAAAGAGTTTAGAGGTTTCTGGTTATTTGGACAGATCACCTAATAATGCCATATAGGTGTTGGAACTATAGAGACATTTTTTTATTCGAGTGTCTAGTGATTAATCAACATTACATCTTCAGAGTGGGTTTTGTAATGAGGGATATATGGAAGGAGAGTAATAGAAGAATTTTTAGGGACGAGTGACAATCATAGGAATGAGTTTGGACCAGAATCAAGCTAAATATTAGAGATCCCATTTTAGGGAAGGTATAGATCCGAGAGGAGTAAAAAAACCATCGCCTAAAAGCATGCATTCTTTTAAAATTAGAGTTATATTTACATATGGTAGACCTTTAATCATGGAAGCAACCACCACACCTAGTATCAACTCCTTCAAAATAATCTACCCCTCTAGGGGGTTTGTCAAAATCAATTTTGATGGTAGCTCCAAAGGGAACCCCAGACCCCCATTCTTGGGAGGAATAATTAGAGATTGGAAATATGAATTTCATAGGATTTTTGTTGTAGGTTGTCGGATTTCTAGTAATGAAGAAGTTGAGTTTAATGCCTTAGAATGGGGTCTGAAAATTTCCTTATCTATAGGATACATGCAAATTCATATGGATAAAGACTTGCAACTTGCCACTAACATTGGACAGAAGTTGATTAAGCAACACTCATGGAAAGGATTAAGAGATGGAGACCAATCAATTTGGCCCAACAAATCTATCATCTCCTTGAATCATTCATATATGTTGTTCTTTATGATGATAATCACAAAATGAATAGGACAGCAAATTATCTATCCAATTAGGGTTGTTCTCATCATAGCGGTAGACTGGAAAGTGGTTGGCCACCAACCTCTCACATGGATTACCTGAAAGAGTTAGTGGGGATCCTAGAAACTAATCGCATGCTAGGAGGAATGGATGAAGAGTACCCAAATTTCATAATTGTGGTTCATTTAGAAGAATCTAGAGGGATTGACCTCTATGTCTGTCAACCTCGGGAGTGTGATTTTCATTGATTGTGGTGGGTGTTGTGGCCACCCCATTTCATGTAGCCACTGCATATGGGCTAATTACTGAAATTTCCATGTGTAATATTAGTTCATAATAGGCAGGTGAAGGGTAATATTATCTATTTTTTCCAATTAGTGATGCACCAACTCCTCTCCTCACCAAGGTTATCAATGATCCTACTATGGGATTTAGGAACTATGGGAGGGGCAACGTGTGTTCCCCTATGGAGGATAGAAAGAAGGAGCTTGCAACAATTGAGCTTCCATTAAGAATTATAGTTGTGGTTTATTAGTAGTCATCCACCACAAGAAAACTTTGAGGGAGAATAAAACGATAGGAACTCAGAGAAGGTGCTTTCATTTTCATAAAGCATTCTTAATTTCATGGTTTTCAAAAATAAAGTGGGTCCATTAATTCCAGCTTCATAAATTTTTGTCTCCCTTATTTCTTCTAATTCAGTTTTCTTATGATTGGTCTCCTGGTTGTGAGTTGGTTTCTCTTGTGTATGGTGGATATGAGGTTGGTTGTGAC
This sequence comes from Pinus tabuliformis, assembly GCA_031772625.1. NCBI lineage: Eukaryota > Viridiplantae > Streptophyta > Pinopsida > Pinales > Pinaceae > Pinus > Pinus tabuliformis. The sequence goes on along the minus strand of CM062812.1, from coordinate 739,444,786 downwards.
ATCCCCTAGTTAATATTTATCTCATTTTAAATAAATGTAATTATTTAAATGCTGAGAGAGGGACACAAATTCAATTGCTTGAGGAACAAGATTGCTTGAGTGAATTATTATTATAAAAATATCAATCTCAGTTGGTTGGTTGGTTTTAACTAGGATTATTGTGCCATAAATTAGTTGAAAGAAGGAGGGATATCTTTAGGTGTCCTTTAGCTCCAACAAAAAGGAAGAAGAGGACAAAAACTTAAAGGAAACATGGGTTGCATTGTCCTGGGAGGTTGAATGTCATGCAATCATGCAAAACGATGGGTGGTTCCTCTCTTTGGAAGAGGGAATAAGACCTTCATTCGTGAATATTTCTCACACACACACGGATATGGAATATGTAGAGAGAAAAATTTCCTTGAGGGTGCACAGATGTAGTGGTAGAAATCATGTAGAGAATGTAGTGGTAAGAATAAGAGAAATTCCTCCAAGGGTGGAGGAGGGAACCCAAAGAAGGAAGTGATTAGAGTTCATTCTTGTTAAGCTTTGGAGAGATTAAAAGCCAACCTAAGAGTCCTAATAGCTTCCTTATAGGTGAAAGAGTTATGGACACCAGTAGCCTCCCTGAAGGCTGGAGAGCCACTGGAATCTTGTGGGTTGATGAACCATTGGGTAGGAGAGAGGCACCCAAGTACATTGGGAGTTGATGAAACACTAGGTGATTAAAACATTGGTGCTTGCTCTAGCTGATGCATTATATAGTAATATGGAATCTTTTATCCTACGATGGCTTATCCACTGAAGAATTTTTCTTTATTGTGGGCTCTCTTATCATAAAATGATTTGAACTCTATGTATTGTAGTATCCAATCATGGATGTTTATTATGTATGAAAAGTATGAAAAGACTAAGTTAAATCTTCTGTAGCTACTAGATGAAGGCAGAGTGGACTTGTGGTATCCTATTTCAGTGATTTATTATTGAAGTTTTTTGTTGGAAAGAACTCCACCACAAGCCTTGGAATCTCGGTCAAGGGTGACAACTACAAGTAAAAGTGTTTGTAGCCTATCTATGTTTGCATGGAGATTTGAAGTCCCACCCTTAGTTTCCAACCTATTTTACACATCATATAAGTATTTAATTATTTTCGTGATGTCTGAATGACATGTACATGTGCAAGGTAATGGATTAATGGTCTTGCTAATATTAGGGAATGTGAATTCCTATGTGTTAATGGATATTAGATTTCCTGTATGCATGTCTAAAGAATAGTTAAATTATTGTAAGTGTTGCATGAGAAGAAGTTGTTATGTTCCATTCATGAAATTGACAAGTATGATATGATGGTTAATTACTATTTACTTCTCTATATATGTGAGTTGGTTAATTACAAGAACACATTTTATGCCATGCAAGGGGGCTACACAAGTTCCCTATGATTTTGAAGAAAGGGACTTAAGTGAACACTTACTAAGTTTGTTGTGTTGGGCATGCTATTTTTCCATGTTTCATCATAATAACTCTTGTGTATCTTTCAAAAAGTTCATTGAAGGTCACACTGTTTGTGTGAAACACAGAAGGAATCAAAAAAAAATTATGTGTAAAAGTTTGCAAAACAAGCTTAAGTTGCCTATGGCACCAGCTAGTCAACGTTCAAAGGTCAGGTCAACAACTAGGTTGAGTTTGGTCAAAGGAGGTTGAGCCGACATCTAGATCAGAAGATTGGGTTCAACCCTCTTGGCAAGGTCAAGGTCGAGGCCCTTGCTAGGTTCACAATTTGTGGTACCACAAGGAGAGGCCAACCTACGACTATAGAAGTCGGTGCATCTCCGCATAGATCTTCCATGTGAGAAATGATATGGATACCCACATGGAAACCTCATGGGACCATGTACGTGCCACATGGTAAGTCAAGATGACGTGGCACCATCTAACAAGCCACTCATTTGAATGGGCATATCTCTTGATCTGGGTGTCAGATTGGGTTAAAACTTATATAACTGGAAAGGTCTCAATGAGATGAATACAATGGTGTTATCCATTTTAAGTTGGTTTTTTATATAATAGAGTTAAACTTTAAATTGCATTTCCATAACAGTACCATGGAGATTAGGTTAGCATCATAATTAGATCCTCTTAACCTTCATTTTGGGTTGGTATTAGAAGTGGGTATGTTACACAGTGGTACCAAAGCTCCTAGGTTCAATAGATAGACTAGAAGGGCATCATCGTAGCATTAATAAGTGAGGGTTTGACATTCGGCCTTGAAAATCTAGTGAAATCGCAAAGGTTCGTTATAGGTGTTATAAATTTGAATGTTTTTGTGGATGAAATGTGTGTATGGTTTTATATGTCTTTGTATTCTTATGACATGGTAATAATAATGTATTTCATTTTAGTGGTACTAATGTTCTAATCAAGGTGGAACATTGCAGCTAGCTATACACTAGCAGATTTCCGTAATTAAGAGAAGGTGATGGTGTTTATTAAGCTACTAAATTTTGTTAAAATATAACAGTTATGTTTGTGTATGACAACATATAAAATACACTAAGGATTAAAGAAACTAACACATAAACAACAAAAAATTATACAACAGAGAACCAACAGACCAAGGACATGAAGAGGAAGGATTAATTCAATAGCAAGGAGGGGTGGACTCTCCTAATTGGATTGACATGTTCAAAATCCTGAGAGCAGAGATAATAAGTTGTAAAGTTAATAATGAGAGTCCTGTTAAAACTAAAGAAAAGCAAGTTGAATTCAATGTATTCATATTGCAAATCTTATCAAACCTGTAAAGGAAAAAGCAACATGAGATACAAATCATATATAGGTACATGTGAAGCCCATTAGGGAAGGAATAAAGAACCAATGGGGAAAATAAGGGTAGGTCTAGAAAGAGGCATTGGTTGTCTAGTGAAGATATCGTGGAATGAGGCACTCTGCTAAGCACTCATAAAAATATGTGAAGCACCCATGCGAAGCAACATGAGGACATTTATAGAAGGTCACATATTCAACACCACCATCAACATTACAAGAAAATAAGGGGAAGAGAGCATGTACTAGAGGAGTTTAAGATGGTTAAGCCTCCTACATTTGATGGTGAAATGAGAAAATCAGAGCATGTTGAAGCTTGACTTCTAGGAATGAAGAAGTTCTTTGAAATCCATTATTATTAAGAAAACATGAAGGAAAAGGTAGCTACTTTTAGACTAAGACACAAGGCTAATATATGGTGGGAATATACAAAAAATGTAAAGGGAATAATGGAGGAAGAATTGTCCTTAAGGGATTTTGAGGAGTATTCAAGAGCAAATACCTATCTAAGAGATACTTCAATATAAAGGAAAAGGTTTTCTATGAGCTAAGATTGGGATAATTGATAGACAATGAGTACACCACCAAATTCTTAGAGTTTCTAAGGTATGTTCCCTACCTCAAGGAATAGAAAGAAATGATTCAGAGGTATGCAAGTGGACTACTACAATCCTTCAATGATATAATTGAATTTGACAAACCCAAGATGCTAGAGGATGTAATATGAAAATTGAAACATTGCTATGGGTAGTCTAGACATAGGTCTGAGCATAAATTAGACTGGAAATCCAAAGTAAATTTCAAGTTCAAAGGAAAAGCATGAAAGGAAACCAAGGGAACGAATGCAGTCATTGTTGACCAAGAAAATCAGTAGAGGTCCAACACTACCAACAGAGGCCATTCTAACGAAGATGAATTCAAAGGTTTTCGGAAGGTTGCATATAATTGTTGGAATTGTGGAGAAAATAACCTAAGAAAAGATTGAACACAACGTAATCCTACAAGCCTAATATTATACAATGCACAAGAGGTAGAGGAAGTCAAGGAAGTAGATCAGAGTATACCTAGAATTTACGTAACAATGGAAAATAACCATGTTGATCATTAGTTAATGATTATGGAGATGGTAGGTATGCTCCATGAACAAAGAATTTCGATTTTGATTGGACCTAGTTCAAGTTTTGGTTACATCAGTCCCACTATTGTTGAGGAATGTGCACTAAAGAAGGAAGCACGTGATGATTCTTGTCTAGTTCAACTAGCCACGGGGAGAAAAAGAAGAGTTGATCATTGGGTGAAGGCTTTCCCAGTTGAATTAAATAGTATGCCAATAGTGTCGAACCTCAATGTGGACTAGTTATATGTGAAAAAAACCAATTTTGACTTCTTCTAGAAGACCATTGAATGTTTGGATGAAGTTGGAGATTCTAAAATATTACATGGAAAAATAAAACTTACCTCTGTGAGAAAAAATTCAACCATTTAAGCCAAAAGAAGCTGAAAAAAAGGATGTGTAATATTTTTTATAGAAATATACAGCAACACTGAAGTTAATTGTAGTGTTGAGAATGATGACAGTGATATTTTTAGAGAATACCCTATCTTACAGTAGTTCTAAAATGTATTTCTCGAAGAAATTCTCAGTTTACCTCTTGACTATGAATTAGATGTTTCCAATGAATTAGTGCCAAGGTCAACTCTATCATCCAAAGCTTCGTATAGAAGGAGCACTCCAAAATTATTTGAACTCAACGTACATCTTAAGGAGATACTAGATAAAGGCTACATAAGATGAAGTATGTCACCATGTGGAGCACCAGTTTTGTCTGTTGAGAAGAAGGATGGGACACTCAGGTTGTGCATTAATTACTGATAAATAAACAAGGTGACCATAAAGAATGGGAATCCATTGTCATCAATTGATGAGTTATTCGATGAGTTAAGAGGAAAATAAATCTTTTCCAAAATTGATTTGATATTAGGCTATCATTACATGTGTATAAAAGATAAGTTTATTCATAAAACAACCTTCTGAACAATGTATGGGAATATGAATTCATGGTAGTTCCCTTAGGACTTACCAATTCCCTTGAAACCTTTATGTGTCTCATGAACAACATTCTACACCACTATTTGGATAAGTTTTGTATCATCTTCATTGATGACATTATATTCTATTCAAATAACGAGGGGAATGTCTAACATCTCACTATAGTACTACATATACTGAGAAAGCACAAACTTTATGAAAATATTAGTAAATATAATTTATTTCATCAAAAAAGTCATTGCTTGGGACATGTTATCTTAAAGGAGGGAGTAGTATTGGATCCAAAGAAAGTTAAGGCTATCATGGAATGCCCAACACCTGAAAATGTGGCTAAATATAGGTCCTTTATGGCACTGGAATCCTATTACAGGAGATATATTAAATATTTTTCCAATATTGGTTGCCAAATTACTGCTCTGTAAAGGAAAGGGAAGAGGTTTGATTGGATCTTTGATTCGACAACAAGTTTTGATCGTTTGAAGAAACTATTACCTAATACACCAGTGTTAAGAATTGTATATCCAAAAAAGGATTTTGCAGTTTTCATAGACGGCTGTAAGGAAAGACTTGGTGGAGAATTGATGCAAGACGACTAAGTGGTTTGTTATGTATTATGAAAAATAAATGGGCAAGAGTAGCATTATGTAACTTATGATGTGGAATTTGGTTTCCATCATCTATGCACTAAATATGCGGAGATATTACCTTCCTGGTAGAAAATTCACTCTAATGACTGATCATGGAGCACTGAAGTATTTATTTGAACATTCCAAGTTAAATTCATGACAATCTAGATGGTTGACCATGCTCCTTAAGTTTATTCTGAAATAAATATATAAAATGAAAGGAGAACAAAGAAGTTGATGCACTCAGCAGGAGGGTGCAATTAAAACATTTAGCAACAATAAGTTCCTACTTGACTAATATTGAAGAAAAGATAAAAAATGTTGTGATGTAAGATGAAAAGTATTATCAATTATAAGAGTGTCTATAGCAAGGCTCCCAAGGCAATGAAGATAAGGACTATCACCTTATAAAAGAAGGACTGATTAAATTATAGAGCATGATCTTTGTACCCAATAGTTGTGACTTCAAGAAACTAATATTGAAAGAGTTTCATTCTAAGTGGTATTCTTTCCACCCTGGTTACGAAAAGACACTGACAACCATAAAGAAATTAATTTTTTTGCCCTAATTTAAAAAGAGAGGTGGCAAATTTGATCTCGAAATGCATAGAGTTCCAACAGGTGAATGTCGAGTGTAAGCATACATTTTCCTTATTATAGCCTATTCCCATTCTGAAATGGAAGTGGGAAGTGATTTTTATGGATTCTTTTAAACTGGTAACAAGGACACCAAAACAACATCATGCAACCATGGTAGCGGTAAATAAGTTGAGCAAGGTGGGTCACTTCATGGTTTTCAAATATACAAATTTAGCTATTAAGGTGGCACGAGTTTTCATAAAATAAATCGTAAGATTGCATGGAGTTCCCAGGAAATTTTTACCATAAGGAGGCACCAAATTCACTTAAAAATTTTGGAGAGAATTATTTGAATGCTTTGGAACAGAGCTGGCATTCAACATAATATACCATCCTTAGATTGATGGGAAAACAGAGAGAGCAAATAAAATTCTTGAATATATGCTAATAATTTATGTAATGCACCAATTTAAGAAGCAGGAAGAGTACTTTCCACTTAATATGGAATTTACATACAACAATGTTTATCAAGGATTGTTGAAAATTATCCCATTTGAAGCACTTTATTGGATGAGTTGTAACACTCCAATGAGATGGAGTGATCCAGTTAATAGGGTCTTTATTGGGCTTGACATGTTGAAATACATGGAGTAGGAAATGTAGGCCATCAAAATAAATTTAAAGGTGGTGTGGGACAAGCAAAAGAGCTATGCGCACCAACATTGAATTCACAAATAGTTTCAAGTTGGGAAACATGTTCTCCTATGAGTTAGACCCAAGAACAACTTCTTGAAATTTTGGTCACATGCCAAGTTGGCACGACCATTTTATGGGCCTTTTGAAGTGCTCAAAAGTACAGGTCCAGTGGAATATAGGCTCGCTCTACCTCCATTAATTAGAGTGTATGATGTTTTCCATATTTCATTTATTAAAAGATATATGCATGAAGATAATCAAGTAATTGATTGGTTGGTGTTATAGGTAGTGTTATCACTCCAAAATTTCTTCAAAGTTGTTAGAAAAATAAATGATAGAGGTAACCACAAACCAACTTTGGAGATTTGGATCTAGCCTTCCTAATCTTAGAGAGGGCTCTCTCTTTTTTATTTAACTTTGTTTAGTTATTTGAGTTTAGGCTGGTTATGATTGTGCTTGGGTTTTTTATTTAGATTTGGTGGTGGGATCACTTACTTAGATGAAAAAGGGTTGTCTTTTACCATTGGGCTATGGGATCAAATGTCAGACAAACAGGACTGGATCAAGTTTTGAAAACAATGTCTACAGGGCAAGATAACAAAGTTACTTCAGATCTCAAGGCTGGATGGTGAAGTGGTTTTGAATCGGATCCAAGGAGAAAGTAAGGGTTCCTTAGGCCGGATTTTGAAGAAAGTGAAAGAGGTCAACTAGGATGGGAGAGAAATCAAGGATTCTCAGATCCAGGTATCAAAAAAAAACATGTAAATGATTACTGTGGAAAACAGAGTGTACTTAAATAAATTCTAAGATAAATTTCCAGTTAATTCATTCAACTTTAGATAACATTTCATTTTGTGAAAAACATAAGAGAATAAAAAATTGACAAAGAAAATACTTCACTATAATAGCTATACACATGAATCCTGTAATGCAATCTTTTTATTACTTGCTCCAATCTGCTGACTTGAAAATTTGTACAATAACCCTAAGGTTTGTGATCAAAATAACTTTACAAATGTGTAGCAATCCACACCCAATACTTTGGATTATGAAGTATTTATGCAAAAATATTTTACAAAATATCCCAAATTATCTTCGGAACTAATTTAGGAGAAAAGAAGAATCTTCATGTAAGAAGATAGAGACAACTATTGAACTGATGCTTGTTGTCCCTACTTATTAGGTTGTGCTAGCTTTTAATCTTTGATATTTTGCCATTTAATATTATTTGTTGTTGGTCTTCACGCTGGATGCTCTATTAACTCTGATCTTTCAACTCTGTACGCTACTTGTTGCGTTGGGCTGGTCAACCTCATACTTCTTGTTCTTGGGCTGATAATCATCCCTCGTACTTCTTCTTGGTATGCAAGCTGGAAGCAAGAAACCTGTCAAAACCATTTGCACCTGAACCATTAGCTCTTGAACCCTGAAACGTTTTCACCTGATACACTTTGACCTGGCTGACCTATCAATATCCTTTTATTGTGCCTTTTTACTTTTACTCTACATTTTTACATTTTTACTGTGTATTCTACCGTAAATCATTTAGTTTCTCCCATGTCTCAACATCTGGTAATTAGATATTGATCATTTTTCTGAAAATCTCATATGGCTATGTATACTTGGCAAAATTAGGCTTATTGACAAAAAGGTGTTTTACCTCATGCTGGAGGTAAAACAAATTCTCAAAATTTTGATATAATACTTTGCCAGTAGGTATGCCCTTCATGGATGAAGTATTCCCCTGATTGCTGGCCACTTCCCAGATTTTTCTGTTATAGTCCTCTTGTGTCATCAGCTTATCATTTATTACCAAGGGATTCGATAAAGGTTTTTGCCTCAAAATTTCAAATTTGACCATGAATCTGTCAATGGCTAGCTGCATGGTTTGGCACTTATCCTCTAGGTTCAACATCAAATTCCTCCTGGTGAGGACACTTTTAACTTCCAAAATTGTACGTATTATGTCAGGTATCTCTAATTCCTATAGCTCATACTTGTTCTCGGAGTTGAGGAAGTGAATGGTCCTCGCAGCTTCCTCTGGCATGTCTTCAAGTTATTTTTTGACTCCTTGAATGGCTTCTGTAGCCTGCTTTATTAAATCAATCTGTTTAAAAATAACCTGGATTGATGGCCAAATATCATTGACAAAGTCAATGATATTGGACAACAGTTGCTCCTTAGCCTGTCTAAGGGGTTCCTTCAATGTAAGTTTCTTCTCCGGGTTTTTTTCCATTCATTCATCCTTGTAGACTTCTATTGTTCTTAGCCAACTGTAGCACCCTCTTGATTTCCTGGCCGATTGTAGGTTGAGTGTTACTAGTTAGCATGTTCATGACTGGGTAGACAAATGAATCTATGAAGCCTTTGTAGGCAAATGTTGTGGAGTATTTTTGGATCAAGGGTTTCTAGAAGACCATTGATCTCTCTTTTCCCTTGGTATCCAACTTCTGGATGCTTATAGGGAACTTATCTGCTTGGTAATACAAGAACATGTGAAATAACACTGAAGAGTATTTGAAAACTCTTTCAGTTGGAAATCTGGTGAATTGTTCATGCATCCTGTCTACAATGAACTGAGTATAATTGTACATGATAGCAGGAGGCTTGCCTGCGGTGAAGATGGACAAGAAGGGCAAGATAACCTCATCCACATTCTCATCTGAGGTATATCCTAGGATGCAAGAGAGCATGTTGATTATATGTCTGCCTGTTTCTGAAAAAATAGTGGCAACATAAGGTGGAGTATCTTTGGGAGTATGGCGGTCTTCAATGATGAAGGTATGGAATATTTGCCTTATCTTAATCAGGTCCAGTGTGATATATAAGTCTAATAGGTCTCCAATGGATAGAGGGGTATGATTAGGGCTAGGATGGGCTTGCAACATTTGATTGATAGACTCTGGTGTAATGGTAAATAACAACTGCTGGTTAGGGTCAACAATAGCCCTTTGGCTAGGGATATAGCAGCCATGACAAAAATGTATGATATTAGGGAATGGGTGAACTTCTGGGAATAGGTATTTGGGTAAATTGGATTCCCACAGATGGATGCCATCAGTATGGTTCAGGAATCTATCCTTACTCCAATAGTGGAGTTTCAGAAGGTAGGCCAGGGTAGCAGTACCTTTTATCTGGAAATCCATGTCTGCTAGTGCCAAATGGTTGATGTCTAGGTGAGGGGTTGACACAACTCTCACATCCAGAGAGGTCTGGGAAGCCATGACTGAGTTTATGGATTGGGATTAGGCATGTATTGGCTATAGAAGTGAGGTTTGAAGAACTTTGGTACAATGAAAGGGTAATTGCAGTTTGCAAAAGAGGGGTTTTGGATATACAAGAAAATTACTCTTCATAACGAAAATGTATTAATTAATTTCAATTAATTAATCTTTAAATTTACTATATGTTTCCAAATTGAGAGGGCCGTTATGGTTTTTTCTCAAAAATACCTAGAAATTGGTGGTATAGGTTGCAAACTGGTTTCAATGGTGATTGTAGATGGTACGGTGGCTTCAGCTATGTAGACCCTTTATTTCCTTTTCTTTTGACAAGCAAACTATCTAGTTCTAACCTTATAACTTCCAATGGCTCATATTAAGCTGATGGGCACATTTTTATTTCTCTACCTAGCCACTGATCTGCCAAGATTAAACAGTTTTGCTAGATCATTATTCTCTATCTATAAACATGAAATTTAAAGCATAAATTAGTCAAGATTAAGCTAGTTTACTGTCATGGGCTGTGGAATTTATGACAAGCTGCACACAACCATTAATTTTCACATAAAAGTAAAAGGGGTGTCACTTGAATTTGCACACTTTCATGATCTGTTTTTGTTTGGGGTTCACATTTTTCACTTTTTTTATCTTTTCTTTTTCTTTTTGTCCTTTGACTATTCTTTTAGGACATACCCTCTTTACATTTTTATTTTTTAATATGGAAAACATTTTGCAGAAAGAAAAAGTATGTATAATATTACAAGACTACCCATAGCCAATTCAAAATTATGAATCCTATTATTATAGGACCCTAACAGGTAGAACGAGAGAGATAGTTCCAAATGGAACCTCTATGCATCCTAGATTAGAGGAATCTCACGCTATGGAATCTAGTAATAGAGCAAGTCAAAATGAAATGGAGACATTTTGGGAATAAGGATGTCATGTTTGAAATGACTAACCTGATGTGGGTAACATATTCTTTCCTATTTTCTAAGTAAAGAAAATATAATTACATTGTAAATGATATACATAGCTATGTATATTAATCGCATTATTAGCAATCCTTGGTGTAAAGCATGGTTTGTGGCAAAAGGTTATTAAACACTAAGGATGGTGTTTACCCCAAGGGGGAAGGGATTGTGACATCCCTTAGTTAATATTTCTCTCATCGTAAATAATTTTGAGTATTTAAATCATTGAGAGGGTGACATAGATTCCATTTCTTCAAGAAGGAGATCGCTTGAGGGAATTGTTGTTTTGAAAATATGAGTATTAGTTGGCTGAGTAGTTTTATAAGGGGTTGAATATGCCATAAATTGGCTAAAAGAAGAAGGGATAAGTCTAGTTGATCCAGGTGGATGTTGGTGGCCACCCACCTATCCCGCTTGGACCCCCACAACTGTCTCTTTCAGTCCTTCATTTTCTTTAATTGTAGCACAATTTACTATTTTAGGCAGTTTTTCGGGTCCTGAACTTCTAGAGCTATTTTGAGGCCCTAAATGACTTATTTTGGGAAAATGGGGTCCAACATGGTTTGTTTCCTAATGTTGGCCATTCGAAAGTTGTAGTCCTCAGAAAGATATTTCTAGGAAGGTATTGTGCGCGTCAAACAAAGATCATATGCCAAAGTTATGAGCCCGGAAAGTTGATGAACCAATTTACCCAAACGGGGCCCATAGTTTCGCGCTTCATCTCCTAGGGTTAGCTTTTTGGATGTTTAGGGTTTTTCATTGTTTCTCAACAATAAATAGGCCTTCGAGCCTCATTGTAACATAGTTCAGTGGAAGGTAGCCACCTCATCTCTCCTCAGAGATAAGCTACCATCCCTCGAGCTAGTTTATTTCAATTTATGTTTGTAACCATATTTCAGAATTTTACATTAATGGAATGAAGTATTATTTATGCTGCATCTCTGTATTTATGGTTATGTTTGTACTTTATTGCATTCCTGTTTAAATCTAGATCAGTGGTATTATATCAGTCTGCTCTTTCTCTGTTTTTCTTTGCATGTCCCCAACGAGGTCAGGGTATAAGGAGTTAGGGATAAATCTGCTTGAACCATTACAGGATCAGTCTTGTAGAACCCGAAAGCCTGCCATGGAAAATGAAAAGAAAGGCAAGGGGGTAGAAGATCTTATCAAAATTTTTCTCGAAGAAGCCCTTGAGTGACAAAGGAATGCGATGATGGAAAAATTTTCCCACATCCTTTAGCGGCTATCCAAGGGCGACACATCTACTTCCAACAACCACTCTGGAAGCACCACACCCTTTAAGTTACAAGTTAACTTCGACATTCCCATATTTGAGGGTCAGATAGATGCAGACGTTGTAGATAAATGGTTAAATATGATAGAAGGATATTTTTCCGTTCATGATTTTTCTAGCCAGGAAAAGATCACTTTCGCACTTCTTAAAGTAGCCCCCCACTTCAAGAACTAGTGGGAAACCTATTTCAAGTAGAAGGGTGAAAGTACTACCATGATAAAATCTATGACAATAAATACATAAAGTGGACAATGCTGCGGCAAGGAAGGGACCAAGATGTGCTGGAGTTTACCAACATTTTCCATACCCTTCGCACAAAGCTGGCTATCAAGGATTCTGAGCGGCATTTGGTACTCAAATACTGTGGATGCCTACACAAGTACATCCAGGAGGAGATGGAGTTCCTGGACATCTCCTCTCTCGGCACAACGTATCGATACGCTGTAAAGATCGAGTAGAAAATTAAACAAAAGAAGCAAGACTTTGGATCTATGAATCCGAAGAACAAAGGACAAAGCCAAGGCAGGGCGACACAAGACAACCCGTAGAAGCTCCAAGAAAAGAACCCAACCATGAAGTCAAAGATGAACACAAGAAATTGGTGTGAGTTCCATAAGATCCACACTCACAACACAAGTAAGTGTCGGACCAAGCAATCGTTGGTGGCTGAGTTGAAGGCTTCAAAATCAAATGCATGTTCCGACCATGAGTCAAAACCCGACAAGAGGAATGAAAAGGGGAATTAGATCATTGATGTGGAGCCTAGCACCACTGTTTCCACTGCCAAGATCGAAAATAATAAGCCCGAAGATCAAGAGGAGGGAGAGTGTCTTTTCCACTCACAAATGTGGGTGAAGGGTTCACCGTTGCAATTCATTACCGACAGTGGTACCCAAAAATAACCTCATTTCAGCGAAATTCGTGAAGCGGCTGGGCCTATTAACCATACCACACCCACAACCGTACAACATCAGGTGGCTTCACCAAGGACGAGATCTACGAGTCCACCAATAGTGTTGCCTTCCCTATAGCATGAAGCACTTCATAGATGAGGTATTGTGTGATGTTGCACCTCTTGATGTTTGTGATGTACTATTAGGCCAACCATACTTGTGGAAGCGACATGCTGTGTATGGTTCAAGGCCTCACGTTGTTATTATTTCTTTGGGTAATTCATTATACAGGATACCGGAGGTAGCCCTGCCTACACCACCTCTTTGATCTCTGGTAATAAATGCAGTAAGATCGTCTCCCAGACTAGGAAATTCATTTTCTTTCTGTTTCACTCTTGAAGTAAGGGGAAGATTATAGCCACATCTATGGTCCTTGGTAAGGGTTCCTCCACACAGTAGAAGTAGGAGGATAGGGTCATGAAAGAATACAAGAACATCTTCTCCTCACCCATAGGGGTATCGTTGCATTGTCAGGTCAAGCATTCGTTCGAGTTGACTCTCAGAGCACCTCTACCCAGCAGGTCGATATATCACCACTCCATTGTGGAAAATGCCAAGTACAAGCAGTGACCTAATCAACATTGGGTACGACGCAAGTTTCATGTGGGTGAGAAAGTATGGTTGCATTTGCATAGAGAACACATTACAAGAGCCCATCAGAAGCTCAGACCACTCCGATATGGTCCTTACAATGTTACCAAGGCTGTGGGAAATAATGCTTTGGAGCATAGCATTCCTACATTCCTTGGCTTGCACCGATTGTTCAATGTGGACCACCCTCAACCATGCTTCCCACCATTACTAGACACATAAGAGTCTGCTCTTTCTCTGTTTTATTTGGATGTCCCCAACGAGGTCAGGCTATAAGGTGTTAGGGTTCAATCTGGTCGAACCATTGCAGGATCAGCCTCACAAAATTCGATGGCCTCCCATGGCAGCTGAAAATAAGGACGAGGGGGCAGGATATCCTCTCAAAATTTTGCTCAAAGAAGCCCTTGAGCGAAAAAGGAATGCAATGATGGACAACTTTTCCTAGATTCTTCAACAGCTACCCAGGGGGTGACGCATCTACTTCTGGCAGCTACTCTGGAAGCGCCACACCCTTTAAGGTACAAGTTAACTTTGACATTCCCATATTTGAGGTGAGATAGATGCAGACGCTATAGATAAATGCTTAAATCTGCTAGAAGGATATTTTTCCTTTCATAATTTTTCCAGCCGGGAAAATATCAATTTTCCACTTGTCAAAGTAGCCCGCCACGTCAAGGACTAGTGGGAAACCCACTGCGAGCATAAGTATGAAACTACAGCCTCACTATTTTCAGCTGCACCCACTTGGAATTCATTCCAGGATGCCACCAAGGAGTAGTACTACCCTGTCGGAAGCTATGAGGATAAATACATTAAGTGGACCATGCTGTGACAGGGAAGGGAACAAGACGTGCTGAACTTTACGAACATATTTCATACCCTTCGTAAAAATTTGGGTATCAAGGATTCTGAGCAGCATTTGGTATTCAAATACCCCAGATGCCTACATAAGTACATCCAGGATGAGATGGAGTTCCTGGACATCTCCTCACTCAACACAACATACTGATATGCTGTCAAGATCGAGCGAAGCTTAAAAAAAAGAAGCGATACTTTGGATATAGGAATCCAAAGAACAAAGCACAAAGCCAAGGTGGGGTGACCGCAAAAAACTCGTCGAAGCTGCAAGAAAAGAACACCCCCAAGAATTCAAATAAGGACACAAGAAAGTGATGTGAGTTCCATAAGAGCCCCACTCACAACATAAGTGAGTGTTGGACCAAGCAATCATTGGTGGCTAAGTTGAAGGCTTCAGAATTAGATGCATGTTCTGACCCTGAGTCAGAACCCAACAAGAGGAATGAAAAAGGGAAAAAAATTATTGATGCAGAGCCCAGCACCACTGTTGCCACAACCAAGATCAAGAAGAATGAGCCCGAATATCAAGAGGAAGGGAAGCATCTTTTCCAATCACAAATGTGGGTGAAGGGTTCACCGCTGTAATTCATTGTCAACAGTGCCAGCGAAAAGATCTTCATTTCAGCAAAAGTCGTGAGCGGTTGGGCCTACTGACCATACCACACCTGCAACCATACAACATCAGGTGGCTTCACCAAGGATGAGATCTCCAATTATGGCAGTAGTGTCGCCTTCCCTACAACATCAAGCCCTTCACAGAGGAGGTATTGTGTGATGTTGCACCTCTTGATGTTTGTGATGTATTATTAGGCCAACCATACTTGTGCAAGTGACATGCTTTGTATGAGTCAAGGCCTCGCACTGTTATTATTTATTTGGGTAATTCATTATACAGGATACTGGAGGTAGCCCCACCTACCACCACCTCTTTGCTCTCTGCTAAGAAATGTAGTAAGATCGTCTCCCATACTAGGAAATTCATTTTCATTCTGGTTCAGTCTCAAAGTAAGGGGAAGATTGTAGCCACATCTATGGTCCTCGGGAAGGGTTCCTCAACACAGTAGAAGTAGGAGGATACGGTCATGAAAGAATACAAGAAAATCTTCTTCTCACCCACAGGACTACCATTGCACTGTGATGTCAAGCATTCGTTCAATTTTACTACCGGACTACCTCTACCCAACAAGCTGATATATAAACGCTTCATTGTGGAAAATGCCAAGTACAAGTAGCGACATGATCAACATCAGGTGCCACACAAGTTTCAGGTGGGCCACAAAATATGGTTACATCTATAGAATGAACACTTTACAAGAGCCCATCGGAAGCTCAGACCACTCCGATATGGTCATTACAACATTACCAAGGTTGTGGGAAACAATGATGTTGACCGCAACATTCCCCCATTAGTTGGCTTCGACCAAGTATTCAATGTGGACCGCCCTTGATCATGCTTCCCACCATTACTAGACACATTAGAGATTGCAAGAACATCTCATCAGGGACTAAGTTTAGCAGAAGCTTCCCCATCTCATGGAAACACTCAATAGAATGGATAACATTGATTCGTAAGGGGAGAGGAATGGTCCAGGTGGATGTTGGTGGCCACCCTCCTATTCCACTTGGACCCCCACAACTGTCTCTTTTAGTCTTTCAGTTTCCTTATTTGTATCACAATCTACTATATTTGGCAGTTTTTCAGGTCCCGCACTTCTGGAGCCATTTTTAGGTCCTAAAAGTCGTTTTTTGGAAAAGTAGGGGAAATCATGGCCCATTGACTAATGTTGGCTATTTTAGAGTTGTATTCCTCGAATATATCTTTCTAACGAGCTATTGTGCACGTTAAACGAAGATCGTATGCCAAGGTTATGACCCTGGGAAGTTGATGTACCAATTTACCCAAACGGGCCCATACTTTGGCGCTTTGTCCCCTAGGGTTAGGTTTTTGGATGCTTATAGTTTTCCATTGCTTATAAACAATAAATAGGTATTCAAGCCTCATTATAACACAATTCATAGGCACATAGCCACCACATCTCTCCTCATAGATAAGCTACCATTGCCCAAGCTAGCTTTTTTCCATTTCTGTTTGTAAGCATATTTTAGTAGCTTACATTAATGGAATGAAGTATTATTTATGCTACCTATCTGTATTTATGGTTACTTCTATACTTTATTGTGTTTCTATTTAAATTTGGATCAATGGTATTAGAGAGGTCTACTCTTTCTCCATTTTTCTTTGCATGTCCCCAACGAGGTCAGGGTATAAGGAGTTATGGCTCGATCTGGTTTAACAATTACAGGATCAACCTCACAAACCTGATGACCTCCTATGGTAGATGAAAATAAAGATGAGGGGGCAGGAGATCCTATCAAATTTTTCTTGAAGGATCCCTTGAGCAACAAAGGAATGCGATGATTGACAACTTTTTCCAGATCCTTCAGCGACTAGCCAAGGGCGATGCATCTACTTCTAGTAGCTACTCTGGAAGCACCACACCCTTTAAGGTACAAGTTAATTTTGAAATTCCCATATTTCAGGGTTAGATAGATGTAGAAATTTTAGATAAATGGTTAAATCTAATAGAAGGATATTTTTCCTTTCATGATTTTCCAGCCAGAAAAATATCACTTTTGCACTTCTCAAAGCAGCCCCCCAAGTCAAGGACTAGTGGGAAACCTACTCTGAGCAAAAGGATGAAAGTACGGCCTCACTGTTCTCAACCACACCCACTTGGAATTCATTATTGGATGCCATCTAGGAGCATTACTACCCTGTTGAAAGCTATTAGGATAAATACATAATGTGGACCATGCTGCGGTAGGGAAGGGACCAAGACGTGCTGGAGTTTACCAACATTTTTCATACCCTTCGTACAATGTTAGGTATCAAGGATTCTGAGTAGGATTTGGTACTCAAATACTGCGATTTCCTACACAAGTACATACAGGATGAGATGGAGTTCCTAGATATCTCCTCTCTCGGCACAACGTACCGATAGGTTGTTAAGATCGAGCAAAACCTTAAACAAAAGAAGCGTGACTTCGGATCTGTGAATACGATGAACAAAGGAGAAAGCCAAGCTAGGGTGACCCAATACAACTCATTGAAGCTCCAAGAAAAGAACACCACCACGAAGTCAAAGAAGGACATAGGAAAGTTTTGTGAGTTCCATAAGAGCCCCACTCACAACACAAGTGAGTGTTAGACTAAGCAATTGCTGGTGGTCGAGTTGAAGGCATTAGAATCAGAAGCATGTTCCAACCTTGAGTTAGAGCCCAACAAGAGGAATGAGAAAGGGAATAAAATCATTGATGCGGAGCCCAATGCCACTATTTCTACTGCCAAGATCCATAAGAATGAGCCCGAAGGTCAAGAGGAGGGGGAGTGTCTATTCCTTTCACAAATGTGGGTGAAGGGTTCATCACTGCAATTCATTGTTGACAATGGCAGCCAAACATACCTCATTTCAACAGAAGTCATGAAGTGTCTAGGCCTATTGACCATACCAAACCCACAACCGTACAACATCGGGTGGCTTCACCAAGGACAACATCTCCGAGTCTGCCAACACTGTCGCCTTCGCTACAGCATAAGCCCTTCATATATGATGTATTGTTTGTTGTTGGACCTCTTGATGTTTGTCATGTATAATTAGGCAAACTAGACTTGTGGAAGGGACACATTGTGTATGAGTCAAGGCCTCGCACTGTTATTATTTCTTTGGGTAATTCGTTATACAAGGTACCGGAGGTAGCCCCGCCTACCACCACCTCTTTGATCTCTACTAAGAAATGCAGTAAGAGCGTCTCCCAGACTAGGAAATTCATTTCTTTCTTTTTCACTCTCAAAGTAGAGGGAAGATCATAGCCATATCTATGGTCCTCGGGAAGGGTTCCTCCATGCAGCAGAAGTAGGAGGATACAGTCATGAAAGAATACATGAACATCTTCTCCTCACCCACACGGGTACCATTGTAATGTCAGGTCAATCATTTGTTTGATTTGACTCCCGGAGCACCTCTACCCAGTAGGCTGATATATCTTCGCTCCATTGTGGAAAATTCCAAGCACAAGAAGTGAAATGATCAACATTGCATCCCACGCAAGTTTCAGGTGGGCAACAAAGTATGGTTGCATCTGCAGAAAGAACACCTTACAAGAGCCCATCGAAAGCTCAGACCACTCCGATATGGTCCTTACAACATTGCCAAGGCCGTCGGAAATAATTTTTTGGAGCACAACATTTCCCCATTCCTTGGCTTGCAACGAGTGTTCAATTTGGACTGCCCTCGACCATGATTCCCCCAATTATTGGACACATCAAAGATTGCAGAACAACTCACTAGGGACCAAGTTCAGTAGAAGTTTCCCCATCCCATGGAGGCACTCAACGCAATGGGGACCATTCCTTTCTAAGGGGGGAGGAATGATCCAGGTGGATGTTGATGGCCACACGCCTATCCCACTTGGACCCCCACAACTGTCTCTTTCAATCTTTTAGTTTCCTTAATTGTAGCACAATTTACTATTTTTGGTAGTTTTTCAGGCCCTGAGCTTCCAGAGCTATTTTGAGGCCCTAAATGACGTTATTTGGGAAAACAGGGGCCAACAAGGGACATTGACTGATGTTGGCCATTCAAAATTTGTATTCCTCTGATAGCTCTTTCTAACGAAGTATGATGCAGGTCAAGCCGAGATCGTATGCCAAAGTTACGACCCTGGGAAGTTGATGTACCAATTTACCCAAATGGGGCCATAGTTTGGCGCTTCATTTCCTAGGGTTATGTTTTTGGATGTTTAGGGTTTTCCTTTTTTCTCAACAATAAATAGGCCTTTGAGCCTCATTGTAACAAAGCTCAGAGGAAGGTATCCACCCCATCTCCCCTCAAAGATAAGCTATCATCGCCAGAGCTAGTTTATTTCCATTTGTATTTGTAAGCATCTTTCAATATTTTACATTAATGGAATGAAGTATTATTTCTACTGCATCTCCTCATTTGTGGTTATGTCTATACTTTATTACATTTCTTTTTAAATCTTGATCAATGGTGTTAGAGTGGTTTTCTCTTTCTCTGTTTTTATTTGTATGTCCCCAACGAGATCAGGGTATAAGGATTTAGGGCTTGATCTGGTTGAACCATTACAGGATCCACCTCAAAAAATTCGATGGCCTCCCATGGCAGATGAAAATAAGGATGAGGGGGCAGGATATCCTCTCAAAATTTTGCTCAAAGAAGCCCTTTAGCGACAAAGGAATGCAATGATGGACACTTTTCCTAGATTCTTCAACAGCTACCCAGGGGGTGACGCATCTACTTCTCGCAGCTACTCTGGAAGCGCCACACCCTTTAAGGTACAAGTTAACTTTGAAATTCCCATATTTGAGGTGAGATAGATGCAGACACTATAGATAAATGCTTAAATCTGCTAGAAGGATATTTTTCATTTCATGATTTTTCCATCTGGGAAAAGATCACTTTTCCACTTTTCAAAGTAGCCCCCCACGTCAAGGACTAGTGGGAAACCCACTGCGAGCAAAAGGATGAAAGTACAGCCTCACTATTTTCAGCCTCCCAAATCTCGACGGCCTCCCATGGCATATGAAAAGAAAGACGAGGGGGCAGGAGATCCTATCAAAATTTTCCTTGAAGAAGTCCTTGAGTGAAAAAGGAACTTGGTGATGGAGAACTTTATCCATATCCTTCAGAGGCTACCTAGGGGTGATGCATCTACTTTTGGAAGCTACTCTGGAAGTGCCACATTCTTTAAGGTACAAGTTAACTTTGAAATTCCCATATCTGAGGGTCAAATAGATGCAGACGCTGTAGATAAATGGTTAAATATGTTAGAAGGATATTTTTCCAACCAGGAAAAGATCACTTTTTCACTTCTCAAAGCAGCCCCCCATGTCAAGGACTAGTGGGAAACCTACTGCGAGCAGAAGGATGAAAGTACAACCTCATTGTTTTCAGCCACATCCACTTGGAATTCATTTCGGGATGCCATCAAGGAGAAGTACTACCCTGTCAAAAGTGTTGGCATTATGATACATATGTTGTACTTGATGGCGACCCACTCATCTCAGATGATAAATTATAGTGCAGCAAAGTTCACGCACTTTCATGAAGATAAAAGTTTCTTTCATGTAGAGAGAAGTTCACGCACTTTTATGGAGAGAAAAGTTTATTTCATGTAGAGAAAAGTTCACGCACTTTTATGCAGAGAAAAGTTTATTTCATGTAGAGAAAAGTTCACGCACTTTTATGCAGAGAAAAGTTCACGCACTTTTATGCAGAGAAAAGTTTATTTCATGTAGAGAAAAGTTCACGCACTTTTATGCAGAGAAAAGTTTATTTCATGGAGAGAAAATTTCACGCACTTTTATGCAGAGAAAAGTTTATTTCATGTAGAGAAAAAGTTCACGCACTTTCATGCAGAGAAAAGTTCCTTTCATGAAGAGAAATTTTCACGCACTTTCATGGTTGGCTCATGGTATTAGTCCGACAGCTTTTGATCCTATGGTTTTGGTCTGTGGTATTGCATCCAAAAGTGTTGATCTCACACACTTTCATGGTTGGTTCATGGTATTAGTCCTATAGTTTTTGATCCTATGGTTTTGGCTCGTGGTATTGCATCCAAAAGTATTTATCTCATGCTCTTTCATGGTTGGTTCATGGTATTAGTCCAACAGTTTTTTGATCCTATGGTTTTGGACCGTGGTATTGTGGAAGGCCTAAGACTATAAAAGAGGAAGGAGATCATTTGGCAAAGCATCATCGAATGAATTGAATATCGAATAAGTGCTAGATCTGAAATATTTTTGATTGGGTTATGGTGCAGATCTGGATCTGAATGAAGGAGGAACCTTAGCGCATAAAGAAGGATAAGTTCTTTTGATGGGTCATAATCTTTATGCTTGAATAATAGTATCTTCGCATGATTTTGATCTGTTATATGAGGCGCATGCTTGATCTATAAATCTGACAATCTGGGTTAACTAGTGTCTGAATATTTGAAAGAAGGAATTATCCTTTATAGATCTGCACGCAGGTTTCAGGTTGTTGAAGTAGCATATATCTTTAAATTATGACCTAGCTGCCTCTGTCTATTGCTGCAGTATTCTGGGTTCAGAATTTGGTGTGTGGTTACTGTTACTGTGTTCTGGGTACAGCTGTCAGAGAATTGTTTACTTGATTCAGTGCTAATTGGGAAAAGGAGATTGTTTGATGCAGATATACTTGATGATTGATTGATGTTCATGGATCCAGTCTGAAAATTTATGAAGCGTGGTCCCTGAAAGAAAGAGAAGGTTGTAGCCTTCAGTAGGCCAGCACCTACGTACTAGTATCTTGGCTAGTACAAGAGCTAAGGGGGTTGTAGCTCCCTTCCAGGAGAAGCTGGAGAACGAGAGAGGGTTGTAGCTCTCTGCAGGTTGTAGCCTGCGTACTGGTAAAGGACTGCACCAGTACAAAATCATTGTAAAAGGAGTTTCTAATTGAAAGAAGATAGAGACATATTGCAGCAGGTGGTTTTCACCCACATTGAGTTTCCACCTTATATGGTGTTCTTTTGTGTGACTATTTGCTTTCCTTGTTCATGCTCATTATTTTATGATACTGACATACAAATTAATTATCAATATTTGAAGAATTATTCAAAGTATAAATAAGGAAGATAGATTGATAAGAATTTGATAATACTGATTCACCCCCCCCCCCCCCTTCTCAGTATTATTTCCAACAATTGGTATCAGAGCAGGTCCTTCTGAAGAAGCTTGATCGCTTGAAGGAAGATCTAACATCATGAGCAACTACGAGAGGGAAGCATCAATTAGGCCACCGATTTTTGATGGAACAAACTTCGTATATTGGAAGGTAAGAGTTACTGCCTATCTTCAATCTTTGGGTACAAAAGTATGGGACATTATAGAAACAGGGTATACTTTTCCATCAGCTACTCCTACAGATTCAGCTGAGAAGAAGAAATATGAAACAAATGCAAAGGCGGTTAATACTCTTCTAGGATGTCTATCTCAATCTGAATTTGTGAAGGTTATGCAATATAAATCCACAAAAGAAATATGGGACAAGATTGTTTTGAGCTACGAAGGAGATGAACAGGTAAAACGTGCAAAACTTCAAACCCTCAGGATTCAGTATGAGAATCTCAGAATGTATAATGATGAAAGTATGGCTAACTATTTCCTTCGGGTAGACGAGATTGTTAATTGTATGAAAAACTTGGGTGAAGAAATAAAAGAGGCTTTTGTGGTTGAAAAAGTCCTAAGATCATTGTCCCCCAAGTTTGAATCTAAAGTGTCTGCAATAGAAGAAAAGGAAAATCTACGAACTCTTACTATGTCTCGGCTACACCGAATTCTAACTGCTTATGAAATGAGAAAAGGAGGTCCATCAGATAGGAGAGAAGCTACGTTTAAGGCTTCAGGCAAAGGAGACTACTATGAATCAAGTCACGTGCCAGAAGAAGAAGAAGAATCAAATTTTGTTAGAAATCTTCAACGGGGTACTGGAAGGTTCAGAGGTAAGCTACCTTTTAAATGTTTTGCTTGTGGAAGAGTAGGTCATTATGCTGCCAAATGTCCTCATAAGGATAAGATTGACAAAGGAAAGGAACCTGCCAGATGGAACAAGAAACAAAATGCAAATAAGAAAAGCTACTACACTCATGAAGACAGTGATGGTCTATCAAATAGTGATGAAGATGAACGAGGTAATGACTATAAACTTTTAATGGAATTTGAAGATGATGATTACATGGATGCTATAGATGTGGGTAGTTTTTATGAAGAGATTTCTAGACTTAAGACATGTATAGAAGAAAAGAATATGATAATTGATACTCTACAATTTCAAATTGATGAAAAAGAAAAATATCTTGAAAAGTTAGAAGGTGAAATTGTTGGCCTTAGAAAAGAAATTGAGAAAAAAAAGGCTATTAATCCTAAGTTTGTCAAAGGATCTGAAACTCTGGATGAGATCATCAATGTACAACGTTCACTGCTAAACAAGACAGGTCTGGGGTATAATGGAGAAACATCTCAAGCATCCACCTCAAAGAGTTATCTTGATGCAGCAAGAAGGAATGAGCAAAAGCACAATGGAGATCACCAGGTAAAGCAGGGACGAATTACATCAAGAACGGACAAAGATTATCAGGTAAACCAGGGGCAATCTGTCTTAAGGATGAACAAAAGCTACAACCAGCCACAGGTAAAATCTTCTCAATTTGCTTCAAGAATGGATGACAATAGAAATTACAATCATTTGGCTGGTAGATTTGATAATCGCAGAAGTTTCTTCAATGGGCAATGTTTTTCTTGCCATAACTTTGGTCACAAAGTAGCTCAATGTGTTGCATATAAAACAATCATGACTAGAGAAGCTCAAAAACAAAGAAGTATGATCGGGATTACAAAAAGAACCTATAACAACTTTTCGGCTCTTGAAAATGAAGTTGAATGTTCTATTTGCAATAACTTTGGTCATGAAGATTCTGAATGTAGGAACAGGTTTTAGCAGACAAAGGAACAAGCCTCAAGCACCAGAACATGGAGAATAAAGGAACCACAAACAGAAAGATGTGGGATAGCCTTTTATGCAGAGGGACAGGAAAATCTATGGTACATCAATAGTGGATGTTCGAAGCATATGACAGGTGATAAAGAAAAACTTGAATCATATTCTGCTTTAGAAAAGGGAAAGAAAGTTTCTTTTGGAAATGATACTCCAGCAGCTATAAAAGGAAAAGGCACAGCTCAGTTAAAAGAAAAGGTCAAAGCTGGAAATGTTTTGTATGTTGATGGTTTGAAGCATAACCTTCTGAGTGTCAGTCAGATGTGCGATCAAGGAACCGAGGTAATATTTCGATCAAATGGATGTAGCGTTCGTGATCTTGATACAGGGAAAACAGTGATCAAAGGTAGAAGAACTCCAAATAATCTATACATATTTGAAGAAGGACAACAACAATGTTATTTGAGCAAGGATGATGAACATTGGTTATAGCACCGGAGGTTGGGGCATCTAAGCTTTTCACAAATAAGGAAGGCATGCAAATATCAGGCAGTTCGTGGTCTTCCAGATATCAAAATTCCAGACAACACTATATGAAAATCATGTCAGTTTGGTAAGCAAACCAGAACCAACTTCCCAGAGAAGGAAGGATCAGCCAACAGGCCTCTTCAACTAGTCCATACAGATGTATGTGGTCCTTTCAGGACGAGGTCACCTCGAGGAGAAGAATACTTGATATTATTCATTGACGATTTCTCCAGGTTTGTTTGGTTAGGACTTTTGAAGCACAAAGACGAAGCATTCGAAAAATTCAAATCCTTCAAAGCCTTGGTTGAAAATGAATCGTGTTACAAAATTAAGTGCCTCAGGTCCGACAGAGGTGGGGAGTTTACCTAAAATGAATTTTTCGATTTCTGTGAAGATCATGGGATAAGAAGGGAATTCTCTACAGTTAGAACTCCTCAGCAAAATGGAGTGGTGGAAAGGATGAACAGAACAATCCAACAAATGGCCCGTGCTATGCTTGATGAGTCCGGAACTCCTGCAACTTTCGGGGGTGAAGCTGCATATGTTGCGGTTGTTATTCTCAATAAAACAAATGTCCGAGTGAATAGCACTAAAACTCCTCATGAACTCTTGTATGGTGAGACTCCCTCGGTAAAACACTTCAAAATCTTTGGGAGCAAATGCTATATTAAGAATACTGATGAGCAACTTGGCAAACTTGAACCTAGAGCAGATGAAGGCATTCTTCTTGGTTATTCTCCACACAGCAAAGCATATAGGTGCTACAATAAAAGACTTGGAAGAATTGTTGACAGCATTGATGTAGTGGTTGATGAAAAAGGATACATTCCTAGGCAAGTAAATCATGAAAATATCGAAGAAGATGAAGACTACCCTCAAAGACAGAATGATGAAGAAGAAGAACCTCAAGAAGCACCAGAGGAATAGATAAGGGTAGAAGAGAAGACTCCATCCAGGTACGTTCAGAAGAATCATCCAGAATCTCAGATTTTGGGGCAAAAAGAAGCAGGTGTACAAACAAGAAGAACAATTGCAGAAGCTTCAAGCTATTTGGCATTACTCTCATCCACTGAACCACAAAATTTAAAAGAGGCATGCAAAGATGAATGTTGGGTCAAAGCAATGGATGAAGAACTTGAGCAGATCGAAAAGAACAACACTTGGGAGTTGGTTCCTAGATCAAAGGATAAGAATGTTATACGGACAAAATGGGTCCTCAAAAATAAGTTGAATGAAAATGGGGAAGTAATTAGAAACAAGGCCAGACTTGTTTGTAAAGGGTATGTGCAGCAAGAAGGAAAAGATTTTGAAGAAACTTTTGCTCCTGTTGCAAGACTTGAGGCCATCCGAATGTTCCTTACTCTCTCAAGCTTTCAAAAGTTCAAAGTATTTCAAATGGACGTGAAATCAGCCTTTCTGAATGGAGACTTAGAAGAAGAAGTATACATTGAGCAGCCAGATGGTTTCATTCTTGGAAATGATCCAAATATTGTATGCAAATTGAAAAAAGGCTCTCTATGGTCTTAAACAAGCTCCAAGGGCATGGTACTATCGTTTGGACAAATATCTTCATCAAAAAGGTTTTTCAAAAGGATCAGCAGATAGCAATCTTTATATAAAAATTGAAAATGACAAATTGCTGATACTTGTTGTGTATGTAGATGACATTATCTTTGGCAGCAATGAAGAATCTATGAGTCAAAGCTTTGCCTTGGTGATGCAGAAAGAATTCGAAATGTCCTTGCTTGGAGAATTGACATATTTTCTTGGCCTGCAAATCCAATAAAAGGAAGGAGGGATCTTCTTGTCTCAAACCAAGTATCTCAAGCAGATTTTGAAGAAATATGGCATGGAAGATGCAAAACCAATATGTACACCCATGGTCACAGGATGTAGCCTCAGTGCAAATGATGAATCAGCAGTAGTACATCAACCAACCTACAGATCTATGATTGGAAGTCTACTTTATTTGATAGGTACCCGACCAGACATCATGCATGCAGTGGGAATAGTTGGAAGATTTCAGGCAAATCCAAAGGAAAGTCATCTTCAGGCAGTAAAGAGAATCTTCAAATATATTCAAGGGACTCAAAATTATGGCTTATGGTATCCTAGAGATACAGATCTCACACTTCATGCTTATAGTGATGCGGATTGGGCCGGAAGTGTGGATGACAGGAAGAGCACAAGTGGTGGTGCATTCTTTATGGGTTCCAGATTAGTATCTTGGTTCAGCAAGAAACAGAGTTCGATTGCCTTGTCTACAGCTGAAGCAGAATATGTTGTTGCTGCATCTTGCTGCACTCAACTCCTTTGGATGATGCAGACCTTGCAGGATTTTCAAATCACTTGTACACCACCCATCTCCATCTTATGTGATAATACAAGTGCAATCAGCATTTCAAAGAACCCAGTCATGCATTCAAAAACCAAGCACATACCAATCAAGTATCACTTTCTCCGGGAACAAGTGCTTGAACAAAAGGTCAAGTTGGAGTATGTTCCTTCTAAGGAACAGGTTGCTGATATACTCACCAAACCATTGCCTAGGGAGACCTTTGAATACCTCGGGCAAAATTTGGGGGTTGTTGATGCATCATCTTGTTGTTGAATCTGCTCTGATTGTTGGTTGTACGCAAGTTTCATCTGAAGTATATGCGTACATGTGCTGGGTTGCGGATTGGTCAAAGATCAAATGGCACAGGTTCAAGGGGAGCATATCATGCATTGTTGGCATTATGGAGGAAGTACAAAAGGAGATCATGGATGCTGGTCTGAATATTGCTGCAATACGTCTCTATCTATTTCATGGTCATTTATGGTGTTTGATGGATTATGGTTCTTCTTTGCAGATCTGGTTTATAGTCAGGGGGAGCATGTTCTTAGGGGGAGCATAACCCTTTGCCCTTGATGTCAAAGGGGGAGAGTGATTGGTTGTTGTTTCCATCAAGTCCAAAGGGGGAGATTGTTGGCATTATGATACATATGTTGTACTTGATGGCAAGCCACTCATCTCAGATGATAAATTATAGTGCAGCAAAGTTCACACACTTTCATGAAGATAAAAGTTTCTTTCATGTAGAGAAAAGTTCACGCACTTTTATGCAGAGAAAATTTTATTTCATGTAGAGAAAAGTTCACGCACTTTTATGCAGAGAAAATTTTATTTCATGTAGAGAAAATTTCACGCACTTTTATGCATAGAAAACTTTATTTCATGTAGAGAAAAGTTCACGCACTTTTATGCAGAGAAAAGTTTATTTCATGTAGAGAAAAGTTCACGCACTTTTATGCAGAGAAAAGTTTATTTCATGGAGAGAAAAGTTCACGCACTTTTATGCAGAGAAAAGTTTATTTCATGTAGAGAAAAAGTTCACGCACTTTCATGCAGAGAAAAGTTCCTTTCATGAAGAGAAATTTTCACGCACTTTCATGGTTGGCTCATGGTATTAGTCCGACAGTTTTTGATCCTATGGTTTTGGTCCGTGGTATTGCATCCAAAAGTGTTGATCTCACGCACTTTCATGGTTGGTCCATGGTATTAGTCCTATAGTTTTTGATCCTATGGTTTTGGCTCGTGGTATTGCATCCAAAAGTATTGATCTCACGCTCTTTCATGGTTGGTTCATGGTATTAGTCCAATAGTTTTTTGATCCTATGGTTTTGGACCGTGGTATTGTGGAATGCCTAAGACTATAAAAGAGGAAGGAGATCATTTGGCAAAGCATCATCGAATGAATTGAATATCGAATAAGTGCTAGATCTGAAATATTTGTGATTGGGTTATGGTGCAGATCTGGATCTGAATGAAGGAGGAACCTTAGCGCATAAAGAAGGATAAGTTCTTTTGATGGGTCATAATCTTTATGCTTGAATAATAGTATCTTCGCATTATTTTGATATGTTATATGAGGCGCATGCTTGATCTATAAATCTGACAATCTGGGTTAATTAGTGTCTGAATATTTGAAAGAAGGAATTATCCTTTATAGATCTGCACACAGGTTTCAGGTTATTGAAGTAGCGTATATCTTTAAATTATGATCTAGCTGCCTCTGTCTATTGCTGCAGTATTCTGGGTTCAGAATTTGGTGTGTGGTTACTGTTACTGTGTTCTGGGTACAACTGTCAGAGAAGTGTTTACTTGATTCAGTGCTAATTGGCAAAAGGAGATTGTTTGATTCAGATATCCTTGATGATTGATTGATGTTCATGGATCCAGTCTGAAAATTTATGAAATGTGGTCCCTAGAAGAAAGAGAAGGTTGTAGCCTTCAGTAGGCCAGCACCTACGTACTAGTATCTTGGCTAGTACAAGAGCTAAGGGGGTTGCAGCTCCCTTCCAGGAGAAGCTGGAGAACGAGAGAGGGTTGTAGCTCTCTGCAGGTTGTAGCCTGCGTACTGGTAAAGGACTGCACTAGTACAAAATCATTGTAAAAGGAGTTTCTAATTGAAAGAAGATAGAGACATATTGCAGCAGGTGGTTTTCACCCACATTGGGTTTCCACCTTATATCTGGTGTTCTTTTGTGTGACTATTTGCTTTTCTTGTTCCTGCTCATTATTTTATGATACTGACATACAATGTAATGATCAATATTTGAAGAATTATTCAAAGTATAAATAAGGAAGATAGATTGATAAGAATTTGATAATACTGATTCACCCCCCCCTCTCAGTATTATTTCCAACAAAAAGCTATGCAGATAAATACATAAAATGGACCACACTATGGAAATGAAGGGACCAAGATATGCCAGAGTTTACCAACATTTTTCATACCCTTCACACAAAGTTGGGTATCAAGGATTCTAAGTGGCATTTGGTGCTTAAATACTGCAACTGCCTACACAAGTACATCTAGGATGAGATGGAGTTCTTGGACATCTCCTCGCTCAACACGATGTACCGATACGCTATCAAGATTGAGTAGAAGCTTAAAGAAAAGAAGCAAGACTTCAGATCTGCGAAGTCAAAGAACAAAGGACAAAGCCAAGGTGGGGTGACCCAAGACAACCCGTCGAAGTTGTAAGAAAAGAATGCCAGCACGAAGTCAAAGAAGGACACAGGAAAGTGGTTTGAGTTCCATAAGAACCCCACTCGTAACACAAGTGAGTGTCGGACCAGGTAGTTTATCGTGGCCTAGTTGAAGGCTTCAGAATCAAATCCATGTTCCAACCCTGAGTTAGAACCAGAAAAAAGGAATGAGAAAGGGAAGAATATCATTGATGTGAAGCCCAACGCCACTACTGCCATCACCAATATCCAGAAGAATGATCCTGAAGATCAAGAGGAGGGGGAGTGTATTTTCCACTTACAAATGTGGGTGAAGGGTTCGCCACTGCAATTCATTTTCGACAATGGTAGCCAAAAGAACCTCATTTCAGCAGAAGTCATGAAGCAGCTATGCCTACTAACCATACCACACCCATAACTGTACAACATCAGATGGCTTCACAAAGGATGATATCTCTGAGTCTGCTAGTAGTGTCGCCTTCCCTACAGGATCAAGCCCTTCATAGATGAGGTATTGTGTAATGTTGCACTTCTTGATGTTTGTGATGTATTATTAGGCCAACCATACTTGTGGAAGTGACATGTTGTGTATCATTCAAGGCAATGCGATGTTATTAGTAGTTTGGGTAATTCATTATACATGATACCGAAGGTAGCCCCAACTACCACCACCTCTTTGATCTCTACTAAGAAATGTATTAAGATTGTCTCTGAGACTAGGAAATTGATTTTCTTCCTGGTACGCTCTCAAAGTAAGGGGAAGATCATAGCCACATCTATGGTTACCGAGAAGGGTTGCTCCACGCAGCAGAAGCATGAGGATACAGTCATGAAATAATACAGGAACATCTTCTCCTCACCCACAGGGGTACCATTGCACTGTCAGGTCAAGCATTCATTCGATTTGACTCCTAGAGAACCTCTAGCCAACAGGCTCATATATCACTGCTCCATTGTGGAAAATGGAAAGTACAAGCAGTGACATGATCAACATTGGGTTCCATGCAAGTTTCGGGTGGGCAACAAAGTATGATTGCATCTATAGAAATAACACCTTACAAGAGCCCATCAGAAGATCATACCACTCTGATATGGTCCTTACACCATTACCAAGGTTGTGGGAAACAATGATTTGGAGCACAACATTCCCCCATTCCTTGGCTTGCACCGAGTATTCAATGTGGACCACCCTAGACCATGCTTTGCACCATTACTAGACACATCAGAGATTGCAGAACAACTCACTAGGGACTAAGTTCAGCAGAAGTTTCCCCATCTCATGGAGGCACTCAATGCAATGGAGACCATTTCTTCCTGGGGGGGGGGAATGATATAGGTGGATGTTGGTGGCTAGCCACCTATCCCACTTAGACCACCACAACTGTCTCTTTCAGTCTTTCAGTTTCCTTAATTGTAGCACAATTTGCTATTTTTGGCACTTTTTCGGGTCGTGAACTTCCGAAGCCGTTTTGAGGCCCTAAACGACATTTTTTGGGAAAACATGGGCCAACAAGAGGTCTCAATGAATGTTGGCCATTTGAAAGTTGTATTCCTTGGATAGATCTTTCTAATGAGGTATTGTGTGCATTAAACGAAGATTGTATGACAAGGTTACGACCCCGGGAAGTTGATGTACCAATTTACTCAAACGGGGCCCATAGTTTGGCGCTTCATCTCCTAGGGTTAGGTTTTTGGATGTTTAGGGTTTTCCATTGTTTCTTAACAATAAATAGGCCTTTGAGTCTCATTTTAACAAAGTTCAGAGGAAGGTAGCCGCCACGTCTCTCCTCAGAGTTAAGCTACCATTGCTCGAGCTAGTTTATTTCCATTTTTGTTTGTAAGCATATTTCAATATTTTACATTAATGGAATGAAGTATTATTTCTGATCCATCTCTATATTTATGGTTATGTTTATGATTTTTTGCGTTCGTGTTTAAATTTGGATCACTAGTTGTCCTTTAGCTCCAACAGAAATAAAGTAGAGGATAAAAACCTAAAGGAAACATGGATTTCATTCATGGAGTTCGACCAGCGTGCAATCTTCAAGAACGATAGATGGTTAGCATATTAGGAAGGGAAGAGGACCTTCATTTCTGACTCTCTTTTCCATGCACATGGATAGGGTATGTGAAATGAGAACACGTTCTCTTATGACACATAGACGAAATGGAAGAAGTCACGTATATAATATTGTGTTAAGAACAAGAGAAATTCCTTCAAGGGTGGAGGTGGGAACATATAGAAGGAAGTGACTAGAACTCATTGTTTTTAAGCTATAGATAGATTACAAAGTAATTGAAGAATCCTCAAAAAGACTTACTGGGTGAAAGAATTATGGAGAGAATTATCTTGGATGAAGGCTAAAGAGGCACTAGAATATCATGGGTTGATAAACCACTAGGGTGGAGAGAAGCACCCAGGTATTTTCTAACACGCTCCTCCCACATCTACCCAAGTAATCGACCAACCGGGGTAAACATGTGATGAGAGGCTACTATGATTGGATTTAACCTCCTAGGTGGCCTTAAGGAAATGGAATCGGCGAAACACATCATACAGACCTTCCACATCAGTTACAAGACCCCTAAGAACCATCCCAACACTTCTGGTAACAAACTCCTGGGTCCCACTGAGCTTTTAGACCTCTTGACCTCTAGACGCTCCGATTTCATGGGATTGACATTGTCAAGGAGGCTTTGGATGCTCTCATGACAAGGCATGCTAGCGTCTAGGGACTATTTTGCTCAGTGTTGTGCTAGTGTCCCCAAGATTTTAGCCATTTTTCAGGCCCAGAGCCCAAGTCACTACCCATAATTGAATGACACCTTTAGAACAGAAATATAAGAATGAAACAATGATGCAAATGCAAATACTTGAACAAGCCCTTGAATAGACTATTACTAGCCATGAAAGGTATCTTGTCAAACATATAATGAATATCTAATATATAGGTGTAAATAACATATATAAGCATAGGGTCTTCATACTCATTTGAGTTCAATCGCTAAGAAGAATTGATGCCTCAACATATTAGCTTCCATTTCATCCATTATGTCATCGATACATTGTTCATTCATTTACAAGTAAAAACATGATAAGATCCATACACGGCTACTGTCATAAAACATATACATAACCAGCATAATAAAAAATGAAATATCAAGGAAATCACAACCATATGATCCACATATATACCAATATAATGCCCATAGAAATACAAGGAGAATAGCCTCATATTGATGATGCAAAATCAAAACCTAGGATGGGACTACCACATTCCACCCGATCGTAGAATGGTTGAGCCAAATCTCTCTTCAGTCATTCACCCCAGTGCCATATTCCAAGCATGAATGTGGAATATCATAGAACCAATCAATCCAAAACCATCCAAGGCTTCTAGATGCCATCCACATCAACCCATCAAACAGTGATTTGACCTTACAGCCTGACATTATAAAACCATCGCCGGATTGACCTCTATCCAAGCCTTCCAGGGCTCCAGAGCATTTTTTCCAACCAAGGATCAAGGGCTAGTAACTCAACCCACAACTTATACCGGGCTCTAGAGCATTTGTCCAACCAAGGCTCCAGGACTAGTAACTCAACCCACCTAGGGCTCCAAAGTGTTTTTCAAACTAAGGCTCTAGAACTAGTAACCCAACCCAAGCTATTACAGGGCTCCAAAGTGCTTGTCGAGCCAAGGCTCTAGGAACTAGTAACTCAACCCAAGCTAAGAAAACATGAGAACAAACTAAAACAAAACAAGGAAATAAATCGACAATCACCATGGTTATCCAAGAAATGGCAAGGCTAGGCAAATCCACTGTCAATCCAGGAAATCCTCCATGCGAGTGACATATCTTGACCAATAAACCACATGCATATGTCATGCATGGAAAAGCTAGTGAGGAAAGCATACATCCAACTCGGTACCTACAACCCAAACCCATTGTAGTTGTTGATATTGATGTCCTTTTGTGGTTTCTTAATCTTCCTTTGCCTTCTTGCTCTAAAACTTCAAGTATGCCACACCGTCTAAGAGTGCTCCAAGAAAACTCGAAGTGTCCAAGAGTGAGAGAGAGAGAATAACGAGAGAGCTCCAAAAAGTAAACTAGCAAACAGTTACCCACTAATCCTGAGAAGCCTTTTTTATCAACGAGGTCTCAATTTTCTTCATTTTCCATTATTTTCCTTCAATTTCCTCCTCGCATGCAACTTGTGACCTTTCACCTCCCTTTTATCCTAATTTCAATTGTTTTCATAAATGAAATGCCAAAAATTAAAATTTTCCCTTGCCAATGCCTTTGTCATTTCCTTTGCCAGTTTCCTTAGCCATTAATAAACCAATGAACACCCGCACTAGGATTTCGTACGCAACATTCATCTTGGAATAAGTGTCCCATCAACCTTGATTATTATTTTTCCTTTATTAAACTTTATTACATGGAGTTTTCACCAGGGTTGTTACATATTTGGGGATTTGATGAACCACCAAGTGATGACAACATTAATGTTTTCTCCCACTGATGAATTATTTGGTAAAATGGATTCTCTTATCCTATGGTGTCTTACCTGCTAATGAACCTTCCTTTATTACTGAATCTCTTCTCCTAAAAGTGATTTGAACTCTCTCTACTATAGTATCCTGGCATGCGTGTTTATTATATTTGAAGAGTCCGAGAAGACCGACAAAACGCTTGTGTAGTTGGTGAATGAAGGCAAAGTGGCCTTGTGGTATCTTGTTTTAGTTGTTTATTTTTAAGTTTTCCTTGGAAACCACTCCACCTTCAGCCTTAGAATATTTCTCAGGGGTGTAACAACCCTCGTGAAAATTCCATGTAAAAATATATGAGGCCATAGTGATGGGACATGTATTCCAAGCTGAATGCTGGGGAAAACATCCTAATGGGTGTTGATTTGGTTATTATGGCTAACGAAATTGGAAAGGGAAATGGCTAAGGCTTTGGAAAGGCATAAGGCATTAATTGGCATTTTATTTATGAAAATAATGGAAATTAGGAGAAAAAGGAGGTGAAAGGTCACAGGACGCATATGAGGAGGAAAATGAAGAAAAATTATGGAAATGACGAAAATAAAGGCCTCATTAATAAAAAGGCTTATGAGGATCAGTAGGAAAGACTTAATTAGTTAAGTATTGGAACTCTCTCATTATTCTCTCTCTCTCTCTCATACTCTTGAATACTTAGGTTTTTCTTGGAGCACTCTTGGACAATGTGGCATACTTGGATTTTTGGACCAAGAAGGCAAAGGAAGAGAAGGAAAGTATACGAGGGCATCAATACCAGTCGCTACAATGAGTTTTGCTTGCAGGTATCAAGTTGCATGTATGTTTTCCTAACTAGTTTTGCCATGCATGAAACATGCATGTGGTTTCTTCATCATGACTTGTCACTGGCTTGGAGGATTGCTTGGATTGACAGTGGATTTTCCTAGCCTTTCCATTTTTTGGATAGCCATGGTGTTGTAGGTTTATTTTCTTTGTTTTTGGTTGGTTCTCATGTTTCCTTAGCTTGAGTTGAGCTATTAGTTCCTGGAAGCCTTGGTTAGACAAACACTCTAGAGCCCTATAATTGCTTGTGTTGAGTTACTAGTCTCGTAGCCTCGGTCGGACAAATTCTCTAGAGCCCTGAAACATCTTGGATTGAGTTACCAGTCCCATAGCCTAGGATGGAAAAACACTTTAGAACCCTTGGTGGGTTGAGTTACTAGTCTTGTAGCCTTAGTTGGATAAAAGCTACGGGTTCAGTTATTAGTCCCGTAGCCTTGTTTGGACAAATTCTCTGGAGCCCAGTAAAAGTTGTGGGTCGAGTTACTAGTCCTGGGATCCAGATTTGCAGAAACATTCGGGAGCCTTGGAAGGTTGGGATAAATACCGATTTGATGTTTGTTTTGTGATGTTTGACCATGAGGTGGAATCATTATCTGTTGGGTTGAGGTGGATGGCCTCTAGAAGCCCTGGATGAGTTTTTATTAATGTGTTCTATGAGATCCCACATTCATGTTTGGAATATGGCACGAGGGTGAATGGATGAAGAGAAATTTGGCTCAACCATTCTATGGTTGGGTGGAATGTGGAAGTCCCATCCTGGGTTTAGATTTTGCATCATTAATGAAAGGTTATTTCTCCTTGTATCTCTATGAGAATTATGGTGGATTATATGTAGTTTATATGGCTATGATTTCATTGGTATTTTTGTCCCTACTATGATTGTTATTTACATGTTTTATGATAGCAGCCATTAGTGGCTCTCATCATGTTCTTTCTTGTTATTGAATGATAAATGTATCTATTACCTAATGGATGAAATTGCATCTAATGGGATAAGGAGACAATGCTTCATAGTGAATATCAGATAATTATGAGACCCCTATGCTCAGATCTATTATTTACACATGTAGGTTGCATATTTACTAAGTGTTTGATATAATGTCTATCACGGCTAGGCTTGGTTAGGTCAAGCCCTTGACCAAGTTTTGTATTAGATCCCTTACTTTGGTATCATTTATTGTTTTGGAGAGCCTTATCAAGGTTTACGCATTGGTTTGGAGGCTAGCCCTGAAAAAGTGGCTTAAATCTCATAGTCTCTGGCACAAAATTGGCTAAGAGAGACTATATTCTCTCCCTTGCAGTCACTGTGGGAGCGAATGTAGGTTAATAGTTGCATGCATGCCTTGTCATGGGAGTGACTCTGGGTATAATTCATTGAAATGATAGGTTAACTCAGGGATTGGGCACCTAGAGTGGTGGATTAGCTCCTGGGGGTCCTGAAGCACCTAAGGGAGGTATGTAAGGTCTTGTTTTGTTGATTCCACTTCCTTTAGGTCATATAGGAGGTTGAGTCCAATCATAGTAGCATCTCGTTGCATCTTTACCATGTCTAGATGATTTCATGGGTAGATGTGGGAGGAGGGTGTTACAGAGTGGTATCAAAGTGTGGTTGTGATCTCCTTGGGATGTGTGTTGATCATGATTTCATGTTGGTTTAATAGGTGTTCCTTATGCATGTCGTCCATGTTCTTGTTGCATTTTCATGGTGTTGATCATGGTTGTAGTGATTTCACCATGTGAAGGTGTTATGAAACCAGCTCAAGAAAAGATAGAAAAGATAGATCAACGCCTTAGAATTCAGCCTCTTCGAGGGGGCAACCTCCTTTACATTACATAAATGAAAAATTCTTGGATGATACAAATGAAAAAACCTCCTTTCTATATATAGGAGTCTAAGGAGTCACAATATAATCCAGCCGACCTAACAATAATAATATAAAGCCACAAAAATAACAATAGAGGGATTCTATGGGGCACAGAAATAACAATATGGGGGTAATAGGGGCACAACAATATAAATAAGGGGTATAACTACAATAGTAATGGGGTAATCACTAGTATTATAGGGACCCAACATGCCCCTCTCCTTCAAAAAAGTGTTGTCCTCAACGCTTGAGTAGTTCTGGATACTTCTGCATAAAATTCTCATCCTCCCATGTGGAATCTTCAGCGGATAAGTTCTTCCACTTGATAAGATACTCTGAAATTGATCGATTTCGTAGCTGTCGAGTTCTTGTTTCTGTGACTGCTTCCGGTTCCAATATAATTTTTCCTTCCTCGTCAAGTTCTGGCAATATTGTTTGAACTGGGAGCTTGTCGCCTATAACCTTCTTTAAACATGAAACATGGAAAACTGGGTGCAATCGAGAAGCTGCAGGAAGCTCCAATTTGTATGCCATAGTACCAATCTTTTCCAACACCTTGTACGGACCATAATACTTTGGTGATAATTTATTATCCTTCTTAGCTTGCTTTAGGGACATTTGCTTATATGGTTGTAGCCGTAGGAATACCCAATCACCTACATCAAAACTTCTTTCACTGCGATGTTGATCTGCCTGTTGTTTCATTCTATTTTGTGCCAACACGAGGTTATCCTTTAAGAGTTGGAGGACTTGTTGTTGATGTTCGATGTGATGTTCCACTGCTTGAACCTTAGAATTTTCTCTTAAATATGATGTGATGGATGGTGGTTGATACCCATAAAGTGCCATAAATGGGGTCATTTTTGTTGCTGTATGGAAGGAAGTGTTATACCACCATTCAGCCAGAGGCAACCATTTGACCCATTGTGTCTGTTTATCAGATACAAAGCAACGAAGATATCCTTCCAAACATTTGTTTACTATCTCAGTTTGCCCATCAGATTGAGGATGATAAGATGAGCTATGAGCTAACTGAGTACCAAGACAAGAAAATAATTCTGTCCAAAAATTTCCAGTGAAAATGGGATCTCTGTCACTTACAATAATCTTTGGGTTTCCATGTAGCTTTTGAATTGTTTCCATAAATGCAGTAGAAACTGTACTGGCTTTAAATGGATGTGATAATGCACAAAAGTGTGCATACTTGGTAAGTCTGTCAACTACCACCATGATGACACTCTTTCCCTCAGACTTGGGTAAACCTGTGATAAAATCCATTGAAACCTCCTCCCAACGTTGGCTTGGAATGGATAAAGGTTGTAATAGACCCGGTGTCTTAATTGTTTCAACTTTATTTTGTTGGCAAACCAAACATTCCGCCACAAACTTTTGAATATCTGATTTAAGGCCATCCCAAAAAAATTCCTTCTTAACCCTGTGGTAAGTTTTTAAAAATCCTGAGTGCCCTCCTAAGGGAGAAGTGTGCAATTCCATAAGAATCTTTTGTTTTAGCTGGGAATTCTTACAGAGGTATAAGCGATCTTTGTACCATAACGAATCATTTTGCCAGCTAAATGTATCAGAAGTACTGGAATCTTGTTGTAGCTTTCGAATAAGTGCCCACACTTCTTCGTCATTCTTCCATTCCTCCTTTGCTTCGTTTATCCAATCTGGTTGGATAATAGAAATGGCACACAACAATGCTTCCACATCCTCATCCTTTCTTGAGAGTGCATCTGCCACCACATTTTGCTTCCCTTTTTTGTAGATGATTTCAAAGTCATAACCCAACATCTTTGTGACCCACTTTTGTTGCTCTTCAGAGGATAATCTTTGTTCTAAAAAGTATTTAAGGCTATCATGATCCGTTTTTACCTTGAAGTGTCTTCCCATTAGGTAGGGTCGCCATTTCTTAAGTGCATGGAGTATTGCCAACATTTCCTTCTCATAAATAGCTTTGCTTAAAAACTTTCCCTTGATTGGACGACTTTCAAAAGCAATGGGTCTTTCATCTTGCATTAGAACAGCACCAATTCCATTTCCTGAAGCATCACATTCCACAATAAAGGTTTTTGTGAAGTCCGGTGTAGCTAAGACCGGTGCTTGGCACATTGCCTCTTTAAGATGTTTAAAGGCCTTTGTTGCTTCCGGAGTCCATGAAAATGAATCTTTCTTCAATAATGTTGTTAGAGGTGCTGCTATTCTCCCATAATTCTTAACAAACTTGCGATAATACCCTGTCAACCCAAGAAATCCTCGCAGATGCTTTATGGATGTGGGGATTTTCCATTCCTTAATGGCTTTAATTTTGCTAGGGTCTACCTTAACTCCTTCATGAGATACAATATGACCCAAATATTCCACCTCCTGGACTCCAAAGAAACATTTGGATCTTTTTGCATATAATTGTTTCTCCTCCAATAGTTGTAGCACCTTGTCAACATGTTCAACATGATCCTTCCAAGACTTGTTGTAGATTAGTATATCATCAAAAAATACTAACACAAATTTTCTAAGGAATGGTTTGAAAATTGAATTCATCAAACCTTGAAATGTTGAAGGTGCATTGGTAAGGCCAAAAGGCATGACCAAAAATTCATAATGACCCTCATGAGTTCTAAATGTCATTTTCGGAATGTCTTCAATCTTCATTCTGATTTGATGATATCCGAACGAAGATCCAACTTGGTGAAGTAAATTGATCCATGCAATTCATCCAGTAATTCATCAATGACAGGAATGGGGAACTTATCTTTAATAGTGAGCTTGTTGAGCTCCCTATAATCTGGACACATGCGCCATGATCCATCCTTCTTGTGCACCAATACTACTGGAGCTGAGAAAGAACTTTGACTCGGTTGAATTATACCAGCCTCTAGCATTTCTGCAACCATACGTTCAATTTCACTTTTTTGGACATATGGATATCTGTACGGCCTGATGTTTGGAGGAACACTTCCTGGAATCAGATGAATAGCATGATCATGATCACGCATAGGTGGGAGACCTTTGGGAGTCTCAAATACCTTGGAATGATTGTCCAGGACTTTTTGGAGATCTGGAGAAATAGATGATTCCAATGTGGAAACATCTAGCGAACATAATTGTGCAATTACACCTCTTTGCTCCTTTTTTAGAAGCTTTGTCATGCCATTAGAGCTGATTATCTTTCCTGGTTTCCCTGCAATACCCCTTAATTCAACTTCCTTTCCTTCCACAGAAAATTTCATGAAAAGTTCTTGAAAATTAAAAGCTATTGTACCCAAGGATTGTAGCCATTGGACTCCTAGTACAACATCAGCACCTCCCATTGGAATGGAAAGCATTGGGCTAGTCAATACATATTCTCCCATGGATAGCTTGATATTATGGCACTTTCCAGAACAATTTATTGTTCCTCCATTTGCAATCATCACTTGACACTCTGGTGCTGGATATAGGAAGCAATTCAATTCTTTTGCTACCCTACAATGAATAAAATTGTGGGTGCTTCCTGAATCAATCAACACTATTACCTTTTTCTTCTTGATTTGTCCTTCTATCTTGATGGTTTGAGGAGTGGTAATTCCCGCCAATGCATTACAAGATATGGTCGGATTTATTTGTTCTTCATCTAGGCTTTGTTCCTGGAATATATTCTCTTCTTTTGACCTTTCTTGCTCCTTTTCTTCTTCCTCTTCACAATCTATGTAGAATAATTTCTTCTCAGCACACTTATGACCTTTTGTGTATTTGCTATCACAATTGTAACAAAGCCCTTTTGCTCTTTTTTCTTCCAATTTTTGTGGTGTCAACCTTGTAGGTTGTGGAAGACTATGGGCAACAACACTTCCGTCTTTATAGTTGTGAATGGTATGCTTCCTAGTTGCCATAATTTTGCTTTCCATTTTTCTTGCTAACCTGAATGCCTTCTCTAATGAATCAGGTTCCCAAAGGCGCACATCATGTTGGATATTATCCTTTAAAGACCCTATGAACACATCAATCCTATGCTCCTCTGGAATATCTTTTACCCTTATGTTCAATTTTTGGAACTCCTCAATGTGCTCCATTATTGAACCCTTTTGTTTGAGACTTATCAATTGGCTAAAAAAAGTGTTGCTTTTTGTATCCTCATAATGTGCTATCAATTCTTCCGTAAAAATTGCCCAAGTGATAAATTTTTTACGAGAACAAAGCCATTGATACCATACAAACTGATTTGGTTCCAAATATAAAGTTTCCATACGTACCTTTTGTGTGTTTTGCACATTATTGAGATCGAAGAATTGCTCCATCTGTAATATCCATGTGGCAGGATCCTTGCCATCAAACTTCCTCATATCGATTTTTGGAATGTGGTGATTCTTCGATCCAACATTAGCATCTATGGAATCATGATTAACATTTCTTTTGTTCTCATCATGAGTTTCCTTTACTACCTTTTCACCATTAGTAAGTATTTCTTGTAGAAAATTAGTCAAATCTGTCTTCAAATCTGCCATGCCTGTCTTCAAATTTGTGTTCAAATCTATCTTCAAATTGTCCATATTAGCTTCCATTCCATTCATCTTAGCTTCCACGCCATTTATCTTAGCATCTGTTAACTTTTGTGAGCGTGACATTTGTTGCACTTGTTCTTGTAATTTTGATATATCATGTAGCATTTCTTCCTCTTCTTCATGAGTCATGCTAGAGCTTTCAGGTTCCTTACTAGGTGTTTGCATTTTCTTTCCTTGGGGCATCAATTACCGATAATAATGCTCTACTATGCCCTTTGAATTCCTTCAAAATAAATTTTCAAACCAAGCTTAAGCAAAAATTTAAAAAATCTACACACCTTTTTTCACTTTGTAGGAGCTCCATATTTCCTCTGATGTATCTCTGTAATTTCCAGTCATCTAGTTCTAAACTTGTGACCTGTAGTAGCTCTCTGTGTCCTCTTTCCAATGCCACAAGTCTGACCCAAATTGGATTCTCCAAGGAAGAGTTATGCGAAATCTCCCACAGTGACTTGATTATAGACTAGTTCAGTAGAGCTAACTTGTACGACGTGCCACGAGTCACTGTTTCGACCTTTGGATCGAAAAAACACCCACAAGAAACTACAGTCCGTCCTCTTTCTGTACCTTTTTATGAAATTTCAATCCGATCCTCAGAGAGAAAGTTATGATGATTTTTCCCAGGTCACCTGTTTTGAATGTAATTCAGGAGTCTGCAAAAAGACCAACTTCCTCAGATCATATCTCCGAAAGTATCACGCGAAAAGCTCTGAAATTTGGACCCAAGGTTCAGCGCCAATTCTTCTCAAATGGGTTTTTTTTGTGACTTCTGAAACGTCACAGAAAAAAAGTTATAGCGAAAATGCCACGATGACCTGTTTGGAGCAGCGAAACCCTAGAATCCAAAGCTCTGATACCAAATGTTATGAAACCAGCTCAAGAAAAGATAGAAAAGATAGATCAACGCCTTAGAATTCAGCCTCTTCGAGGGGGCAACCTCCTTTACATTACATAAATGAACAATTCTTCGATGATACAAATGACAAAACCTCCTTTCTATATATAGGAGTCTAAGGAGTCACAATATAATCGAGCTGACCTAACAATAATAATATAAAGCCACAAAAATAACAATAGAAGGATTCTATGGGGCACAGAAATAATAATATGGGGGTAATAGGGGCACAACAATATAAATAAGGGGTATAACTACAATAGTAATGGGGTAATCACTAGTATTATAGGGACCCAACAGAAGGGTCAAGGTGTTGTTGTGGAGTATGTCTCATGTGTGTATGGTTGATCATGCAGTGCTAGGAACATTAGTGTTCACCTGTTATCAAGTGCACATCAAGTGGTTGTTGTTGTCATGCATGAGGTCATGGTTGTGTAGTTGATATGGTCATGCATTGATGACTGGAATCTAGCTAGAATGATGTGTATATAGTTTTGTACTCATGTGTTATATGTCTATATGCAATTGTTATGCATGTATGGTCTTGGTTATAGTTATGAATGAAATGTAGGTCAAACATGCCTTCTGAAGTCATTCTATGCAATCTAGGTGATCATTGTTCTATTGGTTGTTATGATGCTAATGTGTTGGCTGAGATAGAGCACTAGATGCAGATCATCATAATGAGGTTGCAACATTAGACTTTGTTGTAAGAGCAGATCATCATACATGTATTGTACGTTTGGCATGCATGTATGTAAGTCAAGAATTGTTATATGCACTAAGTTTATATACATGTTTTTGATGATATGGTTACATACATGATAGATGATAGTTGATTAGTAGAGTCATATGCACATGTGTCAGATAGTCATGAATTCTAGTAACCTGTGGTTGTAAGCATTGATATTATTGGTTAGGTTAGATAACTTGATGATTATGTTATATATAATATGTTGTTGATGAGAATGTTATATGTTAGCTAATTGCTGTTATATGTTAGTTAACTTGATGATTAGGGTTATAATATTAATATCTTGATGTTATATGTATCATGCTAAATTGGATTGGATTATGCAGATGGATATGGTTACAATATTCAGGTATGAGTCGACCTATTTGTGAAATGTTGTGGTACTAATCTAGGTTGACCTTGTATATGTGGTTGCTATGTATGAATGATAATTGTGTATGAGTTATGATGTAAACATGTTAGCTAGTGACAATATCATGAGCTTATTCATGTTTGAGTTGACATGTTGTGAAATTATATCATTCTAACTGATTGTACAAACAAGATAGCCTCCCCTAAAATACACTAAGGTATGAGTTCACTTTTGTCATATATTTGGTGCTTGATTGT
Source organism: Pinus tabuliformis (assembly GCA_031772625.1). Lineage (NCBI taxonomy): Eukaryota > Viridiplantae > Streptophyta > Pinopsida > Pinales > Pinaceae > Pinus > Pinus tabuliformis. The sequence continues at coordinate 739,401,046 of CM062812.1, read as the reverse complement.
TTGATTATGTCATTTATTTGTTGTTCAAATGTTTGGTGTCTATTACATCATCTCGTTGATTCATTTAACATGGTATGTTTGAAACTTGGTTGAATGTTTGATGAATTGCATGATATGAGTATGAATCTATAGGATTGCATGAAGGAATGATCTTGTTTTAAGAAGATTGTGCTAACACATAGGTGTTGAGACAATTGATATATACTTGTGTGTAAGTAGGTGATACTAGTAGCATTATTTCTAATGACTATGATTTGAATATACATTATGACATGATTTTTTGTAAAGGTTGATTTCAAATAGATAGATATGATTGTCTTGGTATTTGAAACATGTGGTTAAAATGTGTGAGAAGTTACAAGGTAACATTCTAGGTACTAGCATGACAAATTAATAGTTGATATGTTTATATAACTAATAGTTATGTGATGTGACAATACATAGTAAGCCTCAATTGCAATAAGGGAAAAAGGGTAAAAAGAAACGAATTGGAAAATAATTCCTTTTGCTATGTTTTGAAACCCTAATTCCAAATGAATGATTGCCTTGCATACAAAAAGTCTTCTCAACCTTTATTTTGTCTGACATTATGTGGACATGTGTTATAGTAATTAACATGTACTTGATCGTTATATTAGCCAGTCTCTAGCTACAAGTGGATCTGTCAAGGAAATTGGAGTCCCTTGAGAGATAACATGGATGTGTTCGGTTGCAAGCAACGTTCTTGGCACATGAAGGTAAGATAAATGGTATATTGTTATATTTATTTATGCACTAACAGTTATGTGTTAATGACAACATGATGTAGTGAGTTTGATGGTAAGAGAGGTTACCATGAAATCTCAAAGAAGGCTCAGATCGAGCTTTCCCTAGGAACCATGGGGATTGAGTCATGGTGTTTTTTGTTAGTCTTGTGCTTTTGTTCTTTCATGATTTTTTGTGCTTCATTTGTGGCTTTTTTTATGTCTAGTGTAAGGGCATACCACTTTGTTTACAAATTCGCGTTGTTATTGGTTTTCATGGTTTTTCTCTTGTTTATTTGTTGTGTTTGCATTTTAAGTTTTGATTCTTGGGAATTGGTTGGGAAAGAGGAAATTTAGTAGAGCTGAGGGAGAGCTAAATGAAATCCAACATGTATTGTAAGACATAGATGAAGCTTGGTGCATGAGTAAGCACATCAAAGGTAAAGACTATGGTAGTCGGTTCGACTTGTTGGGTCAAAGGTGATGGTGGTAGTACAAACATGAGAAAGGTAACCAGAAAGGTAAAGTAAATGGATCTAAGCTGCCCGATGCCTTGGATAAGTTGGGAACTATGGTTCTCAATGTTGCATATGTTGTGTACAATAAGGAAGTTCTCTTAACCTAGAGCTTATGTTATCCAGAAATTATGTTATGATCATGACTATGCTGATGTTTTTATATGTATACATGTATGTACATATGTCGTTCTCTAACCGGATCATGATTATTTTATTCCAAATGTTTATGTATATGTATCTATGTCACTATCTGATAGGGTCATCAGGAATCGTTCTTGTGGAGGAATGATTGCTTACATAGGCAAATGACATGAAGAGGTTCCTAGTTTTACGAGGAACTAATTGGGAAGAGTATTCATGACAAATGTATGAGGTCATTATCATGTGGATAAGAATTGATATTATGTCATTATATTATGTCTATGTTATGGACAATCTATACCGAGGGATACATCAGCGGAATGAAAAAGTGTCTTCTGTAGCATGATAGGATAAGCATGAATAAGACACTAGAAGCAAGGTTTCCTGGTAAGGACAATGTGGTTTTAGATGTTTGGTATTATTGTTGTGCATATGTTGTATATATTGTGCATATTGGATAGGTGATGATTGTGTGCATGCAGTATTGTGCATATATAGTGTGTGTATGTTTTTTTATGAAATATTATGTATAGGATATTAGTATAGATAGTGTGGTGTGAATGTTGCATATTCAATGTTGGGTATAGATGGTGATATGTACATGTTGGCTATACAGTGTTTTGTACATATTGTACTGTGTGCATGCCGGATATGCAGTGTTGTATGCATATGACACTATGTACATGTTGGATATGCGGTGTTGTATGCAAATGATGCTATGTACATGTTGGATATACGGTGCTATGTACATGTGGTGTTTCATGCATGTTGTACATGTTATGCTATGTACATATGGTGTGGTGTGCATGATTGTACAAGTGGTGTTGTGTTCATGTGGTGTTGTGTACATGTTGTAGAAGTGATGTCGTTTGCAGGTGGTGTTGTGTACATGTCATGCATGTGCCATTGTGTATATATGTTGTCACGTACATGTTGTGTATGTGGTACTATATACATGTGGTATTGTGTACACGTCATACAAGTGGTGTACTGTATGTGTGGCATTGTGTACATGTTGTGTGGGTGGTACCGTCTACATGTGATGTTGTGCACATGTTGTGTAGGTGGTGCAATGTACATGTACTATGTACATATTATACATATGGTACTGGTGCACATGTGGTATTGGGTGCATGTCATACATTTTGTGTTGAGGGCATGTGGTATTAGGTATGTGCATTGGGTAGTCATGCTATTGTGACATATGTATTCATTGTGTTTCACTCTAGATACATAATTATTTTATGTTGTACATCGGGTGTAGGTGTATGTGTTGTGTTGTACACTGGGTGTAGGTGTATTTGTTGTGTATCAGGTGTAGGTGCATGTATTGCATGATGTGTATGTCATGTGTGGTTTTATGTGTGTGATGTACACTATGCATATGTGCACCTGGTTGAGGAGAAGGCACTAGGTGTTTATTGGGTGTGGAAATTGATCTGGTGTGTGTATAGAAAGAACAAAGGTAGAAGTAAGGATCGATAAAATGGTAATTATCAATATATTATTTTAGTTTCATTATGCATGTTGTTTATGATTATGGTTTATGATGATTACAGGTGATCTATGATTCTGGTTTATGATTGTTGCATGTGATTTATGATTTTGATCTATGATGGTTATGTTTTGAGCTAACCTAATGTAATGTTTTTATACATGTTGATTTTGTCATAGATGGTAATTTGACTTGTTGTGATAGGAAGTAAACAAGATTGAAAGTGTACCTTATTGAAAAGCTACCAATGAGGTATGATTTGAGTTTATTTCAATTTATTTTGAATCTAAGGGAAGTTATGTGCTTGGTATAGGAAAGGATGAACATGCCCAGTTGAGTGGTTGAAATTGACTTCAAGAATTAGCAGCAACAACAAAGGAATTGAAACAAGTTGTAGTATGTTGGTAAAGCACTTTAGGAAAAAGGCCATTGTGGGACACTGATACCCAATAGTGTCCATTGATTTCCATGAGCATGCTATGACTGCTATGATGGTTTTAAGGAAGGGATATGCCTTGGTTGTTGTATCTTTCAATGTGAGGAAGCCTTGCCATGGGATGAATTTCTTGGGATGGGGGTGCCAGTGGAACTTGGAAGGTGAGAAACTGCACGAAAGGGGTTGATTGGATTTCTCGAGGGACTATATAGAAGAGAAAGAAAGATCGAGGACGGATTTTTTTGGTCATTATAATTTCCATATAAAGTCGTGTGCATATTGGGAGTGCGCCCTTGAACAATGAGCTGGTAACTTTTCACTGAGAGGACAAGTGGCGCTAGATTGTAACGCTGGAAATTGGATGCAGCTTTGACTTTGATAGTGGATTATGGACTTTCTGGAAGGAGGTGAATCCTAGTATTACTTTGAGGGTGGAGGTGTGAGCCTCTAGATTCCCTTGTTGTGGATACAGGGATCATATATTTTTATTTGTTATTTGAGAGAATGTTCATATGTATATATGTGTATATTATTGTATATATTGTATCAAGCTAGTTTATAAAGTGCCATAGATAGTATGGCTATTTGATGGTTGAAGAAAATGTGTGTTTGTATATGTGTTTATTGTAAATATCGTAATGAGTTGTGTTATAAAGATATAATGAAACAGTATGTTTATCATGTTTCAGTAGTGGTCATTGTAAATACTACAATGAGCTATGTTATAAAGCTCCATGAGCAGTATGTTTTGTTCTTATTAGCCTTGCTGGTTATATGTTTCATTGAACATTGAGGACAGTGTTCCCCCAAGGGGGAGGGTTCTGCAACGACCCTAGTGAAAATTCGATGTAAAAATATATGAGGCAATAGTGATGGGACATGTATTCCAAGCTCGATGATGAGGGAAACATCCTAATGGGTGTTGATTCGATCATTATGGCGAAGGAAATTGGCAAAGGAAATGGCTAAGGATTTGGAAAGGCATTAGGGATTAATTGGCATTTTATTTATGAAAGTAATGGAAATTAAGAGAAAAAGGATATGAAAGGTCATGGCTTGCATGTGACGAGGAAAATCAAGGAAAATAATGGAAAATGAAGAAAATGGGGGCCTCATTAAAAAAAAGACTTCTAAGGATCAATGGGAAAGACTTGATCAGTTTAGTATTGGAGCTCTCTCATTATTTTCTCTCTCTCTCATAGTCTTTGATAGTTACATTTTTCTTGGAGCAATCTTGGAGGGTGTGGCATACCTAGAATTATGGACCAAGAATGTAAAGGAAGAGTAGGAAAGCATAAGCGGCCACCGATATCAACAGCTACAACTCATTTTTCTTCTAGTTATAGTGTTGCATGTATATTTTCCTCACTAGTTTTGGAATGCATGGCACATGCATGTGGTTTATTGGTAATGATTTTTCACTGGCATGGAGGATTGCTTGGATTGGAAGTGGATTTTCCTAGCCTTTCCATTTTCTAGATAGCCATGGTGTTGTGGGTTTATTTGCATTGTTTATGGTTGGTTTTCATGTTTCCTTAGCTTGAGTTGAGTTATTAGTTCCTGCAAGCCTTGCTTGGAAAAACACTCTGGAGCCCTATAACAAATTGGGTTGATTTACTAGTCCTATAGCCTTAGTTGGACAAACACTTTAGAGCCCTGGAGCAACTTGGGTTGAGTTAGTAGTCCTGTAGCTTGGGTTGGAAAAATGATCTGGAACCCTTGGTGGGTCAAGTTACTAGTCCCACAGCCTTAGTTGGACAAATGCTATGGAGCCCAGTAAAAGTTGTGGGTTGACTTACTAGTCCTAGGAGCCATGTTGGAACAAACACTCTAGTGCCCTAGAAGGCTGGGACAGAGATCGATATGATGTTGGTTTTGTGATGTCCGATCGTGAGGTGGAAACATTGTTTAATGGGTTGAGGTGGATGGCCTTTGGGATCCCTGGATGAGTTTTGATTGATGTGTTCTATGAGATTGCACATTCATGCTTGGAATATGGCATGGGGGTGAATGAATGAAGAGAGATTTGTCTTAGCCATTATATGGTTGGTGGAACGTGGAAGTCCCATCCCAGGTTCGAATTTTGCATCATTAATGAATGGTTATTTCTCCTTGCATCACTATGAGAATTTTGGTGGACCATATGTGGTTTATATGGTTGTGATTTAATTTGTATTTTTCTCCCTATTATGATAGTTATTTACATGTTTTATGACAACACCCATGAGTGGCTCTCATCATGTTCTTACTTGTTATTGAATGATCAATGTATCTATAACCTAATGGATGGAATGGAAGCGAATGTGATAAGGATACAATGCTTCATAGCGAATCTCGGATAAATATGAGACCCCTATGGTTAGATCTATTATTTACGCCTGTAGGTTGCATATTTACTATGACCTAATGGATGAAATGGAGGCAAATTTGACAAGGATACAATTCTTCATAGCAAATCTCAGATAACCATGAGACCCCTATGACCCCTACAATGCTTCATATGTATCTATGACCTAATGGATGAAATGGAAGTGAATGTGATAAGGATACAATGCTTCATAGTGAATCTCAAATAACTATGAGACCCCTATTCTTAGATCTGTTATTTACACCTATAGGTTGCATATTTACTAAGTGTTTGAAAAAAATTATGTCATGGTTAGGCTTAGCTAGGTCATTCCCTTGATCAAGTTTTTTGTTAGAGGATTTCTCTTGGTGTCATTAATTTCTTAGAGAGTCTCATTAAGTTATATGAATTGGTTTGGAGTCTAACCCTGAAAATGTGGCTTAAATATCACAGTCTCTGGCATAGAACTGGTTGAGAGAGACTGTAGTCTCTCCATTGCAAGCACTGTGGGAGTGACTATAGGTTTACGATCACTTTCACGCCTTGTCATGGGAGTGAATCAAGGCCTAATTCATTGAAATCCTAGGTTAAATTAGGGGTTGGGCACCTAGATTGTTGGATTAGCTCTTGGGGGTCCTTAAGCACCTCAGGGTAAGATATTTTTTTGTCGATTCCACTTCCTTATAGTCACATATGAGGTCTAATCCAATCATAGTAGCCTCTTGTGGCATGTTTACCCCAGAGAGTAAACCTATAAGGACATAAGCCAAAAATACAACTAAAAGAAGTGGTTTTTTTCTCTTCCCTCCAAAATATTTACATATACCTCTTTTTAAATTTAAAGGATTTTGATTGGTTTACATATTATGAGATGAAAATTTCATGGGCATTTTCGAGATAAAATTTTCTCTAATGTGAGTTTCAAGATCACAAAATATATAGATTAAAAGAAATAAATCTTTTAATAATGCTGAAATATAGAAGATTCTTCTAACAATAGAGCTCTTTATGTTTGTTTATATTGTTTTCTTAATTATTCCTTGATCAGTTGTTAGATCCTATATTTTAGGAATCTACTCAACTATATTGTAATACTATATATGTAAGTGATTGTTGTCCTGGTGATTGAAAGTGTGAATGGTGCAATATCCTCTATGAACGATTGTCTCCACAGTGTGTTGGAACTCCTATTCATATTGTCTTTCATTTTTTGAGTTGGTATGATAGCTAAGGTCGCAAGAGTAGAAGGCATGTGAATTTGGAGTTTATCAAGTTGGAATGAGTGCGATTCCTCCTGTGTTGGTGATTCCAATGTGATTGATAGATGTGCGAAGAACCATGAACTATGAGTTGCGTGAAAGGTGTGTTATTGGTTTGAATGGATGGTGTCATGAGTAGCATAATCAACATTATTTTTTAAGTTGCCATGTGGCGATGTTGTGCACATTGTTTCCTATGTGTATTTCATTGGAAAAAAACCCTTGAATTCCACTAATATTATGAATGCCAAAGCCCTAAATGAAATTCCAATAGTTTATTAAACCCAAAGAAAGGGTTAAAGCTTGAATTGTTATGTAATTAGAATTTTTTTTTATGGAATATACAATCCAATGCAAACATCGAAAGAAACCATGCGTGGATGGATTATGTGCCATAAGAAATAATTGGGCATTAGATGAATTGTCTTGTAGACAATATTCAATTATCATAATTGAATAGAAGTGTTTGTGGAATGCACATACATTTTGTTGGCAAATCCACTGAGTAAGTGACTAGAAGTGCATGTGGTGGAGCATTGTGAATGTGACTGCATCTTTTCAGCAACTATAAGTGTATATAGTGGAGCATTATGTGTGAAGAGTGAATTACTCTTTTCTAGGAATGAAAAATAGTTTAATGCCATAGATTATGGTCTATCCAAGATCTTGTGAATCAAGAGGCTTGGGATTTGTGATTGTGGATTATTGTTAGGTGTCACTATTTTGATATCGTTTTCCTTTTTCCTCCTCTGGAATTTTCTTTCTAAGTTGTGCATTGTTGACATTGGAGTGTAGGATTGCACTTGAAACATGTGAAAAGAGAAGAGTTAGTAGCACCAGTGAAGAATTTTATAAGAGGAGAGACATGAGACTTTGGTGTAACTTTCTACGATCTGCTACATCAAATATTTGATTCACAACCCATATATTGTTGTTAGAGTAGTAAGGAGGCTCTAGGGAATTACATAAACCTCGTTTGGCACTATTGTAACTTTTCTTGTTATATTTATGCATCTTATTAAATAGAAAATCATTTTTTGTGAGCTTAAAAAATATTGATTAATTTGAAATTTGAGAAACTTTTGTTCCAATATGAGTAATATTCTAGCAGAATCATAGCTAAATGAAGCAAAGAAGTTGGATGGCACTAATTACATGAATTGGAAGTTTAAATGTAGACATAGATGGAAGGATACAATGTATAGTTGATAGCAGGTGGTAATGAATTGAGGCCAAAGGTAATTACATGAGCTATAGCTGCATCAATTCAAGATTTGGAGAAGTGAGAAAATAAGTGAAAAGTGGTGTTGAGACTCTTTGTAAAAGGAAACATTATACCATAGATCAAAGACTAGAATACATATAACAAGACCTAGACAATACTCAAGCATTTTTATGGCTCAAGGAATAGATATTCAATCATGCATCTCAAATGTAAACTTATTCCTATTAAAATGAAAGAAAATGAAGCATCAATCACTTTATTTCAAGAATTAAGGACATTAAAGATAAACTTGGAGATAGAGGTGGATTAGTATCTGACACATATCTAGTCATTATAACATTAAATGGAATGATTGATGAGTATATGTCATCAAACTTATTGAAAAAATGGACAAGGCTTCCACTTTTGATGAGTTGGCAGTGTACTCATGTAGTTTGAAAAAGGTAAAGGGAAACCTAAAATATTTAATTTGGCATTTATGGAAAAAGGGAAACAATTTTTTCAAAAAAATCCTTGGGAAGGTAATAAAGGAGAAAAACCACCACATGGAAATCCATTATTTGGTAATCCACCATTTAAAAAATCAAAACCAGGTATGGCATTTCCAAAGCTTTACATTAAATTCCATTACAGTAGCAAGCTTGGAAATTAATCTAGATATTACATGAAAATGAAATATCGTGAGTCCCAACACAGAAATAAGAGGAACATCAATACATTTTTTGATAGAGGAGACACAATGAGGTATGACGATTTTTTTTATACCATTTGTTACAAATGTTGCACTTTCTACTAAAATAAATTATCCAAATACACTATTTGTTGATTCTGGAGCCTCCATTCATATGTCCTATAATAAGCATTGGTTTGAGAACTTTCAAGAAACTAGTAATGGTGAGAATATATATCTTGCGGATAATCACTCACACAAAATTAAAGGGTGTGGTGATTTATCAGTGGCATTACTAAATTTCCATGTTAAACAAAGTCACAATGTGACACATGTGACTGGTATTAAGTAGAATCTAATCTTAGTTTCTACCATAACATATCGAGGTTTTAAAGTGGAATTTGAGGATTTACATTGTGTGGTGAAATATATGTAGGATCACTTCAAGATCATTGCAATATGAGTTAGAATTGAAGGTTTATATAAGCTCAATTTGATAACCAAAAGTCATCAAGCATTGGCATCCATGACCATGACAACAAAATATTTTTTTCATCAAAGGTATGACCATATTTATTATCACAATATTTTACTACTTCAAAATCGATGAATGGTACAAGGGCTTCAAATACATGAGAATGAAATTTTTTCATGTGAAGGGTATATATTAGGGAAGATGCATAAGGAAAAGTTCCCTACTCATATAGATAAAGAGAAAAGCGATGTTCTAGAACATGTCCATAAGGATATATGTGGTCTTATGGAAACAAGATCATTAGGTGGATAATATTATTTCTTCATATTTATTGATGATAATATCAAATATTCATGGGTCTGATTGAAGAGAAATAAAGGTGATATATTTTAATATTTTAAAGAGCTCAAAAATCTGGTAGAATAGCAAAGAGGAAAATGCATCAACATCCTTCGATCAAATTAAGGAAGATAATATATTTCAAATGAATCCATTAATTATTCCAAATCTCATGGAATTGTTAAACAATACACAATACCACATACTCCACAACATAATGCAGTAGTTGAAAGCAAGAACAAAAATATAGTAGAATGTGCATGTAGCATGTGAAAAGGTGAAAATTTTACCAATTGTTTTCAGGTTCATGTTTCTAACATTGATATTTACTTGAAAAATGGAATGCCAATTGAAAATGTAGATCAAAAGACTCCTTTTGAAGCCCTTTGTGGTTATAAACCCATATTAAGTCATCTAAGAATACTTGGAGAAAAGCATTCTCTCATGTTCCAAAAGTACATAGGAGGGAACTTGATAAAAAATCTATCAACTGCATTTTCATTGTTTACTGTTGTAATTATAAGACATATAATTTGTGAGAGTGTAAACTTCTATGATTCATAATGTTGTTTTTTTTTAAAGAGAAAATAATAAAATATTAAAATTGAATGTTATGTTTAGTAAAAATATTAATATTAATAATATTATATTATTATGGTTGTTTTATTTTCAACTAAAATAATATCATAAAACGCCTTTCCATTAATTGTATTAATACTTAATTTTATTTTATTAGGCGAAAAGTAATAATAATAATAGTAAGAATATTAAATAATGATTAGTAATTATTATTTAAATTCCTATTTTTACACTGTAAATTATTATACCACTATTATAATAAATAAAAAGATAACTTAAAGTATAAATAAATATATAAAAGGAAAATCAACAGAACGATAAGAAAATAAAAATATATATTTGTATAATTAGTGATATGATTGATCACCAAAAACCTCATTCATAGGGATATTGGTGTAAATCGAGACAACATCAAAGTTGATGAGAATGTCATCATGTTTCAAATTTTAAATGCTTTAACTCATTAACAAAAGAGGAAGCCTTAACAAAATATTTAGAAAATCCAACAAGAGGCTTGAGCTTACAAGCTAAATACTTCACAAGGAGATAAGTTGGCCCACCAATGGTATTAAAAAAGGATCAAAGGGGAATATCATCTTAATGGATCCTAGGAAGCCCATAAATCCTAGGAGTGATAGGGTTGCTCTCAATAAGCTTATGACTTAAGGAGCTTACAATGCTACTAGATGTTATTGCAAAAGCCACAACTTTTGAGTTTTTTTATAGGTTTTTATCGAAGCTTCCTATAAATATCGTTGTTACAAAACTTGTCCAACATTTTTCTCCTATAGTCATCCCTATCCATGATAACCACCACACCACCCTCATCTGCTTTTATATCTTTTCACACATAAAACGTTTTCAAGAATTAAGTTATTTCAAGAGCCTTCCAATGAAGTCCATAAGGAGGACAGGTATGATGGATGAACTATTCCTTATGAGTATGATCATGTCAAATAGGATGTAGATGATAACTAAGAACTGAAAGAGAAGGAATAATCCAATGACATGGACACCTCTAGCAGCTGCAATACACCAAGAGAAGATATGGTTAATGGCAAAGAAGGAGAAGAAATTATAGTAGTCAAGCACCAAGAAGTTCATCTTGTCAAACTCAACTGCCATTAAGATTTAAACATTATGCCTTAATGACAAGAGTAATGAAGGTCATAGAACCTTTGAATTTCAAAGAAGCTAATGAGCATAAAGAATAAAGAGATGCAATGAAGAATATGAGTTCATAGTGAAAAATGATACTTAGGAATTAGCATAATTTCCTAAAAATAGAGTACCCATAGGAACCAAATGGTTCTTCAAACCTGAATTTAAACTTGATGGAAGTATATATAAATATAAGCCCAAGTTAGCTCCAAGACAATGCTCACAAAAAAGAGGGAATTGATTATGAAGAAGCTTTTACACCTATATCTATGTTAAATACAATTATATTGATGGGTGGTTTGATTACAAAAACAAATGGAAACTAATAAGCTTAATGTTATGTCTAACTTTTTGAATGACGAACAAAAAGAATATGTATATCTTGTTCTTCCGTAAGGGTTTATTAAAAAGGGTAAAAGGGCACCTCGTTCATCTGTAAGGGTTTATTAAAAAGAAACTAGCACCAAGCTCTTGGAATGTGAAGATTGACTCTTTCTTGCTTCAAAAAGGTTTTTTGAAAAGAAAAAGTGACCCTAATTATATTAAGTTAGATCGAAAGGGGCATGTTATTATGATTTCCATGTATGTTGATGATATTATTATAATAGGCAATGCTTTTAGGAAAATTGATGAAGTTAAAGTACAACTGCCACAGGTGTTTTAAATGAAAGACCTTGGTGAATTGCATTATTGCTTGGGTTATGCTATATTGAGAGAAGGTGGATAAACATTCATTACGCAAAGTAACTATATAAAGGAGGTGGTAAAAAAATTAAAAATGGACAAATGTATGCTAGTATCAATATCGTTACAATAAAATGCCAAACCCTAAAGTAATTTGGGACAAGAGACTAGATGGTACATTATATCGTCAGCGGGTGGGAAGTTCAAATTATCTCACTACATCCATGCTATACATAGCATGTTCAGTTAGCCTCCTAAGTTAGTTCATGGCCTAACCCCTCAAAACCCATTAGGAAGTAGCAAAGCGGGTCTTTCAGTATTTGAAACGAACTGTTAACTTTGGTGTTAAATATACTCATAATTTTGAGGTTGAGTTGGTAAACTATTCTAATTTAGATTGGGCCAGAAATACCATGACAAAAGATCAACTTCAGGATATGCATTCAAACTTCAATTCAAGATTTTTTCATGGAGTCGAAAGAAACAACCAATTATTTATTTGTTGTCACCTGAACCTAATTACAAAGCTTTGTGCAGTGCTACATGCGAAACAATTTGGTTCAGGTGATTTCTTGAAGATGCGGGACAAGTACAAAAATGCCAATAATGATGAAGTGTGATAATAAGATCACCATCAAATTAGCTAACAATCATGTGTACCATGCAAGATAAAAACACATTGAGACACATTATCATTTTGTCAGGGAAAGATGCAATCTAAGGAAATTGATTTAGTGTATTGTAATACTAATGAAAATTTCACTAACATCCTTACAAAGACTCTTAGAATGGAAAAAATTGGAGTATGTGGGAATTAGTTGGGTGTGCTAGCAAAAATAAATCTCCATTAAAGGGGAGTGTTGGGATAATTGAAAGATTTAAAATATTTTCCTAATTTTGTTTAGAGTATTTGTTCAACTACATTGCAATATTATATATATGTAAGTGATTGTTGATTTAGTAAATACAAGTGTATGAAGTGTATTACATTTGAAGAATGTTCAATGTGCAGGTTGCATTGATATTGTCGAAGATAAACGTGGTGGTTGGAGTACGATTCCAGGCAGACTGAAATTTGTCACCGACATAGTTTGGAATATTACTTATTTTGAATTGTTACTGTATTTTATATGATTTTAAAAGCAACCCCACTACTTATCAAAAGAAACAAAGAGCTATAGTTTTAAAATTGTTGAAGGGAAGTAAAGATAAAAAAATATTGAGCATTAACGAAAATTCCATAGGGTAGTTGTGATTTCGATATAACAACTACGCAATCATAACGTGGACATTTTATCTTTTTGAATAATATGTGGGTTGTACACTTAATATAGAAAGATGGCATAATAGAATAGTCAACTATAGTTTCCACTAGCTTCGCTAATCAGTTGTTAAGAATTAAATAGATATTATCTTTTCTTCATGATGACTTTCCAAAAGCATATACGAGAAGCAATTACCTTTAGATGTACCTGAAGCAATTATCTTCGGTTGTATCATTATATATTTGTAGATTTTTACTATCCTAATAAGAAGGAATTCGGAGGCAGAGCCATTACGAATAAGAAGCAATACCATTGCCTTGAATGGTTTCGTTAGCCATTGCTTCCGAGACTAATCTGGTCTCTAATTCCAAAGAGATTACGAGTAATCCATTTTATAAAAATTTAATCTGTAGGTTGAAGGGCTGAGATAGAATTTGCAGAAATTTATTTTGGTTGTCATCTGCGCAAGGACTAGGTCAAGGAAAGCCTTAATTTTGAATGCAAGAACCCTATGTTTACTAATCCAATACTGTGTTGCTATCACCAAAATTATACAACACTATCGAACCTGGAAAACCGATAAAATAGTAATAATACAAACAGCTCCCACCTTCCACCCTTACCAAGAAGTTCATAAAAATTGCTATATTTGGCTATGTTACTACCAAAACCACGTAGTATTTATATTTAGTAGTAGCGTGTGCCGGCATACGCGCACCCTGCCTTCTAATCAAACCATTTCGATTACTCACAGTGATGGGCGATCATGGCGAGGCTGTTGGACGTGATGTCTATAATCGCTTTCGACAACGCTACCGCTTTGGAATATGAACACGAATGGTTTACCCATTTCATGAAAGGCAGTTGACATTGAACAGTACTAGATTATGAAGCAAGGGGCTATTAACAATCATTTGCCTCCGTTCACATGAAGATTGACCAGTTGTCCCACATTACTTTCATTGTACATTAATTTAATCCCAACATACCAGCAATCCAAGTGACCTTACAAGCTTTCTTTTGATCGACTCCCTTCCAAATAGTACTAATGATGGTCTAAAACATAATTACCAAAATTCGAGTAAAATTCAATAGGGAAAAAAACGTCAGAGTATGAATAGACACTTTTTTTTTTTTTTAATTTTTAAAATGGAAAGGAACCATCATTATATTCAAATTCATAAAAAAAGATTATTAAATTTCTTTTTACAAGAATGGTCATCTCGGTTCCCAGGACAAATATAGACTGTGCTCAATTCTTGTTTCATGACTTTTATTGCTTTGCAAAAACAGGCATGATTTCTTGGACAAATACAAACTAAGGGCTTTATCCCTGTTCCATGACTTTTATTGCTTATTCTTTCTTGCTTTTTCTTTCTTATGTAATATTTTCTCACAAGAATATTCATGTTTTCCTGACAAATGCAGACTAAGCTCTATCCATGCTCCATGACTTTTATTATTTTCTCACAAGAATATTCATCTTTTCCTGACAAATGCAGACTAAGCTCTATCCATGCTCCATGACTTTTATTGCTTCTTCTTTGAGATATTTATGCTTTTCCGATATTTTTCTCCCCCTCTAATAGCACTATTTGGACATATACTTTTGGACACATATGAGGTTGCTGTTTATAGGTTGTTGTTTATTTGTAGGCTGAATCATACTGCATTTTTTGTTGGAGAACAAAATGCCCATATATTATACACGTGTGTGCATCATACTCTATCTCCATATTGATAGATTGTATTACATATCACCATTTCAACATTTCTATACGCTCATACATTATATATACCAGGTATTTTTTTTTGTGAAAAAAAAAGGATAGTCATGCTTACTTATCTCCAACAATGACATCTCTTGTTTAAGATGTTACAGCCCCTCCTATTTAGGATGATAAAAAACAAATGAGAGGCAAACTATGGAAAACATGTAAAGTAAAATTAGGAATGAAAACTCAAAACTAGAATACCATGTAAAATATGAAATACTAAATATTAAAAATAGGATTCAAGTGATCTCCATATACTACTAAATTTATGTCTCTCTCTTTATGCAAATCTATACAAACTTTGAAAATGTAAAAAACATCCTCTTTTCTGAAAAGAAAATTCATGCATTAGTTCAAAATTCCAAATGACCCTGAGTTTAATAGATGAAAGCTAAATTATCAACTAATAAATCAAGGTGAAAATATAATGAAATGTCACATTATTAAATTCAAAGCTTATATAATTATATAAAGGTTTCATACTAGAGTTATCATATTTCCTAAACAAATTTAAAACTTCAACTTCATTTAACCAATATGTGTGGAAACCAAATTTATTCAACAATAATGAAGAATAATATTAACAAATTAAAATTTTATTATAAACTGTAGAAAATAAGCTCTATTTGAATTCCAAGATTTGCTGATATCCTTGAAGTGTGTTTTAGATTTTTTTACATGTTTTTAATTATAGAATTTATCTTGATTCCAAAATTTGTAATATAGAATTTTTTTATTTTGTACCATGTTTTGAATAAGCAATTTGTTGTCAACGAAAAGCCGTACCGCAATGGAATTCATGAATTAATGGAAGAATCAATCTGAACTAAAGAGTATTCAAATTTGGCGGAATTTGGTAACTATGGTCCAAACTAGCAATTGCCCCAAAAGGGTGCAAAGGTAGGCCAATAACATTGTTATATTGGAAAAATTTGTAGATCAAAAGAACTATATGCATTGTGGATGCTTTCAAATACAAAAAGGGTGAGATGCACCAGCATTTGGCAGCGCTCCATGTCTACGAAGCTCTTCTTGAGGACATTTAATATGCCGAAAAGCTTAACACTAGCATCCAACTAGTCATTGATTGATTTTGCATCTTTTTCACCCAGAGGAAGCTCCAATTATGTTATTGTTTTGATGGCGAAGAAATGAGTGAAGAGCACAAGTAAGAGGGAAAACTACATGTTGTCAAAACACTCTAAAAAAATAAATTACACTCATAATAGTGCTCTAGATTATGTGAAAAAAACTTCCAAATGAGATAAAAGAATGGACAATCTCAATTAAACTATTCCTCACCCCTACCATGTTCCCTTCCATTCCCACTCAAGAGACCACATATAATTAATCTGGAAATGACTTATCCCTTGTCTCTTCCTATTTTTCCACTCTCATCCCAAACTTAATGGGCTTAGGTTGTCCACAAGCAAGAAAAGTTTTATGAAATATCTATGGATACAAAGACCATGTAAAAATATTCAAGAAACCAAATCAACACCTCTTGTTTGAACCTATAGATTAATAACTTAATTCCTACAATATAGTACACTCACCTATAGTAATTTGGGTTTTTGTGCTGAGACTCATCAACAAGTTCAGTTTCTTCTTCCAATATTGCTTCCACTTTTGCAATTTCCCAACCAATGTCATCAGACTAAATTTTAGCATGCACTATAGAAGAATGTAGGAGCACAAATATCCAAAAGTATGAAATTGATTTCCTTGATAATGCCAAAATTACAAAGTTGTAAGAAAAATGCAAAACAATGAAAGCAGGTGATCAAAATAATCAACAATATCATAGTTGAATTAGTTTTGGATTTTTCACCTAAGAGAGCATGGGGCCCTGCAAAAATATTTGAGAGATTGTGGATCTCATGGTCTGGTGACAAGGCTTCAAATTTGATACTTTGTCATTGCTTGACCATAATATTTCCTTCCCTGAGTTCCATTTGTCTTATATGAAATGCATTATTTCTTGCCACTCAAAGAGCTTTTCTACAACAGTACCTAACAAAAGAAGGGAACAGCCAGTACAAGGATATTAATGCCCTACCTTCTGAAGAGAACAAGTAATTTTACTGTTGATGCCCTCAAGACATCATAGTACTATATAGAACAACTAAAATCACTCTGAAAAAGAACTTCTTCAAGTGCTTCATTTGATACTAAACAAAATAATATGTATTGCATTGTGAATTTCTAGGATATGGATTATTTGTCATAACAACACACCTTTAATAACTAATCTACAATAACATACAAATGAGATGTGCTTTTGAAGCAGTTCCAAGAGTAGCAAATCCATGACACTATTTATGTTGTAGAAAGGCTATTTACATGAAGGTGAAAGCAAATGAAGTGCTAGTTTTTGAGAAACAACGTCGAAGGTATTTAAAGGCATTTTGAGGGGGAACCCTTTTTAAACACATAGTCACATTTTTATCACTCCTCCGAATCTCCAAAATAGAGCATGAACAAACATGTATTGTGCATATGAACTTGAAAATTACCATATAATAGACATGAAATGGCTTATGGGCATACAAAAAATTTATACAGATGATCACAAAGAAGAAACAATGCTAAACATTCATACCACATGTATCCCAAAGAAATAGTTGCAACTCATCTATCAATACTGGCCAAAATCTGATACAGTAGTGTCTCTGATCACTAGTACAACATCCAATTGAGTCCAACCTCTAAAAAGAGTGAAGAAAGGGAGGATATAGACATCAAAACAAACTCCTCCCAACCTCAGTGGTCGAATCCATGAGAGGAGGAGCAGTTCTACCAAAATCTGAACTGATAGCTAGAGTGTAGGGTGGTCAAAGTGACTCATCCCTAATTACAATGAAACTGATTCATCTGACTTGATGGAGACTATTAACCTAATGTATTTACACCTAGGTAATAGTAAAAGACCATAATTACATTTACCATATCAATTACATTAGTAAAAATTGATTCCCAAGGATGAAAATCAAAACTACAGAGAAACAGTGAAAAAATCAGGCAATTTGTCCGCTGCGTAGCACCTTTAGTCTATGCATAGTGCCTTTAGCCTATGTGCAATGTGATCTCGAAGCTGATTTTTGAAGGGGTTGCTGACGTCCAAATTGAGCTCAGGATAGCTCATTGGAAATCTTATCCTGTCTACTTTCCATAAATGCACTTGGTTCCAAAAATTATGAGTTTTTATCCAAAAAGTCCATCATCCTAGACTGCTTCTGTATGCAGCACCTAGCTAAAAAAGAGGGCAGAAAGGTGAATTTTGAGGTGCTTTTGGTCATTTCTCCCTGTTAAATTGTCTAATTTTAGTGTGCCACTAGTTAAAAATGTATGTTCATCACCTTCTAAATCCAATGGTGGTCTTGGTTTTTCATTTGGAGGCCTCCAGAAGATGTGAAACGCCTAGGGCACTATGCACATGATAGTTTAACTATCCCAAAAACTATCCATGTTGCACAAAAAAACCCAAAAATTCCAAAAAGTGCCCAGAATCTTGTCAAAATTGGTATATGACCAGCTGATGAAGTATGCTAAACATGGAAAGAGGCCTCAACAAGGATATCCAGTTTCCCTTTCTCCTCTTGCACATTTAGGGTTTCAGTCTTTGACTTCAATTCCTTGAGTTTTGACTTTGCTATTTGGCTTCTTTAGAAATAATACTTTTCCATCCTCCTCTATATGTCATTGTCTATTTTAGCCTTGTTTAGGAACTTTTGAAGACGGTTGTTAACCCTCTCTATCCAATGCTCCTTGTTTTCATTCATCATTATGGAAAATTGCTCATTTAAGGAAAGCTCACTAGCTAGTTCAGCCTCTTTCTGTTTTTCTAGTTCCAATACTCTCTTTAGGCCTTTGGTTCTAGGCCTTTTTCTTGCCACTTGTCTTCCATCTCATCAGGGTCCCTATAATACTAGTGATTCCCCCATTACTATTGTAGTTGTATCCCTTATTAATATTGTTGTGCCGCTATTGTCCCCATATTTTTATTAGTGTGCCCCACATAATCCCTCTATTGTTATTTTTGTGCCTTTATATTATTATTGTTAGGTTGGCTTGGTTATATTGTGATCCCTTAGACTCCTATATATAGAAAGGAGGTTTTGTCATTTGAATCATCCAAGAATTGTTCATTTATGTAATTTAAAGGAGGTTTCCCCCTCAAAGAGGCTGAATTCTAAGGCGTTTATCTCTCTTTTCTATCATTTTGTGAGATGGTTTCATAACATTTGGTATCAGAGCTTTGGATTCTAGGGTTTCGTTGCCCCAAATAGGTCATCATGGAATTTTTGCTATAGCTTTTTTTTTTCTGCAATGTTTCAGAAGCCAAAAACAAAACCCATTTGAGAAGAAATTGCGTTGAACCGCGGGTCCAAATTTCAAAGATTTTCGCGCTATATTTGCGGAGATATGATCTTAGGAAGTTGGTCTTTTTGCAGACTCTTGAATTACATTCCAAACAGGTGACCTTGGAAAAACCATCATAACTTTTGTTTTGAGCATCAGATTGAAATTTTGTAAGAAGTTACAAAAAGAGGACGGACTATAGTTTCTTGTGTATATTTTTTAGACCCGAAGATCAAAATAGTGACACGTGGCACCTCATACAAGTATGCTCTTCTAAAAAGGTATATAATTAGGTCATCTTGGGAGATTGTGCATAACTCTTTCTTGGAGAATCTAAATTCGATCACACTGGTGGCATTGGAAAGAGGACACGGAGAGCTACTTCAGGTCGCAATTTCCAAACTAGACGATCCAAAATTACAGAGATACATCAACTTCAATATTGAGTGCCTACAAAGTGAAAAAATGTGTCTATTTTTTTTTAAATATTTACATAAGCTTGGTTTGAAAAATTAGTTTGAAGGAATTCAAAGGGAATAGTGAAGCATTATTATCAGTAAGTGATGCCCCCAAACAACCTGAAAGCTCTAGCATGACTCATGAAGAAGAGGAAGAAATGCTACATGATATATCAAAATTATGAGACCAAGTGCAACAAATGTCACTCTCACAAAAGCTAACAAAAGCTAAGATAAATGGCGTGGAATCTAAGATAAAGGGCGTAGAAGCTAAGATGAATGGCGTGGAAGCTAAGATGAATGGTGTGAAAACTAAGATGGATAGCATGGAAGCTAAGATGGACAACATGGAAGCTAAGATAGACGACATAGAAGCTAAGATGGACAGCATGGAAGCTAAGATGGATGGTATGAAAACATTGTTACTAGAAATGCTTCCTAATGGAAAAAAGGTAGGAGAGGAAACTCATAATGAGAACAGAAGGAATGTTAATTATGATTTGAAGAATGACAACATGGAAGATTTGAAGAAAGACATTAAAGGATTGAAGGAAGGTTTGACAAAGTTGCTACAAGAAAGGCTTCTTAATGGCGAAAATGTTGTAGAGGAAACTCATGATGAGAAAAAAATAAATGATAATCATGATTTCATAGACTCTAACAATGGAACAAAGACCCACCATGTTCCAAAGATTGATATGAGGAAGTTTGATGGCAAAGATCTCGTAACATGGATACTACAGATGGAGCAATTTTTTGATCTCCATAATGTGCAAAACACGCAAAAAGTACACATTGCAACTTTATATTTGGAACGAAACCAGTTTGTATTGTATCAATGGCTTTGCTCTCGTAAACAAATTGTGACTTGGGCAATTTTTACGGAGGAAATGACAACACATTATGAGGATACGAAAAACAACACTTTTTTTAGCCAATTGATAAACCTCAAACAAAAGGGTTCAATGAGGGAGCACATTGAAGACTTCCAAAAATTGAATATAAGGGTAAAAAATATTCCAGAGGAGCATAGGATTGATATGTTCATAGGACTTTAAAGGATAACATCCAACATGAGGTTCGCCTTTGGGAACTTGACTTATTAGAGAAGGCATTCAGGTTGGCAAGAAAAATGGAAAGCAAAATTATGGCAACAATGAAGCCTACCACTCACAACTATAAGGATGGAAGTGTTGTTTCCCCCAACCATCCACAACCTACAAGGTTGAAACCCCAACAATTGGAAGGAAAAAAGCAAAAGGGCTTTGTTGTAGTTGTGATATCAAATACACTAAAGGTCATAAGTGTGCTAAGAATAAATTATTTTACATAGATTGTGAAAAGGAGGAAGAAAAGGAACAAGAAACACCAAAAGAAGAGGATATACACCAGGTACAAACCCTATAGAAAGAAGAAATGAATCCAACCATATCTTGTAATTCATTGGCTGGAATTACCACTCCTCAAACTATCAAGATAGAAAGACATATCAAGAAGAAAAAGGTAATAGTGTTGATTGATTCGGGAAGTACCCATAATTTTATTCAATGTAAGATAGCTAAAGAATTGAGTTGCTTCTTATATCCAGCACCAGAGTGTCAAGTGATGGTTGCAAGTGGAGGAACCATAAATTTCTCTGGAAAGTTCCATAATATCAAGCTATCCATGGGAGAATATGTATTGAATAGCCCAATGCTTTCCATTCCAATGGGAGGTGCTGATGTTGTACTACGAGTCCAATGGCTACAATCCTTGGGTACAATGGCTTTTAATTTTCAAGAACTTTTTTATGAAATTTTTTGCGGATGGAAAGGAAGTTGAATTAAGGAGTATTGCAGGGAAACCAAGAAAGATAATAAGATCTAACGGTATCACAAAGCTTCTAAAAAAGGAACAACGAGGTATTATTGCACAATTATGTTCACTAGATGTTTCCACATCGAAATCACCTATTTCTCCAGATCTCCAAAATGTCTTGGACAATCATTCCAAGGTATTTGAGACTCCCAAAGGTCTCCCACCTATTTGTGATCAAAATCATGCTATTCATTTGATTCCAGGAAGTGCTCCTCCAAACATCAGGCCGTACAGATATCCTTATGCCCAAAAGAGTGAAATTGAATGTATGGTTGCAGAAATGCTAGAGGCTGGTATAATTCAACCTAGTCAAAGTTCTTTCTTTTCTCTAGTAGTATTGGTGCACAAGAACAATGGATCATGGCTCATGTGTCTAGATTATAGGGAGCTCAACAAGCTCACTATTAACGATAAATTTCCCATTCCTGTCATTAATGAATTATTGGATGAATTGCATGGATCAATTTACTTCACCAAGTTGGATCTTTGTTCAGGATATCATCAAATCAGGATGAAGATTGAAGACATTCCGAAAACAACATTTAGAACTCACGAGGGTCATTATGAATTTTTGGTCATGCCTTTTGTCCTTACCAATGCAACTTCTACATTCCAAGGTTTGATGAATTCCATTTTCAAACCCTTCCTTAGAAAATTTGTGTTAGTATTTTTTGATGATATACTAATCTACAGCAAGTCTTGGAAGGATCATGTTGAACATGTTGATAGGGTGCTACAACTATTGGAGGAGAAACAATTATATGCAAAAAGCTCCAAATGTTTCTTTGGAGTACAAAAGGTGGAATATCTGGGTCATATTGTATCTCATGAAGGTGTTAAGGTAGACCCTAGCAAAATTAAAGCCATTAACGAATGGAAGATCCCCACATCCATAAAGCATCTGTGAGGATTTCTTGGGTTGACAGAGTATTATCACAAGTTTGTTAAGAATTGTGGGAGAATAGCAACACTTCTAAAAATATTATTGAAGAAAGATGCATTTTCATGGACTCCAGAAGCAACAAAGGACTTCGAACATCTTAAAGAGGCAATGTGTCAAGCACCGGTCTTAGCTACACTGGACTTCACAAAAACCTTTACTGTGGAATGTGATTCTTCATGAAATGGAATTGGTGTTGTTTTAATGCAAGATGAAAGACCCATTGCTTTCGAAAGTCGTCCAAACAAGGGAAAGTAATTACACAATGCTATTTATGAGAAGGAAATGTTGGCAATACTACATGCACTTAAGAAATGGCGACCCTACCTAATGGGAAGACACTTCAAGGTAAAAACGGATCATGATAGCATTAAATACCTTCTATAACAAAGATTATCCTCTGAACAGCAACAAAAATGGGTCACAAAGATGTTGGGTTATGACTTTGAAATCATCTACAAAAAAGGGAAGCAAAATGTTGTGGCAGATGCACTCTCAAGAAAGGATGAGGATGTGGAAGCATTTTTGTGTACCATTTCTATTATCCAACCAGATTGGATAAACGAAGCAAGGGAGGAATGGAAGAATGATGAAGAAGTGTGGGCACTTATTCGAAATTTACAACAAGATTCCAGTACATCTTATACATTTAGTTGGAAAAATGATTCGTTATGGTACAAAGATCACTTATACCTCTGTAAGAATTCCCAGCTCAAACAAAAGATTCTTTTGGAATTGCACACTTCTCCCTTAGGAGGGCACTCAGGATTTTTAAGAACTTACCACAGGGTTAAGAAGGAATTTTTTTTGGTTGGACTTAAATCGGATATTCAAAAGTTTGTGGTAGAATGTTTGGTTTGCCAACAAAATAAAGTTGAAACAATTAAGACCCCGTGTCTATTACAACCTTTATCCATTCCAAGCCAATGTTGGGAGGAGGTTTCAATGGATTTTATCACAGGTTTACCCAAGTTTGAAGGAAAGAGTGTCATCATGGTGGTAGTTGATAGACTTACCAAGTATGCACATTTTTGTCCATTATCGCATCCATTTAAAGCCAGGATAGTTTCTACTACATTTATGGAAACAATTCAAAAGCTACATGGAAGCCCAAAGACTATTGTAAGTGACAGAGATCCCATTTTCACTGGAAATTTTTGGACAAAATTATTTTCTTGTCTTGGTACTCAGTGAGCTCACATCTCATCTTATCATCCTCAATCTGATGGGAAAACTGTGATAGTAAACAAATGTTTGGAAGGATATCTTCATTGCTTTGTATTTGATAAACAAACACAATGGGTGAAATGGTTACCTCTGGCTGAATGGTGGTATAACACTTCTTTTCATACTACAGCAAAAATGACCCCATTTATGGCACTTTATGGATATCAGCGACCATCCATAACATCATATTTAAAAAAAAAATCTAAGGCTCAAGCAGTGGAACATGACATCAAGCATCAACAACAAGTTCTCCAACTCTTAAAGGATAACCTCGTGTTGGCGAAGAATAGAATGAAACAACAGATAGATGAACATCACAACGAAAGAATTTTTGATGTAGGCAAATAGGTATTCCTACGGCTACAACCATATAAATAAATGTCCCTCAATCAAGCTAAGAAGGATAATAAATTATCATCAAAGTATTATGGTACATACAAGGTGTTGCAAAAGATTGGTACTATGGCATACAAATTGGATCTTCCTGCAGCTTCTCGAGTACACCCAGTTTTCCATGTTTCATGTTTAAAGAAGGTTATAGGCGACAAGTTCCCAGTTTAAACAATATTTCGAGAACTTGATGAGGAAGGAAAAATTATATTGGAACCAAAAGTAGTTATAGAAACAAGAACTCGACAGCTATGAAATCAATCAACTTCGGAGTATCTCATCAAGTGGAAGAACTTATCCACTGAAGAATCCACATGGGATGATGAGAATTTTATATAGAAGCATCCAGAACTACTCAAGCGTTGAGGAAAACACTTTTTTAAAGGAGAGGGGCATGTTGGGTCCCTATAATACTAGTGATTCCCCCATTACTATTGTAGTTGTATCCCTTATTAATATTGTTGTGCCCCTATTGTCCCCATATTGTTATTATTGTGCCCCACATAATCCCTCTATTGTTATTTTTGTGCCTTTATATTATTATTGTTAGGTCGACTTGGTCATATTGCGATCCCTTAGACTCCTATATATAGAAAAGAGGTTTTGTCATTTGAATCATCCAAGAATTGTTCATTTATGTAATGTAAAGGAGGTTGGCCCCTCGAAGAGGCTGAATTCTGAGGCGTTTATCTCTCTTTTCTATTTTTTTGTGAGCTAGTTTCATAACACTGTCTCTGTGATCTTTTGCTTTCCCTTCTATACCTACTTTGTTGATGAAGAAGGCAGGGCCCCTCCCACAATCTGTGGGGAAAATGCCTACCTATGACCTCTCTGATAAGTACATGACAATGTGCCCAAATTGATCTTTTTATCTTTGATGGCCTCAACTCCGCTAGGTGACCCTGTATGATCATACAATGGTGATGATGATGGTGAAAGAGGCGAAGATGATGAAGGGATAGATGTAGTGGGCTGATATGGAGAGGGTATGTCTTCATTTTAATGATCAGTGGGATGAGATGAAGAAGGTATATCTTCAGCATGTGGAGCAGTGAAAATATTATTGGCAATGAAAGTGTCCAATGAGATGTTTAGTTGATTAAGGTGATGGAGGAAAATGATCTTGATGAGAGAGTGATGAAAGATACTGTTCATTTGTTGGTCATATCTTTTTCCCTGAACTGTGTATGCCACTTTCTCAATGCTCCTGAAAAAATAGTAAGGAATATTGAGCATTCTAACTCTTGTGAAGTGCATGAGCAATCTGATATGGTAGGTGTGATGAGCCTCATCATTGGGTAATTATATGGACCTTAATTCACCTCCTAGCTTAGTCAAAGCAACTATTCTGACAACTTATTGCATACTTTTGATTATATTTTGTTTATGAGATGAGTTAGAGTTGGATATTTTGCTTTGTGGTCTAATGTGCATTTAACGTAGGATTAGAGGATAAAAGAAAGGAATTTTGGAAAAGACCTTGGTCAAAACTCAAATGGGGCAAGGGAGAGGAATTATAGGAGGTAAATCCTACTCATTTACTACCCCTCCATTCAAATATTCCTCCATCAGCTTGGAGTGAAAATAGCCAAATCAGGAGGACTAGAAGGCAGCAAAGCAAGTGAAAGTCAAAGCACCAGTTTATCTCGAGTTTGGGAGCTGAGCCTCCCTAATTATAAGGAAGTCGTTGGAGACTTCATACATATAAGTAGAGAGGCCTAGGACCGCAGTAGGATTTAGACTTTTGATTGCAAAAATCTACTTTATTTTTGAGATACAAGACTTGTGACAGTTTTTGATGTAATCCATTGTTTTGATAATAAGAATGAGTTTTGTTTTGAGCCAGCACTGAGTTAACTTAGAAGGCTGAAGCTCTTGGGTTACGGTCAAACTATAGTAGCCAAGGCTCCTCTTTATTTTACATGCATGCTAGCGCAAGATCATGCTTTAATTGTTCATTTCCTTAAATAGTTTCATTTCCATTACAACAATGTAGCGCATAGATTCATGGTTTAATCGCTCATTTGCTTCAGTAGTTGCATTTCCATTATAGAAGTGTAGCATAGATTGGCTGTGTTTTAGTTTGCTTCCATTTCTGCCTTCTCTAAATTAACAGGTTAGCAAGGAGAAAAACATCCCCATAAGGTTGTCAACAGGTGTCTCGGCCTCACCTCCTCCCTGTAGGTTTTAACCCCATACGTAAATTACCTCTATACGAATTCTAAGACACAGAAAATAAAAAATGTGAGAGGATAACAGATAAAACACATATACACAGAGATTTTACCCTGGATCCCAAAACCGAGACTACCAGATTGATTTTTCGTTATGTTCTTTTCAATGTTAGAATACATATTTATACATGCTGAAGCATCCAATACCATGGACCAAAAACCATTGCGTCCAAAACCATGGACCGAAAATGATAGGTAGGTCTGCCCAACCTAATATAGGCTCGTGCAAATAATTTAACACAACCCAACATTCTCCCACTTGTTGTTTTCTTTCCATAGGGGGCCACAGGAGAGCTTAGTCATTTATCTAGCCATAAAATGCCCATTGCTTCTTTACACCAAGAGAACTTCTCAGAGCTCACAGATTTTTTCAAGGCATCTATAGTATTCTTCAAAGTGTCCACCTTTACCAGCAACACCTTTTTGTCTTCTATCATATCCCTCACAAAGTGATACTGAACATCAATGTGCTTTGTCTTTGAATGTAAGAAGTGTTCTTTGCCATGAAAATTTCACTTTTCCTATCACAGTCTATCCTTATAGCTCCCTATACTAACCCCATACTTAAACACAATCTCTGCAACCAAACTGCTTCCTTTCTTGCATGAGTGGCTGCCATGTATTCTACCTCTGTAGCTGATAGTGCCACTACAAATTGTTTCTTACTCATCCAACTGACTACACCTCCAAATAGGTGAAACACATACCCACTTGTAGATCTTCTTTGAAACCCACTTCACTATTGTCCAATGCTCCTTCCCTGGTTTTAACATAAACCTGCTCAATACTCCCACTGCATGTGCAATGTCTGGTCTAGTACATACCATCGCATACATCAAGCTACTGACTACACTTGCATATGGAACATGGGACATGTCTTCTTCCTCCTGTTGTCTCTTGGGACACTGTTTAGTAGATAACTTTACACCTGTAGGAATAATAACCTTCACCGGTTTACTATCCTGCACATTAAACCTCTGCAGTATTGTCTCAACATACCTTATCTGGTTTAATCAGATCTTCCTCTTTGTCCAATATCTTTTAATTTACATGCCCAAAATATAGTTTGCAACACCAAGATCTTTCATGTCGAATTTGGAGGACAAATGGGTCTTCAAATCCTTCATAATTCCTTTTTCATTTCCAACCGGCAATGTATCATCCACATACACGACCAGATAAATAAAAAGGTTACCAGTTAATTTAAAATACACACAGTGATATGCTTTGCTTCTGGTGAAGCCAAGTCCCCGTATAAATGTATCAAATTTTTGAAACCACATCCTTGGTGACTGTTTTAACCCATACAAAGACTTCTTTAACTTGCATACTAGTTCTTTCGTACCCTTCACCGTAAAGCCTTCAAGTTTCTTCATGTAGATCTCCTCTTCCAGAACCCCATGAAGAAATGTTGTCTTCACATCCATCTGTTCTACCTCAAAATCAAAATCAACAGCAAGAGATAAAAGTAATCTAATAGACGTTACCTTGGAACAAGAGAAAAAATATCACCAAAATCAATTCCCAGCACCTGGGAATAACCTTTTGCTACCAACCGAGGTTTGTATTTCTCCACCTTTCCTACTGCATTTTTCTTCTTCTTGAACACCCATTTTCTGCCAATGGGTCTCTTTCGAGCTGACAACTCCACCAAATCCCAAGCCTCATTTTTGTACAAAGATACCATTTCATCAACCATGGCCTCTTTCCAGAGTTTTCCATCCTCTGAATCTACTGCTTCCTTCACAGTTCTGGGATCATCATCAGTAATAGATAAAGCAAAATTTGAACAAAATGTAGATGAACTATACCTTTCTGGCTTCCTTCTTTCTTGAACTGATCTTCTCACACCTAGAGTTTGTGGCTCTTCATCTTCTAATTCCTCCTCTGCTATAGATTTTGATTCTTCCTCCTTTAGCTCAAACTCTATCTTCTCAGGTTCCTTTGGTTGGACTTCATGTTTAGTAACATCTTTCACCTCTCTGAACACCACATCTCGGCTATACACAATCGTCCTTGTTACTGGGTTCCAAAGCTTATAACCCTTTAAGCCATCTTTATACCTAATAAAGATGCACTTTTCAGATTTACTATCTAACTTGGTTCATTTCTCCTTTGGAACATGTACATATGCATCACATCCAAATACCCTCAGATGTGAAAGAGAGGGTTTCTTACCAATCCATACCTCTTGTGGAGTCTTATCCTCCAACAATGATGAAGGTGATCTATTGGCTAGGTAACATGCTGTCTCCATCGCCTCTGCCCAAAATTCCTGTCTTAATATGGCACCACTGAGCTTGCTTCTTGCCCTTTCCATCAATGTCTTATTCATTCTTTCTGCAACTCATTTTGCTGAGGTGTAAATGGAGTGGTCTTCTATCGTGCTATACCACACTTCTTACAGAATTCTTCAAATTCCTTACTGCAAAAGTCTCCATCGTTATCTGTCTTTAACACCCTTATCTTCTTCTCTGTCTGGTTTTCCACTAGAGCCTTAAATTATTTAAACCTGCCAAAGACTTCAGATTTCTTCTTAAAGAAATATATCCATGTATTCCTTGAGAAGTCATCTATAAATGATACATTGTACATAGACTTACCCAGTGATGGAACCTTCACAGGTCCAAACACATCACTGTGCATAAGCTCTAATATTTGTTTCTCCCTCTTACCATTAGAGGGGAAACTCACCCGATTCTGCTTCCCATATACACAATTTTCACAGAAATAAAAATCGAGAGAGATATTACTCATACCTTTACCATGAAGCATTCAAAGGCCCTTCTCTCCATTATATCCAAGCCTTTGATGCCATAGCATGGTCTTCTCTCTAGAGACCACTAGATTTTCTACTCCACTTTTAGGAACCATAGAATTGTTGCACCCATCAACAACAGTGGTACTTTGCATCTTGTACAAAGTTCCAGTCCGAACTCCCCACATCAATACCAGTGCTCCCTGAACCATCTTGCAGGTATCCTTCTCAAACACTGTTTTTACACCTGCATCATCCAACTTGCTTACAGAAATCAGATTTCTAGCTAATGCAGGAATATGCAGAACACCCGGAAGTGTTCTAACCCTTCCACCTTGCAACTTCAACTTTACTTTTCTGCGACCAACGATTCTATCCTTCCTATCATTCCTTAAGAAGACATCACCACCATCGTATTTATCATAATCGTAGAACTACTCTCTGTGGGGAGTGAAGTGAAAGGATGCACCTGAGTCAATCAACCATGCCTGATGATCTACATGTGTACTTGAAGAAGCCAAGTACACATCCCACCTTCATCTGAGGTGGTTTTCACCTCTACAGAAAGAGCATCATCAGATCCCTTTCCTTTGTCAGGAGCTTTAGATTTACAGTCCCTTTTGTAGTGCCCTTCCTTTCCATATTTCTAGCACACCACCTTTACAAGTTTTCCTGAAGATTTAGATCTCCCTCTAGATTTAGATCTCCCACTCGATGACTTATTTGTGTTTCCGTTCTAGGATCGTCCTCATACAGACAAGGCATCACCATTATGGCTCCCCATATTTTTCTGTCTCATCTCCTTCGTCAGCAAGGATGAGACTATTTCATCAAACTGCAAGGGAGTTGTATTGCTACCTATTACAATAACCAGACTATCCCATGAATCTGGTAGAGAACACAACAAACTAATGCACATATCTTCATCTAAAATTTTGATATCAATAGATGATAACTGACTTACAATAGTGTTAAACACATTCAGATGCTCTGTCACCAAGTCTCCATCTTTCATCCTCAGGTTGTACAACTTTTTCCGTAGGAACAATTTATTCACCAGAGACTTAGATTGGTATAAAGTCCCTACCTTGTCCCACAAAGCCTTAGCCATAGCTTCCCCTGATACATTCAGCAATACTGAATCTGAGACACACAATCGTATTGTCCTCTTTGCCTTCTGATCCAACTTCTTCCATTTTTCATTGGAAACTCTCGTTGGTTTAGTACCCAGATCTATTGTGACCCACTGATCTTTATCCACCAATATATTCTCCATCTTGAGTTTCCCCAACTCAAAACTCTGACCATTAAATTTCTCGATCTCTATCTTTCCACTACTCAACATCTTCTTTCACCACCAGAATCGATCCCGCAGATCTCCCACTGAACAGGGTCTACCACAGGTCCAAGTGAAACCCTTCAACAACAAAGGTGTCCCCTTAAAGCCAAAACATCTCTGATACCAAATGTAGGTTTTAACCCCGTACAAAATTACCTACATACGAACTCTAAAACACAGAAAATAAAAAATGCGAGAGCATAACAGATAAAAGACATATACACAAAGATTTTCCCCTGGATCCTGAAACCAGGACTACCAGATTGTTTTTTCACTATGTTCCTTTCAATGTTATAATACATATTTATACATGGTGAAGCATCCAATACCATGGATTGAAAACCATCGCGTCCAAAACCATGGACTGAAAATGATAGGTAGGTCCACCCAACCTAATATAGGGTCCAATAAAAATTTTCCCGAGTCACTGCCCCGAACCCCGTAGAGGGGGCTGCCCGCCCACCTCAAACCCTCTGTGACCCCCCCGCTGCATAATCGATGCAACAAAAGGGGGGCTCTGCCCCCCCTCTAACCCCCTGGTTCACTATGTCGGCTAGTCGTGGAAAGAATATCACACAACCCAACACTCCCTCTAGGACCATGACTTGAGGAAGAGACCCTTCAACAACCCCAAAAACACAGATTTATAGTTCTCGCATGAGCTTTGGAGTTTGTCAACTTGGTTCAGTACTTTGTTCATTTCATTGTTATCTTTTTGTAATAACATGTAACTAATATTCTCATTTCCTTCAGCACGTTCTTCATGCGTAATATATGCAGAAACCAATAAATCACATCTTAATCAGATTATACCTGTAGATCTCCTTACCATCCGATACATAACAAACTTGACCAATCACCGTTAACTGCGTGTCGCATATTCATTTCAACATTTGACTTTAGGCACTCCAAATCTCTACTGTTGATTTGTTTTGCCTGATCCAATGGCTATCATGTCACCCGATCCCCAACTAGCTCGACTGATCTCCACCGTTGATCAATCCCACATGATCCAACAGTTATTGTGCAATCTCGCGCGAATTCTTGCACGACCGATATCTGACCAAGAGCATGCAAGAAAAGTGGTTTTCCTGTGCTACGTGTCACTCACTTAGGATAACTGCACAAAATATGGGAATTTCGCTTACAGCTCTTAGGGCATGCAAGATACTGCTTACCACCTATATTCATTTCAACATTTGACTTTAGGCGCTCTGAATCTCCACCATTGATCTGCCTCGCTTGATCTGACGGCTAATTTGTTACCCAATAGCCAACTAGCTTGGAGGATCTCCACCGTTGATCAATCCCGCATGATCCAACAGCTATGGCGCAATCTTGCGTGCATTCTTGCATGACCGATATCCGCCCGAGAACACACAAGAATAGTGGTTTTCTCGTGCTATGTGTCACTCAGGCTAATTGCGTAAAATTTAGGAATTTCGCCTACAACTTTGAGGCCATGCGAGAAACTTCTTACCACCTACGAAGACCACTCCAAACAATGTAAACTTTGAAACGGAACTGATACTGTTACCCGTTTCGTAGAGATAGCAAAAAAGTGACCTGATTTTGAAAAGGGGTGATGCAAAACGCACATTTTTTTTTAGAGCATAGTTTTTGGCACTTTAATTTTTTTTATTGACATCACATTTTAGAATGGTAGTGATTTTCATGCTGATTTAAAAAGGTGAGTATTCTGCATCACACCCTTTTTTTAAAAGCCCTGTTTTTTGGCTTTAAATTTTTTAATGTATAAAATGTAAATAATTATTTTGTAAATTTGATAATTTTTGAAGTGGTCGTTTTCTTCACATTTTCTTGTTTTTTATTTTAAATTTTTTTTTTTTCATGAAGTTTTTATTGTTTTGCATTTTTAAATTAGAAGGTTGATATTTAGAATTTTTGATATTCTACATATTTATACATAATTAATTTTTCAATCCACATGAAATAATTGTTTCTAAAAAACAATATTTTTTAACAATGGACATAAAAATAACCATTTTTAACATAAATATAACTAAAAAACTACACGTTTTGATAATTTTTTGCTAGAATTGACATGTCAAAATCACAATTTTTATACGATAATTTTAACTAAAAATGGTTAAATAATAGCTTTTTTTATGAATTTCATTTCAAAAAAATAATAATAATCACTTTTTTTTTCAAAAAATAATAATTAACTTAAAAATCAATGCAAAAATCACATATTACAAATATTGAACGTATAACAATCCTAATTGAGTGTTTATTCTTCTCATAAAATGTCAAAGTCAAAACATTGCAAAGCTTGAATTACAAGCATAACTTAAATTTAATCAACAATGTCACATAATCCAAACTCTTCATCCTCTAGAGTTTCATCATTGTCTTCTTCCACAATATTTTTTGTTTCCTTTTGCTCATTTTCCTCTTCTAGTGGGTCTTTGATGTCTGTGAATCTCCCAATGTATGTCTTTCCAAACATTCCATGTAATGGTGGTTGGGGTTCCTTTTCCTTTTTTGCCACACGTGATTCACTAAAGTCCCCTTTCTTCAACCAATTTCTTGCATTGCATCTGGAAGAAATTGAAGAGCATTAATTCTTTGCTGAATGAAATTGCACTGTACTGGATCTTTTTCAATTGCAATGAAATTTCTTCCTTTTTGAAGGCAACATGCTAGTGTTGTACCTAATTATCAAGCACAAAAGAAATAATGAACTAAATTAGTACAATGACATAATAATTAAAAAAATAACATATTGAAATTCAATTCCATATAATAAAACTTACCTGAGCCAGAAAATAAATCCAGAACCCAATCTCCTTCATTTGAACAAATGTCTATAAGATAGTTAATCAATAATTGTGGTTTTTGATAAATGTTAACTATCTCTCCTTTTGCTTCTTTGTCTTCATATGTTAGTTTTCTCACAACAACATCATAAGTCAGTATTTGGCTATGACTCTTTCCGTCTACCCGATTAAAAATCATAGACATATGGCTATCATCTTTTGACCAACTATCAATATGAATGAACTCCAATCATTTATAAATTGTTGATCTTCATTGTTAAGAAGATTTGACTTTTTCCTGTAACATGAAATAGTAAAAGTTCAATTAACTTGTACATAAATAAATTTTTCAACATTAATCAAATATACATTTTAAACGTCTTACCATGTAAGCTGCATCCTTGAATTTGTTTTCCACTTGAAGCTTGACAATATCATTGCCAATTGTGTGTCTGAATGAAATGTCACAAATCTCCATAATGGTGATGATGTGACTTCTACAAATCCTGCAACCACTTTACTAAGAGCTTGATAAGTATAAGGGTCACTATCATAGTCAATGTTTGGAATATTGAAACCATGGGGAATATCTGCAATGACTAGGGCATAATCCCTTTTAGGTATGAGTTTAGCAATGTATTCACAATCGCCTTGTATTACTTGATATTGAATAGTGTCTAGCCCATTCCAAATGAAATGATTAAGAGTTGGATCAAGTTAAACATTCTTAATACATTGCTTCCTCAGTCTTTCGATCTTTATTTTTTCAATAAAGGTTTTGAAACTATCTGGCGCTCCATTATCATCCTTCCTCATCTTTTATAAAATAAACAAATATATGTGTAAGTTATAAATTAAAAATAGTACACAGGTGAATAAAAATGAATGTACAAATCAAGATACCTTTTTAAATGTAAGATAAAAAGCTTTTAATGTTGATGTAGAACTTGAATCTGGATAGTTGCGTACAACATCATCCCAACTATCTTCATTCAACAATCTAACCATTTGTTCTTGAATTTTCATATAAACTTTGTGACTGCATAGATATGTATAACAAATAATACCAAGAACAACATGTTTTATTTAAAAATATAATCTAGAAATAAATAAAAATATTTCAACAAACTTACTTTTGAAATTCTTCAGACATTTCCTCCAATGATAATTCCCCTGACCTCACAGGAGATAATATTGTTTTGACAATTTTTTCATCTTTCACTCCTTGCATCACCCTCCAAGGTGTGATAGTCATATCGTCTGGAAGGTGCTTCATTTCAGGAGCTAATTTACTGTTGCCACATATCAATGGCTTAGACTTTTTGACCTTCTGGTTTTTAATGGCAATGTCTTCCCACATACTAAAAAACTCATTAATCAACCTCCAAACATCTCTAGTTCTAAATGCCAATTGGAAAATTTATCAACACCTCTGAATAAATCACTATGTTTGTTGCCTTTTCCACCTTTTGAATTTGTTTTCTCTTCAATTTGATATCCTATTTCCATACAACATTCCTTTCAGAAATCTGCAGTAACATTTATCCTATCCCCACCACATTTTTCTTCAAATTCACTATGAATAAATCTAACCCTCTGGATGAAAGTCATAGACATCCTATATTCGTAATTTGAATTATGATCCCATGCCACTAACTTTGCTTCTGTATCTGATAAACCAGTGTAAATGATACATTTCATTGTTTCAAAACATGGGTTATTAGGATATTCCTCCATCAATTGTCTTTGAGCTTCTACAGAATGGTTCCCCCCAAGCACATAATAATTGTATCCAAAACATTTTTACTTATCAAATGCTTCTTTGTTGGGAACTTGAAGTTGATCAACAAGAAGCACATAACTAACCACATGAGCATATGGATTGTACCTCATCAATGTCTTCAAGTTGTGAACATGCAGATGATGTGGCTTTCTAACTTGATATTGACATTGTCCTTCACTTGCTTTATAGGTTTGCCTAACATTAAGCTGAAATGTGCGACCACCATCAATTAAGTTTCTCTTTGTCAAATTCTCTCGAATGACATTTTGTTTTGTTTTGATAATGCCATCATCTAAATCAGCTCCTGGTGTAATGATTTCTCTGCTTTCTTTTGAAGTTTCACTAGGTTCTTGACTGCTGGTAATGACTGCTTCAAAATCTTCAACTTTACTTTTCTTGGTCTTAACATTCCCAACAGAGTTATTCTTGGGTATTGTTACTTTTGGTTTTTTATGGCTCTTATTAGTTCCAATGTCATCTTTAGTAATGGCAACATATGCTTCATTGTCAGTTTCAACTTCATCGTTCTCAAAAGTAACTTGTTTACCCTTGCTAGATTTATCCACCAGAGGCCTTTTTTTCTGATTCTTGGGATGTAGTTTTGTAGCATCATCAATTACTACATTTTGGTTATTTTCCATATCTTCTTCTGACACTGAGTAAAAACTGCTGACAACTTTCATGATATCATGCTGTATGAAATGAATGCCTCCCAACCTAATTGAACAACTTTCAACAAAATTTTGCCAAACAAAATATCATATGTCAATAAAAAACAAAGTTAAAAAATATACCGATACACTTTCAAGAACGCAAAATACAAATATAAATAACAATACTTACGATGTTTTGTGTCATCTCATTTACGATTTGATGACACAACTTTGTAGATACCTCTCTCGTGTCATACAATGAATATGATAGTTGGTATTTAACCCTTTCATGTGACTTGGGAGCTTTTGTAAGTACGTAAACAACTTCAGTGTCTGGTACCGAACACATATCTACGACTCTTCCCATCACCTCAAAAATTCCATTATCATTTGGTATATCGATCTACAGATATATATATATATATATATATATTCACATTTCTGCTTTCTCTTTCTTTCACATACCAGATTCTTGATGGAAATTTCACCTCTTTCGAATTCTTCCAGTCTGAAATCATCTTCTTATCACTTGAGCCACTTGAAAGATTTGTAGTCATGAGCTCAAGTGGAGTTCGTTCACCAATGTTTCTTGAAGATGCACCTTTAAGAGTCTTTGGTCCAGAAAAATTCACTGAAATTTTCTTTGATGCCATTTTCCTGAAAAATAGAAACACATAAATCAGTAAATAATAAAAACATATTAACTTAAATTGACAACGAAAATATATCATAATTTTTTTATTTGTATGATCAACAATTGCCCCACCCACCGCCCCTCACATTCTAAAAGGGCATGCATTAACATTCTAGTGTAAAAAAAGTAAATCACGAATAAAACATTCCAAAATTACAAAAAAATATATATGTAATGGCGCCCCACCACACCCACCGGCGCTCTACACCATCCGCCCGCCCCAGGCAGTCCCACCTCTGTCCCCCCTCACCCACGAGCGCCCTCCCTCTCTCCACCCAACCCTGCGGGCGCTTGCCACACTCCACTCCACCCAAGAGCGCCCTCCTCCTCTCCGCCCAACCCCCCGGGCGCTTGCCACACTCCACTCCACCCACCCACCAGCGTCCCCCCTCTAGGGTGCCCTCCCCCGGCCACCCAAGCCACCCACCGGCGGCCCCCTCCCTCGTGCCCCAACCCCCCCATTGCCCCAAGCGGCATGCCCTCTAAACCCCTCGCCCAGGCGCCCGACCGCACCAACCACCCCCTCGGGCGCCCCATCCCAACCCCCCCACCCCCACGGGCGCCCATGCCTCGCACCCCCCGCCCGGGCGCCCTTCCACCCCCCGTGCCCCAACCTTTCCACAAACCCACCCCCTCACCCCAGGCGGGCGCCCCAACCGACCCCCTCGCCCCAACCCACCCAACCCCCTCTCCAACCCAGCCCCCGCCAAGGTGCCTCCACCCACCACCCCCCGCCCCAAGGCGGGTGCCCTCCAAACCACCGCACCCTCACCCACCCCCCGCTCGGGCGCCCTACCACCCCCCACGTCCAAACCCTCCCAACCCCCGAGTGGGCGCCCCCCCCAACCCACCTGGGCGCGCCCTCCCACTACTCGCGCCCCACCCGCCGCCCCAACCGCCGCCCAAACCCCGCCCGGGTGCCCTCCCAACTCCCCCGGGCCACCACGCCCTCCTCGACGCCCGCCCCCCACCTCCCCCCGGGCGCACCTCCCCACCTCCCCTCGCCCCAACCCCACTAGGCCGCCCCCCCTTCCCCTTGGGCGCCTGCCCCCCACCTCCCCCCGCCCGGGCGCTCCCCGCCGCACCCTCCCTCCGCCCCCCCGCCCCAACCCCACCGGGCCGCTCCCCCATCCCCTCCTGCCCCGGTTGCCTGCCCCCCTCCTCCCCCCGCCTAGGCACTCCCCGCCCCCCGCTCCCCCTCCCCCTCCCGGGCGCTCACCCGCCCCCCCATCCCCCCTCGGCGCCCCCCGTCCCAACCCCCCTCTGCCCGGGCGCCCCGTGGCCCAACCCCCTTCCTCCCGAGTGCGCCCCGCCCACCCTCCCTCAGCCCCACCACCCGGGCCGCCCGCACCCCCAGCCCGGCAGGCGGTAGGGCGATTCTAGGAATCACCCTACCGCCTACCGGGTAGCAGCGCAAGCGGCCCGGGTGGCACTTCCTCGGCAGGTGCCACCCGGAATCACCCTGCCGCCTGCCGGGTAGGGGCGCGGGCGGCCTGAGTGGTGCCTACCGAGCGCTGCCCTCGACAGGTGCCACCCGGGCCGCTCGCGCCCCCGCCCGCCAGGCGGTAGGGCGATTCCCGGAATCGCCCTGCCGCCTGCCGAGCGGGGGCACAGGCGACCCGGGTGGTGCCTACCGAGGGCAGCGATCGGCAGGTGCCACCCGGGCCGCCCGCGCCCTCGCCCAGCAAGTGGCAGGGCGATTCTGGGAACTATCGTGCCACCTCCCGGGCGAGGGCGCGGGCGGCCCGGGTGGCCCCTACCAAGTGCCGAGTACAGCGCTCGGCAAGCACCACCTGGTCTTCCCGCGCCCCCGCCAGGCAGGCAGTAGGGCGATTCCCGGAATTGTCCTGCCGCCTGCCGGGCGGGGGCGCGGGCGACCCGGGTGGTGGGGCCGAGGGAGCGTGAGCGGGGCACGCCCCGGGGGAGGGGGTTGGGTCGGGGGGAGGGGAGTTGGGGTGGGAGGCACCCGGGGGTTAGAGCGGCCGGGCGCTAGGGAGGGGGAGGGAGGGGCGGCCCGAGGGCGTTGGGGCAGGGGGTAGGGTGGGGTGGGCGGCCTGGCGGGGATGGGGCGGGGGGTAGGGTAGGGTAGGGTGGGGGCGGGGCGCCGCACCCGGGCGGGGGGAGGGGTGGAGAGGGGCGAGGGTAGGGTAGGGTAGGGTGGGGGCGGGGCGCTGCGCCCGGGTGGGGGGAGGGGTGGAGAGGGATGGGGGTAGGGTAGGATAGGGTTGGGGCGGGGCGCCGCGCCCGAGCGTGGGGAGGGGTGGAGAGGGGCGCGCTCGGGCGGCGGGGAGGGGAGGTCGGGGGGCGCCCGGGCGAGAGGGGGAGTGGAGTGTTGGGCACGCCTGGGGGTGGGGTACGTGGGGTGCCGCGGGGCGCCCTTGGGGGTTGAGATGGGGGCCGGGGGTTGTGGTTAGGCGGTCATGGGGGCGGGATGGGTAGAGCGTCGGTGGGGCTGAGGGAGGGGTGAGGACGCCTAGTGGGGCATGGGGAGGTGAGAGAGGGTCGTGAGGGAGGGATGCGCGAGGGAGCAGGCTAGGGGGGGTGAGGGCTTTGGGAGGTTGATGGTAAGAGATGAGGGTGGCATTGAGGGGGTTAAGGGCACAGGGACCCAACCCCACGACAGGCGAGCGAGCCGTTGGGCCGCCCCGACACCCCTTACTGCTCCCCCCATGCCCTCACACCCCCCCGGACCTCCCCTCCCACCCCGCGACACCACGGCGGTCCACCCACGGGTATTAAGCGATTGAGTTTGATCGGGCCCACCATGCTCACAATGGATGTAATTGTTATTTTGGCTCAGGAAAATTATTAATTTAAAAAAAAAAAAATCTTTTTCATTAAACTAATTTAATATAAAAGTTTTCAAGGAAAAAAATTTAACTTACCTTTCAATTGCGAGAATTCTTCGTTGAATATGTTGTTGATAGCGATTTAGCTGCTCCACAAATTCACGAGTCTTTCAACGATTTTCAGAAAGCCTGGATGTGATGTGAGTAATAGTGATAATGAAATTTTAATAT